>CM074290.1:5366114-5563614 GCA_037194245.1 Opsariichthys bidens | reverse complement strand
CTCTCTCAAAGAAGAAGCTCAGAAATTGGAACAGACAGTGAAAGACCTGCAGGAACAGGTGGAGTTTGTGAAGAACTCAGACATTCGAGGTGAGTAACATCACTCAAGATGATGCACTTGTCTTGACCAGGAAAAACCATCAATCCACCATCTTTTTTGGTCCACAGGGGCCAGAGCCAGCGTAAATCAATATTACGAGCAGTCCCAGAAGGCGGAGGCCCGTGCCAATGCCTCCACCAGTGACCCATACAACCTGGTCAATCAGTCTGCCACCCTGCGGACAGAAACGGAGGACTTGATGAACAAGACCAAAGAAGAGTTCAGCCAAAGGCAGGATGAGTTTTCAACAAAACTGGACAACCTGGCAGGACAACTAGAGACTCTGGACCTGTCTGAGCTTAGCGAGAAGGTAAAGCAGTCAAGGCCTTTTTGTTTTTTGCTTGAGCCAATAAACAAACACATTTGTGAGCACCCAGAACACTAACAACTGCATAGAAACACCCACGCAGAACTCTAGCATCATGAAACGAAGTTCTGCTTATTTAAAAACCTAGTTTTAACTTTGAGATCTCTTCTCTGATTCAGACATGCGGTAGTCCAGCTGGCTCCGAGAACTGTGCTGACTCTCCCTGTGGAGGCCTGAGCTGTGTGGACGGGGACGGAAAAAGGAAGTGTGGAGGAGAGGGTTGTGGTGGGCTCACCACGCTGGCCCACAATGCCTGGCAAAAAGCCAAGGACTTTGACCTGGAGATTATCAGTGCCATGGAGGAAGTGGACAAGCTGTCCAAAATGGTGAGGCTTCTCAGCAGACACTCTGTCTACTATTGATACGATAAAGGAATTATTTTCTGCATTTTCTTCCTCTGTTCGGATCTTTTCACTGTTAAGCACTTGCTAACTGCTGAATGCCTTTGTGAAGACAAGGATTTCTTATTTAAGGATATTTCTTTAAAGACTCATTCATATGTGTGTTCAGGTGTCAGAGGCAAAGGTAAAAGCAGACGATGCGAAGCTAAATGCTCAGGAGGTGCTGGCAAAGACCAATGAGACCAAAAAACGCGTGGACGGCAGCAACGAGGAGCTTCGCCAACTTATCAAACAGATCCGAGACTTCCTCACTCGTAAGACACGCTTTGCTTGAGATTAGATGTTTGGATAATGAAAATTGGCTTGAATTTTAACTCCTACTGTATCTGTTTATTCAGAAGACGGAGCGGACCTGGAAAGCATCGAGGCTGTGGCTAACGAAGTTCTGCAGATGCAGATGCCCACCACACCAGCCCAGCTGCAGAACCTGACAGCGGAGATCAGGGAGCGTGTGGGCAGCTTGACAGATGTTGAGGACATACTCAACCAGAGTGCCGCCGACATCCTGAAAGCAGAAAGCCTGCTGGAACAAGCCCGCAAGGCCAGGTCTGAGATATATATTCAGTCCCAGAGAACAGTTGATACAGTTTGAACAGGCACCTGCCACAAATCTGCTACACAATATTTTATCCCTCTGCTCTTTTCTTCAAGGTTTGCAATTTTTGCATCCTGACATTTTGCATGCAAGGTTATATTTTTTGAAACAGTCTATTTAATAGTTATTATAACCAAAAACATGGGATTTGTCCCTCCTAATAATTAAAAAAGTAATGGGACAGTAAACCAAGTAAAATGGTTTTTCCTATGGCCTCTGTTGTCCAACATAATACTCAAGGTACTCTTTCCCCTCCATATTATATAATAGATATTGTCAGTGTTTCTGCTGTAATAATGACAAAGGTGCTTGTTTTAAAAAAAAACATTTCATTAATTGAAATATTAAGTTGGCACATTAAATTAACAATAAATCAATTTTTTGATTTCGAACTATACAACTACTGAGTATATTGAATCCGTATACACACAGTACACTCACGTGAAACAATGTGTACTATATAACAACCGCTTGATTGTCATATCTTTGAAAAATGTATATATATATATATATATATATATATAAATGTGTATATATATACATATAGAACAAACTATACAATATATTCATGTAAAGCAATATATATTAAGTACAATCTCGACTCTGATTATTTATATTGTTGCAAAAATGTAACATTATTGCCCCAGCTCTTATATAAAGTTGAATTTATATTACATCCAACTAAATTTGTATACATACAATGCAATAACATACAGTGATATATATATATATATATATATAAAAATAAAATATAGCAAATCTCAACTCACTGATGTTTGTCGCAAAATGTAGCTGCATTATCGCCCAGCTCTTTATATTAAGGTTGATATATACATACATAAGTGTGTCCAAATTCATTCGCATATGGCCTTAAACTCACGTGAAGCGACATAGCTTGCTATATCTACTTTTGTGCTTGTATCGGTGCAAAATGGAGTCTTATATTATCACTAAGCTCTAATCTGCTAAAATGTGACTATAAGGCATGTTAATATTATAAGATTAGAATCATGACTGTCAGTAATGCTATATAATTATATATAATTATTATTATAAATATAATTTGACTGAACTTGATTGTAGAAGATTCTATTTGTTCTTCAAGTTATTAAAAGGGGGAAAAGAGATATTTGACCTTGACTTTCTTTTTTTAGAATTTTAATTTAGAGCAAGACGTGGATTATAATATATTAATAACATTTTATTAATTATAATACATTTAAAGCTGGGGTGTCCAATCCCACTCCTGGAGGGCCACTATCCTGGAAAGTTTAGCTCCAACCCCAATTAAACACACCTGAACCAGCTAATCAAGGTTTTTAGGCATACAGGAAACTTCCCGGCAGGTGTGTTGTGAGAAGTTGGAGCTAAACTCTGCAGGACAGCGGCCCTCCAGGACTGAGTTTGGACACCCCTGATTTAAAGGGATAGTTCCTCTGCTGAGCACAAAAGATATTTTGTTCCAAACAGATGATGGGCCTCATTGGTTACCCATATACTTCAAAATATCTTCTTTTGCGTTCAGCAGAAGAAAAAAAATCATCCGAGCTTGGACCAACTTAAGGGTGAGTAAATGTGGACAGAATTTTCTTTTTTGGCTGAACTATCCGTGCAGCCCTTTTTGAGTGTTTGCTGAGGCCTCCTAGTGGCCCCGGTTGAGAATCACTGCACTAAAGTGTACCACATCCGTGGAATGTAGCAGTATTGCCACTTAGTGGCCAGTTCATTGAACGACATGTTTGAATGTTGCCAATGTTTCACAGGAAGGAGGCGGCCGATGTAAAAGACACAGCTGAGATGGTGAAGGAGGCCTTGCAGCAGGCTGAACGCGCTCAGAGCTCTGTAACCGAGGCGTTGAAACAGGCCACTGCTGACATCAAGGGAACACAAGACTTGCTGGTCTCAGTAAGTCTACACTGGTTTATATCACCAGTCATTTGTTCTAGACAATTTGAAACAAAACACTTTAAGTGACTCTTTTGTACAAAAGGTGGAGTCAGAGACATCCGACTCGGAACTAAAACTGAGCAACGCCACCCGAAGGCTCCTGAAGTTGGAAAGCGATGTAGCTCTGCTGAAAGAAAAGGCTCTCAATACCTCCACAAGCGCCAACAGCACGGAGAAAGACGCTGACGACGTTAACGCACTGGCCGAGCGGCTCAAAAAGGTGCCCGTGATATCTAGACACGTTTGGTATTAACTGTTTTACGTTTGCAACCTCTTATGTTGTGGTTGACTGTTTATGCAGGATCTGGATTCAGAGCTGAAAGACAAGTACAGTACTGTTGAAGAGCTGATCACACAGAAGGCTGAAGGAGTGGCGGAGGCCAAGAAAAGAGCAGAGGAGCTTCAACAGGAAGCCAAGAATCTGTTGCTACAGGCTAGTGAAAAACTTCAGCTTCTGAAAAGTAAGTCAATAGCGCATTTCTGATTGTGGCGGAGACTGTGTGAACTCATCCCTTGTGAAGACCTTACCGACTCATCAGCCAGTGGCACATATCCCAACAAACCGTCCCGTACCGGCGTGATCAAAAAGATCTTAAACTAGATGGAAATAGATTAAATATTTTGACTGTTGCGATACCAAATCGGTTTAATGTCCTGTAACTCTGCCTGAGTATCGGACAACTGACCCCCCGACTAAGCCTGGTTTCTCCCGAGGTTTTTTTTCTCCATTTGTTGGAGTTTTGGTCCTTTGGCTTGCTTAAGTTGGGGACACTTGCTTGATATTCAGCAGTGTTTTTGATACGCCTGCATTGGTGTCGTTGTATGTGAACTGAGCCGAGCCGGACGATTACGTCACTGTTTTCTCCAGTGCTGATAAACATCAATTAACTAGACTAATAACTACTGATCTTTGCTACGGAATGAATCAATAATATATAGAATAAACTGGACAATGACACTATTTTCTTTGGGAGTTGCTGTGCAGCCAAAATGATTTGCCAATTATTACTGTAAAGCTGCTTTGCCACAATTTGCATTGTAAAAAGCGCTTTATAAATAAAGGTGACTTGACTTGATTAGTAATTGTGACGCAAATGTTACACATTGTTGTAAGAGTATGATAAACCTGAAGCCTATATATCATATCTGGGGTCAAATAAGCGCAAATACGACATCAGTTTTCACTCATTTCACTGGGTAACAGAGCTTTTTTGGGGGGATAAAATAGTTTCCCCCCCCAAAAAAAATCTGGGCTGAAAATCCAGGATGCACTTGGCCGAAAACCACAAATTAAGATTATTTGTTAATCAGTTAATGTGTAAACCTGTAAACCACACATCATTTTAATAATATAATTATGGTTCTTCTAAGGAAGACATGACTAACCGTAAAAATATTATACAGTGCATATTTTTATCAAAATGTGCCTCTCTAAGATGTATTTTTTTTTCTAGCTAACTAACAAGTTTATGGTCACCTAACATATTTTAAGATATATCAGTGGAAGTTACTTTCAGTTAAAACACACATTACGAACATGCATTTTAGTCAGGGACTAGGATTAAACCATGGGTAAAAGTAACAAAGCACAAAGCTTACTGAAACCATATTGTGTGCAGAAAACAGTCAAAGCGTGTCATGATAATTGAACGTCACTGTTTCGGTCAATGATTTCAGCTCTCCAAAACATAACATTTTCGGTAGCCAAACTTTTGGTGCATCACTATTTTAAAAAGAACTATCATACATCTGTCAATTGCAAAGGCTAAACTTCTGTTGTGTTGCAGATCTTGAGAAGAGCTATGATGAAAATCAGAAGCTGCTGGAGGACAAGGCCAATGAGCTTGTGGACCTGGAGAAGGCTGTGAAAGACCTGCTTCAGGATATCAGTCACAAAGTTACCGTCTACAGCACCTGTCTGTTTTAACGCTAGACTGCATTAGGAAAATAAATTATATGACCTTTTTGCTGAATTTTACAACTGTTACAGCTACAACTTTACACACACGTTTATGGAAGGGTGTTAGACACGTTTGTGACCACAAGAGAATGTGATTTGGATTTTAAAATATTAAAGACCAAAGAGTGAATGTAAGATATGCCCAACATAACTATGAGACTGCAATTACAATGACCTCATTGTTTTGATTTTAGGATAAAAGTTGAAATAAAAAGTAAAATAATGTAAATATGCCTCAGTTTTCTACTTTTCTGTCACATCTGGACCGATTTATAAATGCCATGAAAATAAACTCAAGTTTATGACTCAAAACTACAGTGTGAAATTGTTGTTGTTTTCACTCTGCCAACATGCATCCTTGAGTTAATAAAATACAGTCTGAGCACATCTCTGCATTCATATGAAACTTTATAAGATGGAAATAACAGTCGAGACTTTTATTTTGTGGATTGTGGAAAAATCACTCTTAATTCAAAATTTGTTTACTTGTTTTATTTCTGTAATGGTGGTACGGTGGACCTGTACTGTGGCGACGATCAGGGCTGGGTGTGTTACTTTTGAAATGTATTTCACTACAGATTACAAAATACATGCTTTAAAAAGTCATTTGTAACGTATTTCGTTACATTACTCAAGTTTAGTCACTTAATCTAAATACTTTAGAATACTAATAAGTGTGGAACAAACACAAAAAAGGTCATTGCAAGTTTTTATCTCACAATTCTGACTTTTTCCCTGACTTTTCTTCATTTTTTGCGAGTTATAAAGTCCGAATTATGAGCTATAAACTCACAATATTGAGAAAAGTCAAAATTATGAGATATAAACTCACAATATTGAGAAAAGTCAGAATTATGAGATATAAACTCACAATATTGAGAAAAGTCAGAATTATGAGATAAACTCACAATATTGAGAAAAGTCAGAATTATGAGATATAAACTCACAATATTGAGAAAAGTCAGAATTATGAGATATAAACTCACAATATTGAGAAAAGTCAGAATTATGAGATATAAACTCACAATATTGAGAAAAGTCAGAATTATGAGATATAAACTCACAATATTGAGAAAAGTCAGAATTATGAGATATAAACTCACAATATTGAGAAAAGTCAGAATTATGAGATATAAACTCACAATATTGAGAAAAGTCAGAATTATGAGATATAAACTCACAATATTGAGAAAAGTCAGAATTATGAGATAAACTCACAATATTGAGAAAAGTCAGAATTATGAGATATAAACTCACAATATTGAGAAAAGTCAGAATTATGAGATATAAACTGACAATATTGAGAAAAGTCAGAATTATGAGATATAAACTGACAATATTGAGAAAAGTCAGAATTATGAGATATAAACTGACAATATTGAGAAAAGTCAGAATTATGAGATATAAACTCACAATATTGAGAAAAGTCAGAATTATGAGATATAAACTCACAATATTGAGAAAAGTCAGAATTATGAGATATAAACTCACAATATTGAGAAAAGTCAGAATTATGAGATATAAACTCACAATATTGAGAAAAGTCAGAATTATGAGATATAAACTGACAATATTGAGAAAAGTCAGAATTATGAGATATAAACTCACAATATTGAGAAAAGTCAGAATTATGAGATATAAACTGACAATATTGAGAAAAGTCAGAATTATGAGATATAAACTGACAATATTGAGAAAAGTCAGAATTATGAGATATAAACTCACAATATTGAGAAAAGTCAGAATTATGAGATATAAACTCACAATATTGAGAAAAGTCAGAATTATGAGATATAAACTCACAATATTGAGAAAAGTCAGAATTATGAGATATAAACTCACAATATTGAGAAAAGTCAGAATTATGAGATATAAACTGACAATATTGAGAAAAGTCAGAATTATGAGATATAAACTCACAATATTGAGAAAAGTCAGAATTATGAGATATAAACTGACAATATTGAGAAAAGTCAGAATTATGAGATATAAACTGACAATATTGAGAAAAGTCAGAATTATGAGATAAACTCACAATATTGAGAAAAGTCAGAATTATGAGATAAACTCACAATATTGAGAAAAGTCAGAATTATGAGATATAAACTGACAATATTGAGAAAAGTCAGAATTATGAGATATAAACTGACAATATTGAGAAAAGTCAGAATTATGAGATAAAAACTCACAATATTGAGAAAAGTCAGAATTATGAGATATAAACTCACAATATTGAGAAAAGTCAGAATTATGAGATATAAACTCACAATATTGAGAAAAGTCAGAATTATGAGATATAAACTCACAATATTGAGAAAAGTCAGAATTATGAGATATAAACTCACAATATTGAGAAAAGTCAGAATTATGAGATATAAACTGACAATATTGAGAAAAGTCAGAATTATGAGCTATAAACTCACAATATTGAGAAAAGTCAGAATTATGAGATATAAACTGACAATATTGAGAAAAGTCAGAATTATGAGATATAAACTGACAATATTGAGAAAAGTCAGAATTATGAGATATAAACTGACAATATTGAGAAAAGTCAGAATTATGAGATATAAACTCACAATATTGAGAAAAGTCAGAATTATGAGATATAAACTGACAATATTGAGAAAAGTCAGAATTATGAGATATAAACTGACAATATTGAGAAAAGTCAGAATTATGAGATATAAACTGACAATATTGAGAAAAGTCAGAATTATGAGATATAAACTGACAATATTGAGAAAAGTCAGAATTATGAGATATAAACTGACAATATTGAGAAAAGTCAGAATTATGAGATATAAACTGACAATATTGAGAAAAGTCAGAATTATGAGATAAACTCACAATATTGAGAAAAGTCAGAATTATGAGATAAACTCACAATATTGAGAAAAGTCAGAATTATGAGATATAAACTGACAATATTGAGAAAAGTCAGAATTATGAGATATAAACTGACAATATTGAGAAAAGTCAGAATTATGAGATATAAACTCACAATATTGAGAAAAGTCAGAATTATGAGATATAAACTGACAATATTGAGAAAAGTCAGAATTATGAGATAAACTCACAATATTGAGAAAAGTCAGAATTATGAGATAAACTCACAATATTGAGAAAAGTCAGAATTATGAGATAAACTCACAATATTGAGAAAAGTCAGAATTATGAGATATAAACTGACAATATTGAGAAAAGTCAGAATTATGAGATAAACTCACAATATTGAGAAAAGTCAGAATTATGAGATATAAACTCACAATATTGAGAAAAGTCAGAATTATGAGATAAACTCACAATATTGAGAAAAGTCAGAATTATGAGATATAAACTCACAATATTGAGAAAAGTCAGAATTATGAGATAAACTCACAATATTGAGAAAAGTCAGAATTATGAGATATAAACTCACAATATTGAGAAAAGTCAGAATTATGAGATATAAACTCACAATATTGAGAAAAGTCAGAATTATGAGATATAAACTCACAATATTGAGAAAAGTCAGAATTATGAGATATAAACTCACAATATTGAGAAAAGTCAGAATTATGAGATATAAACTCACAATATTGAGAAAAGTCAGAATTATGAGATATAAACTCACAATATTGAGAAAAGTCAGAATTATGAGATATAAACTCACAATATTGAGAAAAGTCAGAATTATGAGATATAAACTGACAATATTGAGAAAAGTCCGAATTATGAGATATAAACTCACAATATTGAGAAAAGTCAGAATTATGAGATATAAACTGACAATATTGAGAAAAGTCAGAATTATGAGATATAAACTCACAATATTGAGAAAAGTCAGAATTATGAGATATAAACTCACAATATTGAGAAAAGTCAGAATTATGAGATATAAACTCACAATATTGAGAAAAGTCAGAATTATGAGATATAAACTCGCAATATTGAGAAAAGTCAGAATTATGAGATATAAACTGACAATATTGAGAAAAGTCAGAATTATGAGATATAAACTCACAATATTGAGAAAAGTCAGAATTATGAGATATAAACTGACAATATTGAGAAAAGTCAGAATTATGAGATATAAACTCACAATATTGAGAAAAGTCAGAATTATGAGATATAAACTGACAATATTGAGAAAAGTCAGAATTATGAGATATAAACTGACAATATTGAGAAAAGTCAGAATTATGAGATATAAACTCGCAATATTGAGAAAAGTCAGAATTATGAGATATAAACTGACAATATTGAGAAAAGTCAGAATTATGAGATATAAACTCACAATATTGAGAAAAGTCAGAATTATGAGATAAACTCACAATATTGAGAAAAGTCAGAATTATGAGATATAAACTCACAATATTGAGAAAAGTCAGAATTATGAGATATAAACTCACAATATTGAGAAAAGTCAGAATTATGAGATATAAACTCACAATATTGAGAAAAGTCAGAATTATGAGATATAAACTCACAATATTGAGAAAAGTCAGAATTATGAGATATAAACTCACAATATTGAGAAAAGTCAGAATTATGAGATATAAACTCACAATATTGAGAAAAGTCAGAATTATGAGATATAAACTCACAATATTGAGAAAAGTCAGAATTATGAGATATAAACTCACAATATTGAGAAAAGTCAGAATTATGAGATATAAACTCACAATATTGAGAAAAGTCAGAATTATGAGATATAAACTGACAATATTGAGAAAAGTCAGAATTATGAGATATAAACTCACAATATTGAGAAAAGTCAGAATTATGAGATATAAACTCACAATATTGAAAAAAGTCAGAATTATGAGATATAAACTCACAATATTGAGAAAAGTCAGAATTATGAGATATAAACTCACATATTAAATTCACAATTGCAAGAAAAAAAGTCAGTATTGCAAGTTTATATCTCCCAATTCTGACTTTATAACTTGCAATTGTCAGTTGCAAGAAGTCAGAATTGTGAAATGCAAACTCATAATTGTGAGGGAAAAAACAAATTGTGAGAAAAGATTACTTTAAAATTCAAAGTAATCACTTTGGTAATCTAAAACAATTCATTTGAATCGTTAGAGTAGTCGACTAATCAACAAAAATCATTAATTATTAACTATTATTAGTCGTTCATTTCCATCCTGTTCATTTTCTTGCCACCATGTTGACAGGTTATAATTAAATGATGTTTAAATCTCGCAATTCTGAGAAAAAGAAGTCAGAATTGTGAGATATAAACTCGGAATATTGAGAAAAGTCAGAATTGTGAGATATAAACTCGGAATATTGAGAAAAGTCAGAATTATGAGATATAAACTCGGAATATTGAGAAAAGTCAGAATTGTGAGATATAAACTCGGAATATTGAGAAAAGTCAGAATTATGAGATATAAACTCGGAATATTGAGAAAAGTCAGAATTATGAGATATAAACTCACAATATTGAGAAAAGTCAGAATTATGAGATATAAACTCGGAATATTGAGAAAAGTCAGAATTATGAGATATAAACTCGGAATATTGAGAAAAGTCAGAATTATGAGATATAAACTCGGAATATTGAGAAAAGTCAGAATTATGAGATTTAAACTGACAATATTGAGAAAAGTCAAAAATATGAGATATAAACTCACAATATTGAGAAAAGTCAGAATTATGAGATTTAAACTCACAATATTGAGAAAAGTCAGAATTATGAGATATAAACTGTATATATATATAAATACTTTACATAAATACAACAAATTTTGAGGGTCCTCGGGGAGCAGAGACAGTGACAGGTGTCTCAGAAGCCATGGCCAGGTCTATATTAAAGAGTCTTACTGCAGTTTTACTATTCTGAATTTGAATAGCTACTCTGGCATTTACTGTATACAGTTGTTTAGATTATTTTCCCTGACATTTAACCGGCCGACAAGCTTTTTAGAAAGCTGTTGAGACCTCTAATAAATAAGAGCTTCCAGAATTTGTCCCGCCACCCCAATCTTCTAAAGACTGATTGTCAAAGCCTTTGCTTGAGCTGTATACCAATAGTTTGCTCTCCTTGTTTTTCCCTAAGTATTTTGAGTTCATAAATATGGTGGCCCAGTAGTGGGCAACTATGGAGGACCAGGAGTGCCACATTAAAATAAAACGATGAATCAATTAATTCATTTAATAATTCACACATAAAAATGTAAATAAATAAATCACTTTTAAATAGGTAAATAAATAGACGTATTTAAAGTTGTTTATTTAATTCCTGTTTTTAAACGTAGATTAATAGAACAATAAAAAAATACATTTGTAAATCATTTTAAATCTCTTTTTAAATGGCTTTTTAAATTGCCTTTTAAATGGCTTTTAAATCGCTTTTTAAATGGCTTTTTAAAACGCTTTTAAAAAAAGGATTTGCCAATTGCTTTTCTCTCTCGGTTTGCCAAACGCTTTTCTTTATCCAGTTGTCAGTCGAGTGCTAAAATGCCATTGGACAGTACACACGTGGGAGCAACCAATCAGCTTTCGCCTCAATTTGAAGAGCCGACCCTCTCTACAAGAGTTCGAGCAAGGCGATGTCAGGCGAATGCTAAATGTGTTTTTAGAAGTATTGTAGATGATTTGTTAGCTTTAGCTGATTTTTGCGAAAGAAATTCTCCCCTCGAAAGCCGTTGGGCAAACCGAGAGAGAAAAGCAATTGGCAAATCCTTTTTTAAAAAAGCGTTTTAATAAGCCATTTAAAAAGCCATTTAAAAAGAGATTTAAAAAGAGATTTAAAATGATTTACAAATGTATTTTTTTATTGTTCTATTAATCTATGTTTTAAAAACAGGAATTAAATAAACAACTTTATATACGTCTATTTATTTGCCTATATTAAAGTGATTTATTTATTTACATTTTTATGTGTGAATTATTAAATGAATTAATTGATTCATCGTTTTATTTTAATGTGGCACTTCTGGTCCTCCATAGGCAACACAACGAAATTTAAAAAGCAAACATAAGTGCTCAGTAAAGTTAGAGTTCTTTGCCACTGTTCTAAGAGTCCAGAGTCTTCCCATGATTAGTTTTAAATATGTAAACATTGTATATCGACATGAAATGTTAATTCAAAATGACCTACTTGCACAATAGCTTCGTATTTATTCCTGTGAATGAGTTGACAAGCTTCCACAGCTCTTGATGAAGGGAACGTCTGCCAATTCCACTAAGCGGTTAAAACGAATAATTTGTATTCATTACAATGACTTTTAACATTTAAAAACAGACATTTTTTGTGATCAAATTTAAATCTTAAGAGGTCAAGTTTCTGAACAACATTGGTTTGTAGATTTCAGTCTATATGTAGCCAACCATATAGTGGCTGTAGTAGATATTTCATGCTATTTTTGTACCAACATATGTCACCAGCAAAGTAAGCCAAATGTATTAGGTTTTGGCTGTTTCAACTTACTGGAATGAATATGAAATATAACATAAAAAATAAGCATATTTTTACATGGAAAATATGGTACTTCCAGAGGTAAATAAATGTAAAAAATCACAAAAGAAATGCATAAATTGATATTTTTTTATTTTATCGAAGATAAATTTGTCCACGAAGGACTCATCAAGGACTGAAGGACACTTGAGGGTTAAATAAAAGTTTATGTACTTTTACTTAAAGGCCAATTTTACTATTTCAAGTACTATTGAAAACAGAATCAAAACAGAACATACATGTTTCAACTTTATTTTGCAGAATATTTTTGTCAGTTCGATTACTTTACTTTTATTGATTAATAAATAATATAAATTATGAGCGCTCATACGTTTTTTTTTTTTTTTGCATTTGTCAAAAGCTATTATTAATATTAATCATATTATTTTTTTAATTTACTCAACGGTTTTTGAATTTTAAATTGAATTTAAATATTTAAAATGAACTGAAAGGATTAGTTTTTGTCTGAGGCTGCACCCACACCACTAAGTATCAGTATAAGCCAGCACGACATATAAAGTGATTGAGTGCATAACACATTTTTCTGTTTTATGAGATACAAATCAATATCAATATCAATCAATATCAATCAATATCTTCTTCTGCTATTTTATCAGGGCAAACACTACTAAATAAATAATTAAATGTAATAATATAATTGATGCTGATACAAAATTATAATACAGAGACTCAATATGGGAAAAACTGTTCGATGAAGTTTCAGACTGTTTAAGACACACACACAGTATAGATCAATTTGTGGAGCGGAGAGCGGAAAGGGAAAATCAAAGCACATTATTGGTTACTTTAAACACTACTCTTTATTTTCACACAATGCATTAAAGGTTCTTTGTTTTCTATCATGTTTAAAAAAATAAAATGGACTGTAAACAGCAAAAATAAGCGTGTACAATATGACCACTAGATGGCAGCATATAAAAGGGTACGGGCGTCACCACCGCAACAAAATAAAAAAAAAGGCAATGAAGAGGCATAAACAAGATCTGTGCCCCTCAAAGACAAGTGAATTCACATTCTAACTGAATTTAGTACCGTTTTTTGTGAAGGCTGTCCTCTGTGAACAAATTAAGCAACTTTCACTAAAGTCACAGAATTGTCAGCTCTTTCTGAGCTTCATTGTTTCTGCACTTGTTTTTAATGGCCACTGGTTCCCTCACAGCCGCAAAATGTTTGCAAAATCACGTTTGGGAAAATGTGGCACTTTTATTTTAACTGTACAGACATTGACAAAATATTAAAAAATTCCATAAATGTATGATATTCATTATCACACATTATGATTTTTTTTCTCATTAATGTGTGATTTTCTTTTCCTCTCTGGTCATTTTCTTCTTTTTTAATGAGCAAAAACGCAGAAATTGTTATTCTTTTTTTTTTTTTTTTTCTTCTTTTTTTTTAAAATCTTTGCTGATTGTATATAGTATTGTGTGGTAGTCAAGGTCTAAAAAAACCTGTCAAATTAATTTGGAAAAAGCGAATCTGTTTGTGATTGTATATTCAATCTTTTACAAAGACTTTTTATAGTTTATATACGAAAAAAGTGTGTCGCTGTCGGTAAAAATAACATCGAAAAGACAATGGGCATAGGTCGTGTAAAATAAATGATCAACTGTATCTAAATTATGAATAACCTTCATCTGGACGGCGAAGTCCCTGTGGCATTAATGCGGAATTGAAGGGAGAGGCTGCGCGTTCACAATCCCTCCCCTTCCACTGTGGAGGCGGGAGCGCGCAATGAATTCTGTCCAAACTCGAGCGCGATGAGAAAACAGCCTCTGGACTGCTCTGCATCACGCGGACACTAAAATGTATCATCTGCCGTCTGCGAACCAAAACAGAAGAGATTTACAGCGAGATTTAAAATGATACATCATGTTTTGGGATCATTTGACCACTGAGTATTAAATATTGTTTTTAAATTTCATCAAGTGTCGTGTTGACTGAAATCCGCGCGAGTGTTAGGAATATATCACTAACAGGTAAGGCAATATGAGAAAGTTTTTAAGCAACAGTTTTTCAGAATTTAGACAGAAACAAGTTGTAAAAGTGTGTTGTTTCTCACAACTTTCAGCAAAAGATTGTAAGGGTTGTATAGTTGGGAAGCAGTCGCTACAAAACCTCGAGATGTTCAAGACATTCGCCACACAAAGAAGTTTAATTATAAAGTCAAGCGCGTTTTCAGCACGCTGGACACCGAACCGTCACGTCCTCCAGTCTTTTTTGAAAGCAAAATGCTCGAGGATGTCGAGATGTCTGATGTCTTTTGTCTTCATTCATCTCAATCAATCCTCAAGAGAGAGAGAAAAAAAAACATAATAATAAAAAAGCATTTGGTTTTCGGTAACTTTTTCCAAATAAATTTGTTTTACCCTATGATTCGGCGTCAAGTGCCTTTATCACCATCATCATCATCATTTGAAAAGTTATCACTTTAAAAGACTTCTTTCTTTCTCATGTGTAATAATCTGCATCTTCATGTGTGCTTGGCAGGAGCTGAAAATGGCAACCAAATACCTGATGCTTATTGCCTTGGGGACTGCAGTGATCGGCAGTGCGCACTGTTGCCCTGTGCAGTGTGCCTGCTCTGATAAATATAACCACCAGTTTGCAGATTGTGCCTACAAAGAACTTCTGGAAGTACCTGTGGGCTTGCCGTCCAATGTGACCACCCTGAGTCTTTCAGCTAACAAGATTAAAGTGCTGAAATCCAAAACCTTTATAAACGTGACCCAGGTGACCTCTCTTTGGCTGGCTCACAATGAAATCATCACCGTCGAGAGGGACACCTTGGCTCCGATGATTCAGCTGAAGAATTTGGATATTAGCTACAACAAAATTGTGCATTTTCCATGGGAGGACTTGACCAATCTCACTGCCCTGCAGCTGTTAAAGATGAACAATAATGAGATGGTCAGTATCCCCAAGAACGCTTTTTCCAACCTGAAGGACCTGCGTTCGGTCCGTATCAACAATAACAAGTTTACCACCATCGTGCAGGGAACGTTTAATGCTTTGACTGCCATGTCCCACCTCCAAATCTTCCACAATCCCTTCACCTGCTCCTGCAACCTTGAGTGGCTTAGGGACTGGATCATCAAATCCTCAATCTCAATCCCTGACCAAAACAACATTGTCTGCAATGCTCCTGCCCACCTCAACGGTACACAGGTCACTAGCATGCCCAAACTGGATTGCAAAGCCCCGTCCGTGTCCATCTCGTATCAGCCAAACATTGAAAAAAATGAACTCTTTGAGGGATATATGGTCACGCTTCACTGCGAAACAAAAGGAACCCCTAAACCTGATGTCACATGGGAGATATTCGCTGGAAACCAACTAATTACGTTCCCTTTGCCCGCCATTGTCGAAAAAATCGAGATTCCGGTTAATGGGCCGCCTACGAACAGCAAGTTCCTTGTGTTTCAAAACGGCACCTTGATCATTCCTCGCATGAGCAAGAAAGAAGATGGCAACTACACCTGCTCTGCTGTCAACGACATGGGAAAAGCAGAGCACTCTGTGAGACTTGTCGCAGCCACCAAAAAGCACGCCATCAATTCGATGCCTGACACGAAAGCACCCAGCCATTTGCCAGAAGACAAACTCAGTTCAAAAGGCTCCAAAAACAGCGTTATTAAATCCGAGGAGAAGACAAAGAGCCTTCCAACCGGAACATCTCTCATTACGGTGAATAAAGAGCAAGTGGAAGAGGGGAGCGATACTTTGCCGTTTGTCGGCAAATGCAGAATAAACGATGGTACGCACTACATCTCCAACCACGCTTTCAACCTCAGCTTAGATGAACTCAAACAGTACACGTTTGATTTCGGGGTGATCGCTCTGGAAGTTTCAGAGACTGAGGCCAAAGTTCAGCTGAACCCTTTCCAGATGGCCAACGCAAAGTCAAACATTCACCTCAGTCAACAAGAAGACCTCCAAACTGTGAATAAGGAGCCGTCCACCAAAAAGTACGCCCAGGACATGTTGTACCTTTGCATCAGTACTGGCAATGGACATTCAGTGGTGCAGTGGTCCAAAATAGAGGAGGGCATCAATGCCTATCGCTTTCAGGGCCTCAAGCCAGGTACTAATTACACCCTGTGCCTCACCTATGGAGGCCAGGACTGTCAAGTCCAAGTGGTGTTTACAACCCGTAAGAAAATCCCATCTTTGCTGATTATAGTGGTCGTTAGCATTTTTTTGCTGGCTTTGGCAACCGTGCCCCTGCTGGGAGCCACCTGCTGCCATCTACTCTACAAGTATCAAGGCAAAACCTACAAGTTGATTATGAAGACACAAAACCCAGATCAGATGGAGAAGCACATAGCGACGGATTTCGACCCCCGGGCGTCTTTTGTGGGATCTGAGAAGAACTTCAACCCGAGTGAGCTGGGAGAGGGCGAAGGCGAGGCTGAGGATGGAGATGGAGAGGGTGAGGACGTCGAGGGCAGCGTGGTGACCGAGTCCATTCCCGAGTCACAGTCCAAAACGCAGGAGGAGTTTGAAGTCGGATCCGAGTATAGCGACCGGTTGCCGCTTGGGGCTGAAGCGGTGAACATATCTGCGGAGATCAACGGTAATTACAAACAACCCCGTTGAGATGTTTGTTCTTCATTTGCTCTGAAACACAAATACAAACCAGGTGAACACGGACGGTCATCTCACGTAATACAGACACGCGCTGATAAATTCGCGCCTATTTTTACCTCAGTAAGTTAGCAGTAACGTATACGACGAGTGTTCATTATTACACATATGGCTTTGAGATTTATCGAGCGGACTGGACTTAATAAATACATCTATCTTCAAAAGAATAACCTCATAATAGCTACAATTCACTTTCCGTATGTCTCGTCACTTTCGCATAACCGTAAAACCGTCTCAAGTAGCATCTCCATTTTAAGTCATCAATATAGTGGACATCGAGCGCTTCTGAGGGAAATGTCACCCTGCTACTCTTTTCACAGCATGTGTGTGTCTGGAAAACGAACCAGGTCACCTTGAAAAAAATGAGTTTGTTAAGTGTAATGTGGGATCCCGAAATGTGTGATTTTTAATCTCTTTTTGCGAACGGGTGCTTTACAAATATCTCTCGCCTTTACGAATTGACTGAACGTGTCCTTTCTTCTCTTTGAGATAGCCTTTATTCGTGGCATGTCACACAAAAGTATTTTCAAGTGTGTTTTATTAGAGTACTACTATAGACTGTAGATATTCAATGTCGATTTGTGATGTAAGCCAAGTAATCTGAGAAAATGTTCTCTCTTTTTTTATAAATATAAATGGTCCGTTTTTACCATCAGTCAATACGACATCGAGTGTCCAGTAAACTGACGCATAGTGGCTTGTTTCGTGTCCAGCTGTCCAATGATGTTGTAAAAATACTCAGACCTTTTAAAGATTTTGATATGATTTTATGTACGTGACCTTAATAAAATATTGAACGAACGAATGTATGGGAAATTATTTGCAGACATAGAAAAGTATATATATATATATATATATATATATATATATATATATATATATATATATATATATATATAAATACATGTGGACAGGCTCAAACCACATGTGAAATCATAAATAATTTGAAGTGTGTTCGCTGGATATTGAACGTTGGCAAGGAACTGTCCGAAAGGAGAACAGGTATGTTTTATATGTCTATTTTTTGCTTTTGTTTTCACTCTCAGAATTAATAAGTACCCGAGTAAGGTGCGATTCATTTAATGTTAGTTTTTCTGAAACGAATATTTGAAATTCAATCTACAGAGAGCCTTAATAAAACCAATAGGATGATTATAAACATTTAAATGCACGAAAAAAATTTTATCGAAGAGTAAAATTGAGAAAACCCGATGGGCAGAACAAAGGAAGGATGACGCTCACACTTCTGCTTATCTATTGACGTTTGAATAACCCAAATCTTTTTACAGTGTTTAAAATCGCTGCACTGCAAATAAAGCATAATATTTCGTTAAAGTATATACTGATTTGAATGCTTTTCACTTTTTTTTTCTTTTTTTTTTGAACGAAATCATGCGTTTGATTTGACGCGACGCAGGAGAGGGCACTATTTTCCTTAATTCAACACAGTGAACAGATTTTTAGTTTTAATATTTATTTAATTTCAATCACAAATATGCCATAGGTAGCAGAACAAGACACGACAAATATGGAAATATGAAAATTAAGTGTCTAATGTAACAGTGAGACAGATTGTATTTATATTTCGTCAGAGATGAAAAACAATTGCAATACAATTACAGTAGATGTTGCCTTAATAAGAACAGACATGGATCAACCCATAATGGACATTATTGGTTTCATCTGTTTGTTTACTATAAGAACAGTCTTACCACTGCTAAAAGTCACACCAATGAGTGCAAAAATGAGTTGAAATGAATAGTTCATCAATTTGCAAAAGAGCAGAACCTGTACATTCATAAATAGTCACACATACTAACCTCGCATCAAGCGGTTAGATTGGAGTTCAGTGCCAAACTATATTTCCTGATACTCTAAGTCCAAGACGGAAAAACAGTCTCACTCAGACATGCAACAAAAGACACAGTACATCCATCCATCCACACACACATGCAAAGGATTCGTTAACTACAACTGCTTGAAGTTCTTCCTGAGGCACTTGGCTAAAACACATGTGCTTCTCTGCTACACCAAAGCAAATAATACTATCATCAATATCTGGCCAGCAGCCATTAAGTATTAAGAGGAGGGGAGGGGGGGGGGGCAGGGAGGGGCGATCTCCTTCTCCGCATTGTGATTTTCAGTCCTCAGTTGTTGGTGGCGGCGGCGCTTTCTGCCTCCTTGCTTGGCTCTTTGATGCTGCCTTCCTTTTTGCTGCCCTCCTTAGAGGTCCGGTTGAGGGCTCCGTTGATGAAGCTTTCAGAAATCTGACACTGGAAATGCTTCCTGGAGCCCACCAAGGACGGGTTGTTGACCAGCGTGTAGAGGAGCTGCCAGTGCGCTCGTGCCCGCTTGGCGTTGGACACCTTGTTCTGTTTCTTCTCTTGCTGGACCAGTTGAATTCCTTAAAATGTTGAACACATAAGAAAAAGGTTTAGTCAACATATAGAAAAGGCTGCTTTTTTTTAAAACACACAAATATATGCGGCCTCTCTCACTCTCTAGCTCTGTATATATGCTTTTAATAGTGTATATATATATATAAAAAATATATATATATAAACTAAGATATATATATATATATAATACTTTTGACTCATGTATATATATATATATATATATATATATATATATATATATATATATATATATATATATATAAAGTCTATGTATAATGAGACATATATAGGAGTCAAATGAGAGCGAGAGAGTATATATATATATATATATATATATATATATATATATATATATATATATATTTATATATACACGAGACGAGACACGAGATTGGGTTCACGAGACGAGATTTTTATAGTATTTTTAAGAAATCCTCAATAATGAAACGTATGAAGGGAAAATAGTCTTTTATTCAACTGAAAATCATAAAATGCAAAAATGTTGGTGCATTTTGAAATCAACTTGTAATGCATGTCATTTGACTTCTATTTTAATGAATTATTTGCAGTAAAACAACATGCAAACACTAGATATATTTATGGAGATGAGATATAACAACCCCCCTGTACAGCTATGATCAGCTGTTCGGCTGAGATTTCCATGTTTTGTCACGGAAAGGTCGAAGATGACCGGTTGGTTCTTGTCACATGACCTGCGGTTTTCATCTCGCTGCGGCACTGGTGCGGCAGGAAAAAACGAGCGTTTTGCGCGAATGAAAATGCGCGCGATATGTGAACGGCCCCTAAGAGTCTGTACAACCTTGGCCGAGGTGTACGGCATAGTTTTCTTACAATGGTTACATATTGTTTGTGTCTTGTGTGGTATTCTTTCTACTGGAAAACCCAAATGTTTCCACACAAACGATTTGTAAGTGGCGGGGGCATCTTCAATAATAATTTCACCCTCACACTGACAGCACGACGAGACAACTTTTCACCTCGACGAGAAATCTCGTCACGTTTTAGTCTCGCGAGATCTCGTGGTACGAGATCTCGTCACACCCCTAATATATATACACACATAAACCAATGGCACTACAAGTGAGTGTGTGTGTGTGTGTGTGATTCACTACAAGGAACCTGCTCATTTGTTCGGTAATCAAACAATCGAACAACCGACTCATATGAGTCCTTTGCTTCTGTTTTAGTCACAATGGAGGAAACAGTCTATTTTTGATTTACTAAAATGAACCGACTCATAAAGAGTCATTTGTTAGGGAACCACACTGGTCGCACAGTCCTGTATGCGTTTTGATTCATTAAAAAGAATCGACTCAAAATATACATTCGTTCGTGATTAGGACTTCACTGGTTGCGATGTGTGTGCAGCTTTCACGCGAGGTTTCCCGCCATTATCGCAGGACACGGTCTTCTCCCTGATAGCACATGCACATCACGGTCTTTTTGATTTTTATTTGCATTTACATATGCAAGACGTTTCCTGTCAGATGTTAAATAGACATCTACATGTTTATGATGTGTACAAAACTGCTTTTTCGGAGACGTTTACAAGATGTTTGTACACAACAGATATTTTCCAGATGAAGTGATCTCTAGCAGACATCTTAGAGACGTGACTGTGTTATCTGTGTGTACTGCTATTCAGAAGCGCTGCTGTAATTTGTGCTCTTTCCATCTTAAACTACTTAAACTTTCAACAAGACTTCCCATTCTTTAACTCATCTCTTCCGTGAACACTTGATCCCCTCATAAAAAAAAACAAAAAACCTTTCCTTCCCTTTTCCCTTCCTACTCTAGCTTATGGTACTGAGCAATGTATGAAACTTGTATTGTGAGCACTTCCTGTGTTATTTGCCTCACTTGTAAGTCGCTTTGGATAAAAGCGTCTGCTAAAAGACTAAATGTAAATGACTAAATGTTTAAAACACCTAAAATAACTGCAGTTAAAAACGGTCAACAATAGAGCTCAGTCTGTGTAACGGACCAGTTTTTGTCAGTTAATTATTACTGTATGCAAATATGATTCCTCCAGTTTTTGTATGCAAAACACCTCACACCTGTAGGTGTAAAATCAACAAAAGACAGGCCTTTTATAATGTGGAATATACACCATCTGCTGCCGATCATCCTGCAAAAACCTAAAGCTGGCAGATCTGTCCTGCCCTAACAGCTTTGACTTGACAAGACACACACAATCAAGCTGTAATTTTATCTCTGATCAGCTATATGAAAGGAACTGTGAATTTAGAGGACGTTCACACTATGGACCCAGACGTGTACTATATGACATGTCTGATTGAGCAGTAGCAGGGCCGAGGAGAGTTATGGCACATCAGGGCCCAATTTATCCTGACAAATTTAATCATTGCGGCAGCGCTCGCCTGCTGCGTGCGAGGCAACATGATGAATCAATTATTCTAAAAACAAGACCAACCAGTCTGTGCACACCGACATGAATCACCCAGGAGAAATCAAACAGAGATCAATATGAATCTTGGATTCAGTCAGAGATTTGACACAGATGATCTAACATCATTTTGCACTGCTTTCTGTTCGGAAATGCATTAAAAACAGATGAAATTAGTCTGTTCTGTTAAAAAAATGGCATTAGTCTGAACATTACCACTGGGCACTGGGAGGTCAGTCAGTTTATAGTCTTCAACAACTGCCGTATAATCAATTGCAGTGAACCAATAACTGATTAAATATATGAATAAAAGCCCCAAATGATCAGTAATTCAATTGTTTTTGGAGTTATTAATTAGTTACATTTTTATTATTAACAAATTATTATTAGTATGGTGGATAATATAACTATATACAGTGGGGGAAAGAATCATTTGATGCCCTGCTGATTTTATTAGTTTGTCCACTTATAAAGAAGTGAGGGGTGTATAATTTTTACGGTAGGTGCATTTTAATGGACAGACACAGAATATCAAACAAAAAATCCAGAAAAAACACATTATATAAAGCTTATCAATTAAGTTGCATTTCAGCGCGTGAAATTAGTATTTGATCCCCAAGCAAAACATGACTTGGTACTTGGTGGAGAAACCCTTGTTGTTTCTTGTAGTTGTTGACCAGGTTTGCACACATCTCAGGAGGGGATTTTGGTCCACTCCTCTTTACAGATCCTCTCCAAACCTTTAAGGTTTCTTGGCTGTCGCTTGACAACTCGAAGTTTCAGCTCCCTCCACAGATTTTCTATAGGATTGAGGTCTGGAGACTGGCTAGGCCACTCCATGACCTTAATGTGCTTCTTCTTGAACCACTCCTTTGTTGCCTTGGCAGAATGTCATGCTGGAAGACCCATCCACGACCCATCTTCAGTGTTCTGGCTGAAGGACTGAAGTTCTCGTCCAAGATTTTACAGTACATGGCCCCGTTCATCGGCCCCTCAATGTGATGAAGTCGTCCTGCACCCTTAGCAGAGAAACAGCCCTGAAGCATAATGTTTCCATCTCCATGCTTGACTGTAGGGATTGTGTTCTTGGGGTCACAGTCAGGATTTCTCTCCCTCCAAACATGGCGAGTTGCCAAAGAGCTAAATTTTGGTCTCATCTGACCACAGTACTTTCTCCCAAGCCTTCTCTGAATCATGTAGATGTTCATTGGCAAACTACAGATGGGCCTGTGTGTTTGCCTTTTTGATCCTTGTGGGCACTGCAGGATTTCAATCCATTGCCGCGTAATGTGTTACCAATGGTTTTCTTAGTGACTGCCTTGAGATCATTTACAAGCTCCTTCCATGTAGATCTGGACTGATCCCTCGCCTTTCTCATCATCATCCTTACCCCAGGAGGCGAGATCTTGCATGGAGCTCCAGATCGAGGGCAGTTGATGGTTATTTTGTATTTCTTCCATTTTCGAATAATTGAGAGTTGTCTCCTTCTCCAAGCTTCTTGCTGATGGTCTTGTAGCCCATTCCAGTCTTGTGCAGGTCTACAATCTGGTCCCTGATGTCCTTTGACAGCTCTTTGGTCTTGCCCATGATGGTGGAGAGGTTTGAATGGAAGATACAGATTCTTTGGACAGGTGTCTTTTATACACATAACAATCTGACATTAGGAGTACTTTCTTAAAGTGACGGGACTAATCTGTGTTCGACATGCACACATACACAACCTGTAGGAGGCAGAATTCTTGCTGGTTTGTAGGGGATCAAATCCTAATCAGTTTATAACCTTTACATGAAGTGCTTTTTCAGGATTTTTTGGTTGATATTCAGTCTCTATCCATTACAATAAACCTAACATAAAAATTATAGACTTGTCATTTCTTTGTAAGTGGGCAAACTTACAAAATCAACAGGGCATCAAATAATTATTTCCCTCACTGTATATTGTAACAACACACACAGACAAAATACATGCATTAATACAATAAAAATAAAAGTATATGTGAATTTGTTCCTTTGATTTTATATAATAAAGTATAAGATGTATATAAATATTATATATATATTATATATAATATTTATATTATATATAAAATGAATATATATATATATATATATATAGTAATTAAAAATATTTGTGATGTATATATTTTGTAATTAAAAATATTTGTGATATATATATATATATATATATATATATATATATATATATATAGTAATTAAAAATATTTGTGATATATACATTATATATATATATATATATATATAGTAATTAAAAATATTTGTGATATATATATTATATATATATATTGTAATTAAAAATATTTGTGATATATATATATATATATATATATATAACACAAATATTTTTAATTACAAAAAAAACTTTAAAAAATATCTGCATACCTTGAAAACACATCAAGGCATCTTTTTTTTCTCAAAAGCTAGACTCATAAAAGAAGAGTGTCCTGGAATATAGTTTCCACACACTCGCTGGCAAAGCTCCAATTGAATGAACAGTAAAACTAAAACAGTAATCACATCCTCCGTTCTGAACGAATAAGTATAAAAGCTTCGACTCTGGAACAGGTTGCTTTCAAGTGAATGGTATGTAATCATTTTGTAGTCATGAACTGAAGTAATGAAGAAATAAAACCACAGACCTTCTTCGGCATCTCGCATCCTCTGTGCGGAGAGACTGTCCTGGCCTGTGGTTTGCAGCAGCAGTCCGCAGAAGGCCTTCATCACGGGGTGACACTGGCTGACCTCAATCTTCAGGTAATGAGCGTAGCAGCGGTAGCCTGCAGAGACCACAGGGGTGTGAGCCCAACAACCAAGAGCAATCTACATCCAAATTACAATCACATCACCGTCTGTCACTACAGAGGAGTGGCACTTTCATTACACATATCAGTACAACAATTTGTGTAACCTCAAATTCGACTTAAATCAGATTGTATAAGTCTTTAGCAGGTAGTTTTGCTGTAAATGAGTGCACTCTCGCTCTGAATCCCGCTGTACCTGGGTCAAACGCCTCCACACTGCGGTTCAGGAGGCTGATGTCCAAACGTCCTAAGTGGACTATGTTGAAAAGGGCAGTGATGACTATCCTCCAAATGCCCACTACCACTCCAACCATGACATTAACCAGGAAACATGTGTAGCTGAGAAGAAACAGACTCCCTCTGCAGAGAAACACCAAATCGAAATCATATCATAAAAATAAATGTACACATAAATTTGTTCTTTTGATTTTACATTATAAATATATTATTAAACATGAACAAACAAATTACAATTATATATATATATATACACAAAATTAAAATTATATAATTATATATTATACTCATTACTTTTTCATTCTACAAATAAAATCATATAAAATAATATATTTGATAATTTGATTTTATGAGTAAAAATAACTGCTGCCTATGCTTACATATATACATTATACACTACATTATTATTACTATTATACATTACTACATTTTGTAATAAATTACAAAACATACATAATTGGTAAATATATTAAGAGAAATAATTAGAAGTATTAATTTAGACTTACTAATATATTTGATTTATTCGATTTTTGGTGTTTATATGTACATAAATATGTACATAATATATATATATATGAATAATATTGTTAATTATATATAATTAACAATATATAACATGTTTGATAATTAGATTGTATATAATAAAACAAAGGGAAGTAATAAACATAATTAGTGAGTTAAATAATGTAATATATATAAATATATAAACATAATAGGTAATAAACATAATATATAAACATAATATTTAAATAATTACATATTAACGTATATATTCTATATGTAAATTATATATTTATTACTTTTTTATCATGTAATATAAATGATCTGTTATGATAATGATAAATGATAACAGATCATTTATATTACATGATAAAAAAGTAATAAATATATAATTTACATATAGAATATATACGTTAATATGTAATTATTTAAATATTGAACCATGTTGTATGTGAAATTTCTGTTACTCAATATAAGTGTCATAATCGACGATGTACAGAAAGGTAGAATGTTTTTTTATTGTTGGCCAATCAGTCATGCCTGCCAGATGGTGTATGTAGATGGTACACCAACATTAAAAGCAACATCCAGTGAGAGCCAGATGTTTTGGCTGTGTTCGCACCTGTTGTTCAGATCTCTTGTCCCTGCATCCTTCCTGATGAACAAAAACCTGCAAGTCACGTGCTGGATCAGCGCAGCCAGGAACAGCGTCAACCAGAAAGGCCTTTAGCAAAGAGAATATGTCAGTGAGAGCCATCTTAAGTGGCACTTATCTAATTGCTCGGCTTTATTTCTCATGATGAGATATGACTGATAGGAAGGCTCTAGTAGAGATTCGTGGCTTACAGGGTCACGACCCTGAAGTCACAAGGACGATATTGGCTTCCTCAAGGCCACATGTGACGAGGTCACCGTCATCATCTAAAGTGAGACGAGTGACGGCCACTCACCACATGTTGCCGATGATATGGAACAGCATGAGATTAGTTCCATAGAGAATAGGGATGATGATCAGGAAGACGGCGAACAGAATGCAGATGAAGAACACCAGAGTCTGGATCACCATGCCTGGACACAAAGACACGATCAGACATGCTCATATACAAGACATTAGATAAAAAAAATAAAAATAAAAATTATATTATTTAAAATGAGTTTTTATAACAAAATAATGAATTTCTCCATGTATGATTGGATTTTTTATTGTTTGCTCATGTACAAGGTACGGAGTCCCTAAAAGGACATGATAAAAAATAAAAAATGATATTTCAATGCTTTCACGTTCTCTCACAAATGCTTTGAGAGTTTTCGCGCAACACTTTTGAGTTCTTTGAACGCAAAGTTTCTCTGGAGAACGCAAAGCTTTTGTGAGAGAACATTTTTTTCCTCCCATCTCCAATTTTTATCAATCACAGACCTCCGTACGTAACTGAGCCATGTATGCAGAGAAAAGTTTGGAAAAAATTCCTGGAATGATCCAGAAAGGAATACCTTTAATAAATAAATAAATAAATAAATGATTTAATTATAATATATAAATGAAAATAAAAATAATATAAATACATAAATATAAATAAATAAACAAAATAAATTATCAATAAATAAATAAAATAAATAAAAATAAACATGCATAAAGGGCTTGACATGAACACCCACCAAACGCAGTTGGCTCCTATTAGCCACTTTTGGGTAGAATTTTATATATAACATACATTTCCCAAATGTAGTTTTTTAAAGTGCAATGCAGTGCTGTCAAAAATATAGATTTTCTAATTCATATCAACACTGAAATATCTGAAACGCTTCCAATACTCATTTTGCGCAGAATAGATACACGATGCCAGCTGCAATTTGACACACAAACCCGCCTCTCTCTCACTTGTTTCATTTTGGATGAATATATTGGTGTTTGTTGGGTGTAACAGGTGTTGTGTGGAATTGAATGCACTTTTTTTACCAGATTGATATCTCACACCCAAAGTGCCTACACAAAGCTGCCTCCAGTATATTAAAACAGAGTTGTTTTTCGTTGCTTATTGCAGTCAAATACACAAAAAATAATGTCAAAATTCCAGTCTTAGTGAGTATTCACATAAACATATCACTTAAGTTAAGTGACCGTAAACACTTGAGAAAAAAATCGCATGTGTTACAGTATATTGGATCTGTGCATCAGGTCTTAAAGTGACAGCAGCCTAATATACTTGCTGCCAAATTATGAGACAATATTAAAAATATCTATATGGAAGTTTTTTTTCCCCATGGTATTGATGTCAAAATTGTGGCTTGTGAAAAAACTGTGGCTAGGAACTTTGGAAATCCACTTGCCACAAATACATAATTTGTTTCCCAGTCCAAGTTTTGTTTGCTCCAATACAGAATTTATACTCCATTTGGCAGGTGAAAACTAAGTTTATAATAATAATAAAGTAAGTAAAAATGTTTTATTGTCAGTCTTAAAAAAGGATGTGTTATATTGTCTTTCAGATCCATTTATTCGCACACGTTTACATTATAATGCAAAGAATTATAGTTTGAGAATGAGGGAACGAGTGTCACATGCAGTAAAGAGAAGAAATGTGGTCTCACCGAGACAAATGAAGGCAGCTTGGTAGCTGGTATAGCCCATCCAGCAGACCAGAGCGGGCCGAGAAGGTCTAATACTCCTGTGGCAGTTATACACATGAAAGATGTCTCCTCTGTACAGTCCCTTCAGGTTAGACCTGAGTCAACACAGAGACACCATTCAGAGCTTTAACAGGCGCACAACATCTGCGCAAGTGCATGTAATGGGGACGTTTCTTTATCAAGAAGGAACTGAGATGGAATTGCATGTCACAGAGTCAAACTGCCACTAATGCCATTTATTTCTCAATTTGAAAAGTCATTATTTTTAATCTGGTATTCCTGACTGTAATTACCTACTTCTCATTAGACAATTAAAAGATTTTTCCCCTGTTCCACCTCCAGCTAGCACTTATTCATAATAGAAGTTGTCAGTTATGATAAAGGGAAAATTATTAGTAATGTATTCATATTTGTGTGTGATGACCAATAAAAAAAAAAAAAAGAGGAAATGTGTCATTAAATCAGGAAAACTGGGAGAGTTACTCACAAATTAGACAATTACACATATGCACTTACACAAATAAAATAATATAAAAAACATATTTTAAAATATTTAATATGAAATATATGTTAATATGAAATATGATGTATTATATAGCTATTTATATTTATAATAGTAAATCAAATAAATAAAACAAGAAATATATATTTCAAATATTTAATATTAATTAATATATGTATTATATAATTACATTTATATTATAATATTAAATTAAATAAATGAAACAAAATACATTTTAAAATAGTATGTAGTAAACACATAATATTCAATATATATATATATATATATATATTGAATATTTTATATATGAATATATATATATATAAAATTTTATTTTATTTATTTTTTTGCCAAATACATTTGATTTAAAATATTTAAAGTGAAATTTTGAAATAATTTATTATTCTACTTTAATGATCTAATTTGATAAGCTGAATTTAAAGTTGGAATTAAGTATTTGTTTGATTAAATAAAATAAATACAAAATCTACAATATATGTATAAAAATAAAATGTAAACAAAATTCAAATCTATACTGTGCTATAAATCAATTAGCAATCATAAAGTCTATTTTGACATCAGAAACTTCATAACTCTTTTCTATCCTTTACTCACTCCAAATTCTATTTATAAAATTTACCTCGCAAACTTACTTCTACATACATATATTTGTTTCTGCACTTTAAGCAGGGACAGGAAAACGTATTTTAACACCTAAAAAAGAAGGATTAGGATGTGACATTTTTAGCAGGCTTATCTGTAGTGTTTAGTATCACCTGTGCAGGACCATGGACCTCATGAGCATGAGCAGGTTGACCAGGCAGGCCAGGGTCACCGCTGACAAATAGCAAACTGAAATAAACACAATCACATGAGTACTCAGCACTTTTTCCCTCTGACTGATTGAAAAACAAGTCTTGCTACAGTTCAGCAGTCGGCTTTGCTGACTGCTTCATTATTCATCTGTTGATTTACATGGGTATTGAAGTGAATGCATGCGAATGATTAGACAGCAACCTCTAACAGTCTGGATCAATGCAGGTGCTTCATCAGAAAGCTCACATTTGCACGGCTGTGTTGGTGAACATCAGCTTATCAGAGATCATCATTAAACCTGTTCTAGCCAACTGCCAACTCCAAACTCCTCCAGCTTTCTTACAGGAGTGATTACTCTAGCATATCTAAATTGATAAAGTGTTATTTACAGTGCTCCAAATGTTGAGGTCTCCTACAATAGATTTACATGCATATAAGGTCAAAAACACTTTTATTTTCATTATATATATAATGCAACATCAACTCTTTCCTCACAGTGTCTGAAACAGTTCTATAACGGATTCAGTCTCTCTAAACCCCGCCTTTCTGAGAGCTTCCTCTGCTCTGATTGGTTCGAGGGAACATTGTGTGGAGTGATTGGTCTACCACTTGTCGGAAACCAAATATTCATTACCATATCTGAATTTCAGCTCTGGATCTTCCTCAGCACTTGATACTCAGGGATACGAATAGTAACGATTGAGTCAGTTTTATCGAATCTTTTCAAGTCCTCATTTTTGGAAGTTCAAGCAAAGTTGATTTTCTTTCACAGAGCACTAACCAAACTCTTCCAGACTTCAGTTACAACTAGTGTTTAAGGGTCAAAGCAGACGTTGTTCGTGGGCAGACAAGGAAAACCATTATGAAAATTGGTTACAATCCTATGTTGGTTAAAATAGGAAGTATTTCGGCAGTTCAGAATTAGTTCTCTTTCTTTCTTTTGGGGGACAATAAGTCCATCTATTGTGCACTTTGTCTTTTACTTTCACAGCTATTACACATTACATGACAGGTAATATCAGAAAAAGTATAATAGAGGCACTTTAGAATGAATACCACCTTAACCCTCGTGCATCCTTATGGACATTTTTGTCCATTTCAGTTTTGTTTTTTGTTATAAGTATGCCTTTGTTAATGCCAACTACATGAATTTTGGCTCAGGTGTTTATTTTTATTGGAATTTTAACATTTTACCCTCATTTCCTTCAAAAAAATCAATTTTAGCCTCCGTACAAAAAATACTCACACTCAGGACCTTAAGGACAAAAATGTCCACATTGAAAGCATTGCAATTTTTTAACCCAGGGCCATTTGACTTTAAAATGATACAATATTTGCAAACCTATTAATATGTGGCGGTTTAGGGGATGATCATTTCATTGTTCGCAAGATGAAGAGAGGATTGCAAGATAACTCGGCAGTTACTAATGATTATTATTTGTATAGAAAACAACAGTGGCGTTATGTAAAGAAACCAATTTGTAAAGCGTTAAAATTCTGAAAACGAATGAATGTTTGGTAATTATGAATAGAAGAGATGTTGATTAAAAAAAAAGAGTGAGTAAAAGTGGAAAAAAATATTAATAAATCGTATTTCCATGACAGTTTTTTGGCATGGACATTTTTAAAAAATCTGACACTACATAAAAAATATAAATGCCTCAAAATTAAATTTATGGTTTTTCATTGACACACCCAAGAATCTAATATACGAAGAAAAAAAATTCTGCTTAGCATTTAGTTTATAAAAATAAACTACAATTTTTAATTTTTTCATAAAAAATACCTTTGGCATTATGTAAACAAACCAGCATTTAAAGGGTTACAGATTTTAAAATTAATGAATGTTTCATATCTATGGATAGAACAGATGCTGGTTAAAAAATTGACATCAGTGAAAGTGGAAAAAAAATTTTAATAAATCATATTTCTATGACAGTTTTTTGGCATGGACATTTTTGTCCATTATGGACCTAAGTGTTAGTTTTTTAAAAAAAATCTGACACTACATAAAAAATATAAATGCCTCAAAATTAAATTTATGGCTTTTCATTGACACACCCAAGAATCTAATATACGAAGAAAAAAAATTCTGCTTAGCATTTAGTTTATAAAAATAAACTACAATTTTTAATTTTTTCATAAAAAATACCTTTGGCATTATGTAAACAAACCAGCATTTAAAGGGTTAAAGATTTTAAAATTAATGAATGTTTCATGTCTATGGATAGAACAGATGCTGGTTAAAAAATTGACATCAGTGAAAGTGATTTTTTTTTTTAATAAATCATATTTCTATGACAGTTTTTTGGCATGGACATTTTTGTCCATTATGGACCTAAGTGTTAGTTTAAAAAAAAAAATCTGACACTACATAAAAAAATATAAATGCCTCAAAATTAAATTTGTTGTTTTTAATTGACACACCCAAGAATCTAATACACAAAGAAAAAAAAATCTGCTTAGCATTTAGTTTATAAAAAAAAAAAAAAAACTACAATTTTTAATTATTTCATAAAAAATACCTTTGGCATTATGTAAACAAACCAGCATTTAAAGGGTTACAGTTCTTAAACTGAATGAATGTTCGAAATCTATGGATAGAACAGATGCTGGTTAAAAAATTGACATCAGTGAAAGTGGAAAAAAATATTAATAAATCATATTTCTATGACAGTTTTTTGGCATGGACATTTTTGTCCATTTTGCATCTATGTGTAACTTTTTTTTTTTGAATGCACAAGGGTTAAAAAAATGCTTTAAAGGGTAAGCCCACAAATCTATACGTTTGTTTGTACTGATTATTGTGGAGAACCAGCAGATTTCTAGATTTTAAAAAGTATTTCAATGAATCAGTTCTGCTTATACAAGGGGATGGAGATATGCAGAATTTATAATAAATGACAAATTCTGCTTGAATTTGTGGGCACAGATTCTGTTGTAGGCGTATGTGTAAGTATAAAAAGACAGCTGACTCACTTTCAACACACCACAAGTAGTACATTACAATCCTGACCACCTCCTGACGGTCTTCTGACAGGATGATATTGAAACCAGCCAACAGGAACGCAATGTTTTCATCCACTCCTCTACGGACGATGTGTAGGGTGGGCAGCACTCCTGAGATCAGCAAGAGCGCCATCTAAGAGATTCAAGCCAAGTTTAATCAATTAAAAGCGCATTAATTATCCCTTTTAGAAAGAAACGATTCACAAACGGGCACGTTTATTGAAGCGTTTACCTGATAAAGTGCAATGAAGGCCACGACCACAGAGATCGCTAGTTTCAAAGGAAACCTAAAAACTGATGGAAAAGAAACACAATGAATTAATACATTCACAAAGTTCTTAGTTGGTTAGCTGGTTGGTAAAAAAAAAATATTAAAATATTATTCAAATTTAAAATAGCTGTTTTCTATCGTAATATTTTTTCAATCTAATTTATTTCTGTGATTCAAAGCTGAATATTCAGCATCATCACTACTAGAGTCTTCAGTGTCACATGATCCTTCAGAAATCATTCCAATATTTGCTGCTCAAGAAACATTTCTGATTGTTAATACATTTTTCAGAATACTTTGATGAGCAGAAAGTTCAAAACATGTGGAATTTATGTCATTTTTGATCAATTTAATAAAAAATATTCTTTTCTTAAAAAAAAAAAAAACCTCTTCCCGACTCCAAACTTTTGAATGATAGCGCATATTTTTTGAAAAACAATTTATTCAAACGGGATAGTTACCATCCTCTGGTGTGTAGATGTAAGACTTGGCAGCATCTCTGAGTCTTTCAAGTAGTTTGGGTTTTGATGCACTGGAACTGGAAAGCAAGAGGTAACAGTCAAAAACAACAAGAAAACACATTTTGATATTATTCTATAATAATATCCATTCATTTTCTTTCGAATGCACATTTATACATTTAGTGGATGCTTTTATCTAAAGTGACTTATGGCGCTTTTCCACAGCAGTTACAGCATCAAAAAAGAGGGAGGGATTATAGACTGATCCTTATAGTTGCACCGCTACTTTGTCTACTGACCCTGACACAGACATTTCTTTTTTCAAGTTGTGTACGACTGTCTTTTAAAGCAAGTCATTTAAAAAAGTTGCTGACTATTTAAATCCAACAGGTTTGGTGTCTCGTGTTGCAAACCCAATGACGCTATAGTGTCCCTGCCTGCTATTCTCTCTGACCAATCAGTGATCTGAAGTGTTTCCACGTCACATTTTAGTATCGCTTGGAACCTCAACCGAGGTGATACTATTTAATCGAGCCGTACCACGCAGTCGAAAAGCACCATTACAGTACAAGTATTACCTTGCACAATGGCTTTTAATGGGATTCGAACCAACAACCTTTGAACAACCTGTCAACATCTTCAAGCTCATGTGTCCTCTTGGTTATAAGGCACATCTGAAATTTGTTGATATATACTTTATTGACCGTGGGTAGTTGTGGCCTAGTGGTGAGGGAGTTGGGCTTGTAATCTGAAGGTTGCCGGTTCGATTCCCACACCGGCAGGAATTGAAAGTGGGGATTGTGAATGAACAGCACTCTCTCCACCTTCAATACCATGACTAAAGTGCCCTTGAGCAAGACACCTAACCCCTAATTGCTCCCCTTGTAAGTCGCTTTGGATAAAAGCGTCTGCTAAATGATGAAAAATGAAAAAAAATTAAGCCCCCGCCCCCTTTTCAGTGCTGCCCTCAGGTTTGTATGTCCACAGAACGAAGGTAAGATCTAAGAATTTTTTTAAATTTATGAATGAACTGCGTGTCTTCCCAGTCCACTGACATCAGTTAAGACATCCGCTTCAAATATTACAATGTATCTGATCCATACAGGCATTACATCAGAAACTTGGACCTCGCTCAAACCAGAGTTGAATGAACTTGAGGTTTTCCAAATGTTATATTTCTAATTCTATCTGTATCCCTCTATGATCAGATCCCAAACAGAGTTCTGAAGAAGCGATCTAGTGAAGGCGGATGGTTCGGCCAATCGAACGGTCTGTCGAATTCGCCTTTGGCGGCAACGACCATCTGTCTGGTCGGTGTGAAGATCCACACCTAAGAAAACGTGGACCAAACAAACTGAGGAAGATCTGAGGAATAACCTCCTTGACGGCAAGAATATCGCCATTGATTGCCAAGCATGCCATTATGAACAGAATTCGGAATGACATTCCAGACACTCTATATTTTTGCATGAAGAAGATCGGCATCTAGACAGACTGAATGTCATTAGCTCACAATTCAGACTCTAAAACACTGCAGGGCAGTTGATGATCACTATCTACGACTCTTTGCATAAGACAATTTACAGTAGGTGTGATTCAACGTCTGTCAGTGGAAATGAGGAAGGAAGTAGTCTTTGGATAATATCCCATCTGCATGGCTATTGTAGAGTGTGCTGCTTGCTATGAGAGAAAATACGTCACCTTTCATTAGCTTTATTGGAATCCATTCCATTACCAAATCGGTTTCACAAGATTAAATGCCGTCAGCATTATACATTAAAGGGTTAGTCCATCCAAAAATTAAAATTCTGTCATTAATTACTCATCTGTTAAGACCTTTGTTCATCAACGGAACACAAACACTGCTTCGCAGCTTTACGAATCTTTTGTTTCGAATCAGTGGTTCGGTTCGCAAATCAAACTGGCAAAGTCACCACTGATTCGAAACAAAAGATTCGTAAAGCTGCGAAGCAGTGTTTTGAAATCAGTCATCACTAGTTGATGAAGTTGATCAATATTGTTGAAAAGTCGTTATTTTGTTTTTTTGGCGCACAAAAAGTACTCTCGTCGCTTTATAATATTAAGGTTGAAGCACTGTACTCACATCAACTGTTTTAAATATGCTTTAGTACCTTCTGGGCATCTGAAAGTGTTCATTGTTCATTGACTCACAGAGCCATCGGATTTCATCTTAATTTGTGTTCTGAAGATGAACGAACGTCTTACGGGTGTAGAACGACATGAGGGTGAGGAATTAATGACAGAATTTAAATTTTTGGGTGAACTATTCCTTTAATAAGCAACAGAAAAGGGGATGAAATGGTTAAAAAACAATTCAAAAGATCAATTTTCTTCAGTAAATGGTCCGTCCAAAGGGGCTGAACCTTCAGAAAGTGTTAACCTCAGGAGGTCAAACTCAAGTTTTACTTTAGCATTATTCTGAGTTTCTATGGGATTTAAAATCACCAGTTTATCATATAATAAAATGTACTTAGATTACATTAAAAAAAAAAATTATTTGTATTTTTTTGTAATTTTTAAACATTTTTAATTAATAATTTATAATATAATTTTATAAAAATAATTTCAACAATTTCATTTAAATTGAATCATTTAAATTAAAATGTTTCATTATAACAAATTATTTTAATTATGTATAAAAGTATTTGATTTTGACTAGAAGAGTCAACATAAAAACATGCATTATTTTACTTTTCTTTACTTCTTGGCTGAGACAGTAATAATGGAAATAATAAGTAATAATGTGCGACAATATTTGAGGGGAGTATCATCTGACTGTGAAAATCTTGTTATGGGTTCCTAGTATGCAGTTTTAATTTTCTCAAACCTTTGAGTTAATAAATAAAGGGGTCCATATGGGCCTCACCTGATTTTGGTGGGCTTTTTCTTCTTGAGAATCTTCTTCACATAATCTCGGTAATAACTGCTACTGAGGTCCTGCAAAAAGAAAACAAAAAGATTCAGTTAAAAATTTAACAAGTCGAAAACAGTGTCTAACATACAGTTTGATGTGACCAAAACTTTGCTTGCATTATCGACAAATAGGTAATTCTGAAAAATGTTTTCGATTTGTCAAGTCCTTTACTTGGGAGTTTCGACGCTTTGCGAGGGAATCGTTCCTCTTATTTCATCCAAACTTATTCGTCAGTGCGATTATAGCTGAATAGCGCTGGCATTGTGCGTTTCGTGTGGGAAAACAGCACGCTGTTTGTGTAATGTCCTCTGCGAGTCAAACATAACCCAATCCCATTGAGCTGCTTACAATGATTAGACCTCTGGAATGCAGGTGCCGAGTTTACAAACTCCCCTCTTGCCTTTCCATGTCGCTAAGTCCCTCATTATGAATTAACGCAGTGGTGCTTAACTGGCGGGTCATGACCCAAAAATGGGTCACAGGTCTGCTCTGACAGGGTCGCATACAGTACAGCATGGAAAAATGATGGATCGGTAACAAAAAAGACAAATCGATTCATGACAAAGAAGAGTTTCCACGATAAAGATGAAGAAAACAGAACAATTCAGCTTAAAACGTGTGGAAAGTTCTTAAAAATGTATTCTTTGTTTTAATAAAAGTTTCATGTGGTTTTGAAAACATTTATACCATGTTCAAGAAAAATAGAAAGTAAAAGTTCACAAAATATAATGGGCGTAACCAAGTAAAAAATATTTTCAGTACATATGTGCATACACACATTATTATTTTTTTAAACATTGTTTTTTTTTTTTTTTTTACATATATATACACATATATATATATACATACATACATACATTATATATATATATAAATATCATGAATTCACAATTCTATCATTAGTTTTAAAGGGAGTTGAACAACATTATATTTCACAACCTGAACTAACCTTGTTTTTCAAACATTAAAAAGCAGAGTAACATTAATAAAAGATTATTCCTTAAAAATGTAAAAGGAAATTGGTGTAAACTGCTGTACCACAACCAAAAAAACACATTTAAAAAGCATTTAAGTATTCAAATTTTAGATGTTTACTAAGAACTATTGAATAATATTTAAAATAGCAAAAAGCTTAATATATATAAAACCATAATTTATTGGTTACTCTCAATTGGGAGATGACTGTCCCGAAACCAAACCCCTGAACTAACTTGTGAAAATTATACTGAATTTATTTTTGAATCATGAAATATTCCTATGTTCCTCCCTCTCACGGCCTCTCTTTCATAGTAGATGGGAACAATCATTTTGAATTAAATGAGTTCAAAAGTCTGAAAATCTCTGTGCAACTTTAACAAACACATTCTGCTGCAATTAAGCAAACTTTCTTGGGTGTTACTCCATAAACTTGAGTTTTTATGCATGTACAATGGTTCAGAAATGAGCTAGCTAACGATATTTGAGCTGGGAAGTATCTAAAATTATTACTACCCAAACAGTCAAGACTGAAACGTGGTGAAGTTTCGGTTGTGACATTGTTTTTTGAGTGTTATTAGATAAAATTTAGGGTTTTTTTTCTATGTACAACAGTTCAGAACTGTGCAAGCTAACCATGTGCTGATTAGCATCTTTTAGCTAGGCTCAAAAATATCTAAAATTATCATTACCAAAATAAATCTCATAAATTACACTTGAAACAGTGTTAAAACTGTAATTGTTATTGATTTATCTGTGAAAAGTTTTTTTTAAATAGCAAAAATATATTTACAAAAAATCTTAATAGGTCAATATAACCCTTTTTATTATATATATATATATATATATATATATATATATATATATATATATATATATATATATATATAATTTTTTTTTTCATATATTTAGTATTGTTTTATATATATATATATATATATATATATATATATATATTTTTTTTTTTTTTTTTTCGTATATATATAGTATTGTTTATATATATATATATATATATATATTTTTTTGTTTTGTTTTGTTTTGTTTTGTTTCATATATAGTATTGTTTTTATATATATATATATATTATATTTTTGTTTCATATATATAGTATTGTTTATATATATATATAAACAATACTATTGTAACAAAACAATAATATTACATTATTATGACAATCTTATAAGTGAGTGGAGGAGGGGCTAATTAGCATATTCATAGATTCATATATAACAAATGAGGAAAGGGTGGAGAGTTACATTCAAGCTATTTTAAGGCATGAAGAATAAGTTTAAATATGTCATTTTGGTGATCAAAGATTTGTAAGGTTTAAGGGATCAAATTATTGACTACAGGGGGACTTTAGGAATTTAGCCTTTATTCTTTATTATGCTATCAGGACAGCTGTACAATCCTGACATTTTAGAAATTTCCCTTCGGAAAAAACGAATTCCTTGACAGTCTTACCTCAGAGGCATTGGTCGTCTCTGTATTCTGTAAGCCTTTGAACAGAAGTAGCGGATACTGGAAACTAAGAAAGGCCAGACAGGCAATCTGAGGAAGACTGCTGAACAGCTCGAAGTACTTATAGATCTGCAGAGATGGACAAAAAAAACCAGGCAAATCAATTTCAAGTAACATCAAATCATTTGCACCCACAATTCCTTCCACACATATTCTGTGCAAATCAATCATGAAATATTGCTCAGAATTTATATTACAAACCAAACAAGGCTTTCTTTATTGTGCCCTAAAATAATTAAATGGCTTTCAGCATGAACCAAGCCAGTTTTTGCAGTCTGAGCCCATTGTTTTCTTGCTCCTGGTACCTTTTCTTTAGTTCTGACAGAAACTAAAGTGATTAACTGAAGGAAAGCTCCATGGTAAGATCCCCAGAAGCAGAACAAATTGTTTCGAGGTTTGACCATTCGTTTAAGAGACACAAGGACAATGGGAACAAAACCGGATGAGGTTAATGAACTTATCTGCGTCCTCTAAAACACCGTGGGAAAGTAAAGCAAGAACCCAACAAATACTCTACAGGCAATGTTTTAGATCCATGATAACTTGTACCTGTGGTGTTTTGGGACAGTCCACTTTCTGCCAGACCAGAACTCCGAAGTGTGTCCATGACAGCAGGCTGCCCAGAACGTAACCAACCTTGTTATGCAGCGTACCACAGGCCAGAAGAGGGTAGTACAAAGCGGGGTAGTACAAGAGAGCCAGGATCAGCCACAACTCTACAGAAGTCAGAAAAAATCCAATTACACATCTCTGTGCTCTCAAACTGCTTTTAGCCTTCGTTGTCGTTTACATGACAACAATGTACTAAAAACGTTTTTCACGTACAAAACTACAGTGGTCAAATTTACGATGACAGATTCTTCACGGAAAGGGAATGTCCGACACGCCGGAAGTGACGCGGTGAAAGGTGTAGTTGTTGTAAATTCGAGTTGTAGTTGTGGAGTAAATGGCGTAAATAAGGTTTATGGTGACCGAACGTGGACTGCGGCCGAGGGACGTTTAGCCCGTTTTGTGGCAAACACATGAGCAGCTTAACGCGGTTTTGCTTCACGTGTGGTCAGTGTTTGGAGTTTCTAAAGGACGTGGACCAGACGGAAACACAGGGGACGTCTCGACAGCCGGACAGTGCTAAGCAAAGTAAGTTACACTTCCGGCGTGTGGGACATTCCCTTTCCGTGAAGAATCTGTCATCGTAAATTTGTTTCGGGACTGGTAAAAGTGTTTTAAAAGTGTTTTCCCCTTGTAATTGTGTTTTATGACAGGTAAAAATATTTTCCAAAATGTAAATTCGTCTCAAGCTTCGTAAAAGTGTTTCACACTTTGTAATGTTGTTTTGCACTTCCCGGCCACCGTACAAAACCATCCCCTTTCACACAGATCCACAAAAAAGGCCATTATTCATGCCAGGCCGGTAGACGGTGATATCAGAAACACTATGCGCCTACACAAATTTGCATTTTTGATAACATTATCATGTTCAAAAACTTGCACTTTGAAACCCGTTTTCAAAAGATTGCCTTTTAAGGCCCCCAAAAGGCCACTGTCATGCAAATGACAGCCAAAATGCATGAAAAGTTTTCCATTTTTAGTGTCACGTAAACGGCCCCTGAAAGAGCGCAGTACCCTCTGATATAGAGCTTCTAAACAGTGATGTGGCTCAGTGGTTAAAGATCTAGACTGGAAGTCAAAAGGTTGTAAGTTCAACCACACTACTATGCAATCTATGAAATTTACCAATTATATATATAAATTAATTTTCAGTGTTAGTTCAGTGTTAGGGTAGTCGTGGCCTAATGGTGAGGGAGTTGGGCTTGTAACGTGAAGGTTGCCGGTTCGAGTGTGTTCACTGTGTGTGTGCACTTGGATGGGATGAATGCAGAGCAGAAATTTCAAGTATGGTTCGCCATACTTGACAAATGTCATGTCAGTCACTTTCATTTGATGCCTGTTCCTCATACAAAATTATTGAATTGCTTGGAACATTGTGCAACAGTTATATGGACTTCTTTTAAAGAAGACTGAGCAGTAACTTTTTTATGATCGACAAAAATGTTTAGAGTCTGAGAATCAAAAAGCAGAACGGATTACTGTTTTTTTTTTTGTTATTTATGCCATTTTTTGATCATAAATGTATTCTACCATTTTAACACCCAATTTCAAAGAAGATAACGGTTCTTTGTTCTTTTGTTCAAAGATAACTGCTAAAAGTCAGAATATCAATAAAAATATCGGTCAAAACGACCATTATTTGTCTGCTTCTACGGGTTCAACAGTTACAGCGCTTTTATGCGCCTGATGCTTGGCGTCTCTGTTCACATTCGTCATTCTTTAGCATTTCTTCTTTTGTGTTCAACGAAAGAATGAATCTCACATTTGGAAGAGGAGGAGAAGTAAATCATGGCAGAATTAATTGTTACTTTACAATGAATTCTGCCAGTTACTTTGAGTAAAACACCTACTTGCTAATTGCTTATATGATTTTTAAACTTTGGAAAAGGCAAAACGTGTCATAAGATAAAGAACGAGGCGTTCATCCAGACTTATGGGTCAAAATTAACTTATTAAAGTGGCAAATAGTTACATAAAGCAAATAAAGCATTTTGTATAATGTCTGAGGCCTTGTTTGCCAGAGAAACAAAAAAAAAAAAAATGCAGACGATAATCCAATTACAAAACACAACTAAGAAGGACTAGCAGTTCAGAGGGGGGAAAAAAGGATCAGGTAGGGTGCTACTTTTCATCCTCTTGTGTGAACTGAGCCTACTTTGGATAGGTGCCATCTTGTGAATAGGGAGAGTGTTCAATGTTCATTTGATAGCAGGGTGAGCCACTATTCCCTACGAGTTATCCCTCCAAAATGGTGAATTTCCCAAACACTTTGGTGGGCTCAAATCTTACAGCGTTGTTTATGATAGAAAAGAATCTCTTCGTTTTGAATCTTTAAAGAATTGAATCTTCTCAATGTTGCCAAAGAGTAGTGCAATTCTCCGATAGTAACCTGGGGTTAAGTGCAAAATGTTGCCGTTCCATGTGGGAATCGAACCAGAAATCTTCTGTTTGCCAATCCTGAGCCTTAACCACTAGGCCACATTATAAAATTAAACAGCTCAAGCTATTCAGTAAACTTTGATAAAACCCTCAAAATATGAGGAAAATTTATAAGTATTTTAAACATGAGGTAAGAACAAAAGACTAAAATATAGCTGCTAGCAGCGATGTGCGGGCCCAAGCCGGTGGCACCGCCACCTCTGTGGTTTAAGTCGACATGTTTCAAAACTAAAATATGCTTTATTCAAATATTTTTATGTTAAAGAGTTCTGTAATGGGTGAAGATGTCAATTTTCCAAGGCCGGACATCAGACATGTAAATATTCACATTAAATGCATTTCACCACTCCATCGAGGAAGAAAACTGGCCATCGTACCTTTGTTCACAATATCTTTAGTGAAAGGAAGCGGTTGGTGACTAAGGACCATTCCGACCAGCTTGCAGAAGAGAACGCCGTACACCGCTACAGCAAGGCCCTTGTGTTGTGTGTGGTCTAAAAAGTTTACTGGGCTGAAATAAAAACAGAAAAAAATATGTTGGTGGTGGTTGCCAGGGTGTTGCTAGGGTCCTCTGGGTGGTTGTTGACTGGCAGACGTCAAACTAACCTGAGTAAACCTGTAAGTCCCCTCTGATTGACACCCAACTTTTGTCGTCTGGCCAGAATGGCAAGAACCAGCATGACCACCAGCTTTGGACATAAAGAGAGGACAATCTGTCAGTCTTACAACCTCCCTGACTTCCTCTAATGGCCCACCAGAGCCTGGCGCAGCTGTGACATCCACCTCTTGTTAACCTCTTCTACATCACAGCTCCTTGGCTCAAATGAAAGCACAGACCCCTATGAAACAAGGGCAAACCCCATTTCCAAAGCCTCCGTTTGTGGCCTGGGGTCAGGGACATGCAGTGACCTGTAACACTTTTAGGAAGCGTCATGGCCTAAAGGTGACGTCCGAGTCCACATGGGTCCATCATAGTCAATTAGCATGTGGCTTTTTGTATAAATATCAAAGAAAGGAAAAGGCCAACAACTCAGTGAGAAGTCTGGCAGTTACAAAATTAATGACAACAAATGCGTTGCATGCTTTTTGAATGGTTTCTTTACACAAGTGGAAATACTATGATACTTAGCAATGGTTAAAAAAAACCTAATTAATAAAAACTAAAAATCTGATAAAAAAAAAAAACTATTAAAAATATGGATAAAAACATGTCAACATGTAGTTGCAAGGGTGTTGCTAGAGTGTTCTGGATGGTTGCTAAGACGTTGATAGGGTGTTTAGAGTGGTTATATAATGGTATAATTCAAAAGAGACCCCACACCCAAATTCCGACCAATGAATTATGTTTTTTTTATGGTTTTAAAATAAAAAATACTAATAATAATAAATTAATTAAAGATATTTTACATATTTACTCAAGAACCAATCAAACAAAGAAATAAATAATTTAAAAAAAATTAATTAATTAATTTAAAAAAAATTAAAAATTAATTATCCAACGCTATTTCTAGATTTTGACACAAAAGTGCATCTCAGAATATCTAAATATTGTCAGCTGAATCATTCTGCCCAACATATATTGGTCTATCACTAGTATGTTGATCCATACCATGGTACTGACCGATTAGAATACTGAATTTTGGTCCGACCGAATACAGAGAAAAAGTAGAAGGCAGAGACAAAAAGAGGAAATTGAGAATATAAAGGAGCTCACTGATATTGCAGCAATGCATATGTGGAAGAGTCGTTCTTCAGCCGTGGGATCACATGGTGGGATAACTCTGAAAATTTCACAAACACAGAGTATTTATCATAAGCTGGTGAGATCCAGGCCGATTACTCAGCCTTCCTCCCCTCCTTTCCTAAGCAACAGACCATTACTAACAAGAGCACTTTAACTCTTCAAGTGAAGATTACTCATTTAAACCGATTGTTGTAGGTAATGTGACTGACGTGAAACACCGGCACATGGATCCGATCACACTTCCAAGAAACCTGGAATGCTGGGATGGAATTAGGGAAGTTTAGATGAATGAAAAGGTCTTTCTTTCATTCGATTTTACTAAGAGAGGAAGTCCTGGACGAAGCTAATATGTGACGCACTGAAGAAACCCTATCTTCACAGTTTGGTGTCTTGTTGCTGAAAAGTCTCTTGCATATGTGAAAAGAATCAAAGATGAGATCAAAAAGAAGATCTCCGTATGAATCGCAGTGATGGATGTGTATATCACTTTCAGCAGATATATAATCAGATACGTTTGCACACCTGTAGACTTGGAACCAGATAAATGTTCTGGGTAGTGCATTATGGGATGGCAACAAGACCATATGACAATCAGCAATAAAGATATAAAGATAATATCTAATGAATATCTGATTACCTTATCCAAGTTATCTAAGTTAATGTCTAAACCCAGCAGATCCACGGTACATATACACACACACATATATATATATATATATATATATATATATATCTGTGTCTAATCTAGAAATAATATAATACATTTAAAATTAATATCTAAGATTTTTGAGTTTTCAGTCTATGATGCTCAAGAAGGCTGCATTTACTTGACCAAAAATACAGTAAACAGTAATATTCTGAATTATTATTACAATTTGAAATATCCGTTTTCTATTTTAATATATTGTAAAATGTATTTTATTTCTGTGATAGAAATCGGAATTTTTCAGCATCATTACTCTAGTGTTTAGTGTCACATGATCCTTCTAATATGATGATATGTTGCTCAAAAAACATTTCGTATAATTATTATGAATGATGAAAACTTAATATTTTTCTGGAAACCATGATACATTTTTTTCAGGATTCTTTATTTAACAGAAATTCAAAAAAAAAAAAAAAACCCCAGCATTTATTTGAAATAGAAAGCTTTTGTAATGTTATACATGACTTTACTGTCACTTTTGACTGATTTAATGCATAATTGATGAATAATAGTATTCATTTCTTTAAAAAATAAATAAAAATAAATGATACATTTCACATGTGCAGTTACAAAAATGTAAGTGAAATACATTCCAATTAGATTTACATATAAAGAATCACAACAAAATTTAAAATTACCCTCAAGAAACAGCTATAAAACATGAATTATGAGTACTTACTCGACAGGAGGTTTGGTTGGCGGTGCATTATCGTACCAATCTGAGTAGTCGTAGTCATTCACAGTATCAGCACTCATGGTGCCAACCTACAGACGAAACAGAAGTTTCAGTGAGCTCCAAGAACTTAGAGAGCAGCCAAAATCACTCTTTCACACTCCTGCGGCACACAAATTCATTCAGGTTTGGGGGGGAAAATAAAGTCTCCTCCAAAGTTTGGCAGCTGGAATCTGCTGGTTTGTGCTCTACGAGTCTTCTTTAGCACCCCCGTTCAGGTGCTCCGTTACCACTGCGGCCGAGAGCTGTGAGGAGCAATGTGACGGCTCCCTTTCTGTAGCATGCCAACCCAAAACGTCTTTACTTCAGCTTGGATCTCCTTTTCAGATTGGGGATTACCACCTCACTGGAAACCAGGAGAGAGAGGGAAAGCAATGGAGAGAGAAAAAAAAGAGAGAGGGGAGTGAAACCTGAAGTTCAGAGATTAGCTGGACAGTCCTGTGGCTGGTTGAATGAGCGACGTACTTATAAATCTGAGCCAAAGCAGGCTGGAACCGTGTGGGGGCCGAACGCTGACATATTCCTGAGTGATAACAGGGAAATTCATGTGTGTTTGCTTCAGTTATCAGGCTGTGGAGATTCCCAAAGGTGACTCAAAGTGTGAGGTATAAGGAAATCATTTCCATCAACCACGCACATGAATTTACAGGCACGTGAACAATCAAGTCAGCTGCAGTTCCTATTACACTTCCTAATTTATACTGTAAAAAAACCTGTGAAATTTACAGTAAAATAACAGTAGCTGAGGCTAGCTCTTCACAGTAAAAAAGCAGGTTAGATTTCGCTAGACTGAGAAAAAAAACGGTACGATACAATGGTAACATTCCATTCTAAAAACTGTATTAAAATCTTCATGAACTTTAAGCGTCTAAGTTTTTTTTTTTTTTTTTTTTTTAAGCGTCTTTGTGGTTGCATAAATTTTCAGAAATCTGTCAAAGAATGTCTTAATTTGTGTTTCAAACATGAATGAGAGTCAGAGTTGGAGTAAATGATTACAGAATTTTCAATTTTGGGTGAACTAAACTCAAACACGTTGTCATTTTTAGATTATATTATGAGACCATAGAGCTCATAAAATTCAATGTGGAATGGGACCACATTTATGGTATGAAAGTGCATTCAAACACAGACACAGACGTCCCAAGGAACTACAATGAACTTAAAACCAATCAAAACACTAGAAACCGCACAGCAACACCTTGGGAACAGACTAGCATTGTAGCGGTGCTTTTGCAGAAATAATTTTTAAAGGGATAGTTCATCCAAAAATAAAAATTACCCCATGGTTTACTCAACCTTAAGTCTGTGCATATGACTATCTTCTTTCAGATTAACACAGTTGGAGATATATTTAAAAATATCCTGGCTCTTTCAAGCTTTATAGTGGTAGTGAATGGGAGGCGTGTTTTGAAGCCCCCAAAACCGCATCCATCCATTATATAAGTAATCCATATGTCTCCAGGGGGTTAATAAAGGCCTTCTGTAGCAAAGCACTGGGGTTTTATAAGACAAAATATAAATGTTTAAAACTTTATAAACTAAAATAACCATCTTAATAATAATTAATAATTCGCAAGTCCACTTGCACCACTAGAGTAACCCTCTGACCCGATGTATGATGGACGGAGAGTGTACGTCTGTTTGCAAGAAGCTAGTTGGTATAGTTAATAAAGTTTTAAATATGCATATTTTTCTTACGATAACCCATAGCTTTACTTCAGAAGACATTTATTCATCCAAATGGAGCTGTATGCATTATATTTATGATGGAAGACACATTTTTTTTTTTGTTGGGTCCAAAACAGCCCCACACCATTATCAAGCTTGAAATGGCCAGATTTTTTTTTTTTTTTTTTTTTTTTTTTTTTTTTTTTTAAATATAACTCCGATTGTATTTGTCTGAAAGAAGAAAGTCATATACACCTAGGATGGCTTGAGAGATAATGAGATAATTTTCATTTTTGGGTGAAATTATCCCTTTAATGTCACTTGTAAAATTTACATTTTTGCATAAGATCATTTCGTCAAATTTAAATAAGTAAATCCAATATGTATGTATATGTATATATATATATATATATATATATATATATATATATATATATATATATATATATATATATACACACACACACGTATAATTTATATTTATTTATATTTATTATTTATTTATTATATTTATTTATATTTATTATATAAATATAATATTTATATTATATTTAATAAATTAGAAATATGACAAGTAGCAAAATTAAATTAATGAAAAATTAAATAAAAAATGTAAATATATCATTTTAAATATACGTATCGATCGCGTTTCCAGTGAAGCTGAACGGCGGGCTACAAACACTTCAGAAAATCTCACTGTTGTATTTGAAGAAAACTGCAAGGTCTGTGAAATTAAATGTTAATTCGATATTCAGAGATTTGTTTTAATGATATAGATGTGCATTTGCTGAAAGTTGAATGTAAATGAGAAAGAATGAACCTTTAGTTTGGCTTTCTGTAATTAACGTGAATGCAAACACTATACTTTCTCACATACAGTTTACTTTCTTTCTAAACCAAACATTTTCAGTCCATTCACATATGAGTCGTCTATTTTGCCTCGTCAGTTTGAGTTGCTGACAGACTAACTGCGCGTGACCACTGGCGCAGAGCGCGAGCACTTTCAACGCACCAGTGGTTACGCAACATAATCAATGATGCTGCTCGTGCTTATATACATTACCTTGACATTACGGCGGGCCAAATATTTTTCGCCTGTTGAGGAACCCTGGTCTAAGCCATTGCTGTCGGAAGAAGCGCCTTTTCTTTTACCTTTTGGTTCTTGCCTGCCTGTCCACACCTGTGCTCTGGTCATGAGTTGTGTTTGTATGCTGGCTCCTTGGCTCGTCCTTTCCACCAACATCCTTGACCTCCAATGTGTTTTTTTGTTTTTTAGCTATTGACCTTTTTATTTCTATATGGCTTAAGTTCTAAATTTCCTGAATTCATTGCGCAATGCGCGTGCACGTTCGTTCCCTAGCGGTTAATAAATAGAACTGCATGTGTCTTGCGGAAGAACATTGTAGCCGGAACTACTTCTCTCAGTTTACGTCTATGACGAGTCACGCAAGTACTGGGCTAAAATAGTCCGAATATTAACACTTGTTATAGGCGTACCGTAGTGGTTCAGGATAAAACAAAAACACGGTTTAGAAAATGGATTCATGATGTACTCGTACATTATATACATTTTGAACACAAAAAAGTCACGGACGGCAGCAGCTACAGATGCGTCATTCTATTACACGCGCGAATTTAACATCACCATGCGAACCACATAAAAAAAAAAAAAACTCGCACATTCTCAAAAAATGATTGCATGTGCGACCATTTTGGTCGCAGTCTGGAACCCATGCACCAACTGACCACACCCCTTCACGAGTATGAGGAAACCTTCAACTGCATTATTACACTCATTATGCAGGGATTACAGTTAAAGTCCATTTTTCCAACGCTGAGAACTTCTCAAACCACATTCATCCATCAGGAAAAACAAAAAAACAAAAAAAAAAACAAAGCAGGATTGTCAAATAACAGTTGCAGAACAAAGAATGCCTTGAAGAGCTCTGATTACATCATGGAAACGTGTCGGAGAGTTTGCTTATATCTGGTTGGGAAAAGGTCAATGGATATTTCCATTAAACGCCTTTGTGTGGAAGGTTCTAAGGAATCTAATTTCCAAATAACATTGACAACAGATAACGAAACCTAGCTGGATCTACCTGAAAGATATCCTAGATTTCCTATCTTTCCTCTCCTATTTCAAAGCTATTCCAAAAAAGATATAGTGCACCATTCACTGGAGATATGAAGCCATCTCACAGCTATACTTATTTTCATAGTGAATCAGCCTGACACATGTAGGAGCTTGATCTGTGTGATATCCCTCCTCCCGCACCATTCACACCATATTACATACTGGACTGGTGCTTTTGTAACAAATGACCCCAACGGAATTACACTACAAAGCCCATCAATATCATGGACCACCATTGTGGGTGGCCTTTGAAATGGTGTAGTCTGCTTAGAGGATTCATTCTGGCATGGTTAAACCTAAATGGGATCCTGTCAGTGTCCACAGGAGCTCTTAACAAGGATGAAACTGATTAAGAAGGCAACACACCATGGAGCACACAACACAAGACGGATGCTGCCTGTAATGACTTCATATCAGCCACCATCACTCAAGGACTCTGGGGAAAACCTCCAGTCACCATTTAGTCTCCATGGTGCTAACATGGCCGTGCCATTGACAGTAAAGCTTTTAGAGGATAAAGAAGGTCAGGTGACAACGAAGACTGCCACTGCATTGGCTGACAACGGATTTCTAACTATACACGGAGAAGAGACGCAGTTGATGAAGATAAAGTACGTGAGATGTGAATGATGAGCACATCTAAACACAATCATTACTCCATATTCCAAAAAATATAACTTTTTTTTAATAATAAAAGTGGGCCACATAGCTTTCATTAACTAATAGGCCTATATGAAGCGTCTTTTTCTGTTTACTTATGTTGGAAAGATGGTATTTACAAAGTACACAAACGCCATCCACGAATGAAATGTATGAAATTAATATACATTTCTTTCAATTTACAATAGCTAAATTCTGCGTACAAAATATAATAGTCATTTTGCCATTTTGTAGAAGTGGAGATAAAAAAAAAAAACCTTGCTGTATTTTTTTCTAGAAAAGACGCATTGCCCATCTTCTGTCGACCAGAGTGATTTGAACGCACCTTATATCGTAATTACGACTTTCCAACTCATAAATACAAACTTTCCAGGAGGACTTTACAAACTGAAGCAGAAAATATGGGTGTGGTACATATCAGATAGCCCCGCCCCCTTTTAAAATAGCCAATAGGCTTTAGCTTACATCAAGGCCATCAACAAAGGTTGGCTATCACTACTCAGTTTTTGAAAATGTATAAAATATAAAATAAAATGAAAATATACAGAAAAAATATATCTCATTGCATTAGAAATGGAATATCAAACCTATCCTAAGGTAATAAAACGATAGAACAAACCTTAACTGCTTGATTCTTAAACTATTATTTCTGTGACAAAGCATAAAGATATTATATAAACATTAACAGCATAAGTTTCTGTACAGCTACTTTGAAACATTGTGTATTGGGAAAAGCTAAAATAAAAATCGACGACTTTTCCTGCTAAATAGCTTTTTTTTTTGCATTCAAATATTTAAATTTTCATTTTTGACATATTCTGGGCAAAATGTGTGTTATTAATCACAAACTAGCATATTATTGTAATGAACTCGCGTCTCTAATGAAAATGCAATTTTCCAGTGCTAAACTACCACAATGCCGGGGCGTTGCCAAGGTGTTCTGAGAGGCTTTTAGCAAGTTGCTAAGGAGTTACTGGCCCAAACCGACCCCCAAGTTTGGAAATATGGCTCAGGTCCCACATTCACCGTGCATTGGATTTTCTCAGCGTTTCATTTGCCGAGAATAGTAATCGCGTGGAAAAGTATTAGCTCAATTCAAGTGTGTAGCACAAACGGCGTGACAACAAAGTTCAGAATAGTTAAAGCTCTTCTCGAGGCTCATTCAAGGTGCAAGGGGTTTATTACACGTCCAAATGTTGCAAATGCTTTCGTTTATAAACAAGTGTCTGATGTTAAGACAGCATTATATTTGTTAGCAAGTTAATTTGCATCGAAGATGAATAAGATTTTTATGAATGAACGACGCAGTTAAGGGTTTTTACTCGCGTGTTTTCAGTGGCGCGTGTGAAACGCAAGTTATTTTGTTAACAAATTACCTGTTACCATCGGATGGAGACGCCCAGATGGCGCGTGCACGCGTTCTTTCACCTGACCTTTATGAACAATTACAGATGATTGCGTGAGCTGATCCATCTCTGGTCACTGGCCCACGTGCATTCATACACAAGACAATCGATGATTTATGCAACTATTTTATTGCCATTTATATATTTTGACGTGTTTTTCTACTAAATATGTTTATATTTTGCACACATACACACGCAAATTATATATATATATATATATATATATATATATATATATATATATAAAATACACACACACACACATATACACACATGTATATATATATATATATATATATATATATATAATATATATATATATATATATATATATATAAATACACACACACATATACATACATGTATATATATATATATATATACATTATACACACACACACACACACACACACACATATATATATATATATATATATATATATATATATATACACTTGATATATATTTACATACATATATATTTGTGAGAAAAAAAAATTCCCAATAATTTCCCAACTCCCAATTTGTTTTCGATACAAAAATACTTTAAAAAAAAAAATAAAGAAACAATTTTTCAAACTGACTCCATTTTTAAACATCAAAATGTCACTCCATACCTTGATTCCAAGAGATCCCAAAGTTCTCTCCCACCTTGAGACACTCTGCAGTGCAAGATTCCTCTATGTACAGTATATTCCGTAAGTTGGTGTCACACACTTGGGTTTCCTACTTTAACTTTGCAATAACCATCCGTTCAATGTTTTGGAGGTGGATAAGGTTTTGTCTGAACGCTGCATGCCTCTGCAGACTTTGACCCTTTTTTGCAGCGACCACAATATCTTGGTAACGAACTTCGGAAGAAAAAAGACACAAGGAAAGTGCTGTTGTAAGGTAGGACACCTCTTGGCTGAAGTTCAAAGCAGTGGCCTTTGATCACTGATACGAAACATCACCAAAGGAAATTGATACATTCTTTGCTCTGCATTCACATAGTACTGGATAGTTGGACAAAGTTTTCCGTGCAGAAGTGTAAACTATATAAAACATTTTCTTGCATTGAACACAAACACATAGACTATAGGATGAAGCTTTATAGTGCCTGTCAATTATCTCCGGGAACCAGTAACCTTGCAACATCTGTTTACTCTTTAAGGCAAGCAGATTGGCCTTCTGACGGTAGCTATAGCAACAGAACAACTTATATATACACTGTGTGTATGCATGTTCTATATGTGCAGAGCAAACCAGCTGCAACACCATAATTGGATTAATGCGAACTTTTCTCACCACATTTGTTTTGCTTCATTCACTGTAATGAATTGCTGTAAAAATTACATATTGCTGTAAACTGCAATGCATTCTGGGGTCACATGTTGGTTTAACTCAAATTTAGAGAATATTGCTGTAAACTGACCCTTCGTAATTTAAAAAAAATACAGTTATTTACTGTAATCAGAGAATACAGGGAAATTCTGTAAATTAAATTACAGTAACACTACTGTAAATTTTACAGTAACTGGCTGGCAACCCTGCTGCCAGTATTATACTGTAAAATTATTAAAAAACAGCCAGCGGCTGTAAAATAATGCTGTAATTTTTACAGTAATTCATTACAGTGTAACCCCTAATTGCTCCCCTTTTAAGTTGCTTTGGATAAAAGCGTCTGCTAAATGATGAAAATAAAATAAATAAGCAAATCAGCATATTACAATGATTTCTGAAGGATCATGTGACACTGAGGACTGGAGAAATGATGCTGAAAATTCAGCTTTGATCTCAGGAGTACATTACATTTTACTACATAAATTATTATACAGCATAGTATTCCACAATATTAATTAATAATATACAAAATACAATAAACCATTTTATCATGTAGTATGTATTTTTATGTCTTTTATGGTCACTGCAGATTCAGACCATGTGGACAGTGTGAATGCAGATAATCCAGATCAAGGTTGAGTCTTGGTTGAATCACACACTTCCGATGACAGTCCTCGTCTCTCCTCAAAGTGAAATTCTTTCACCTTTAAACAACCCAGGATCCTTCCCTATCCCTTTTTGAGTGCAAATCCAATCTTTCAGACACACTGCCACATTTACACACCCTTCATATATAGCTTCAGAACATCTCATTTCAGAAGGTACTCGTATGTGTAACATTGAATGATGAGTCTTGACAGAAGAAAGCAATCAGGGCTCCCAAAGCAGATTCACCCTCATTGGCCCCAACATTATGATCTGACACCCTGAAACCTCCAGGGTCTTGCGCCTAATTTCTGAGGTCATCTCGACGCTTGCTCATTCTATTACTCTGCGGCAGTTGTAATCAATGGAGCTTGCAACACTCAATTAGGGTTTAATTGGATTGATGCATGTTGCTGGTGAAATTGTCAGTCCCCAGTTCAGTTGAGGAGACAGAGCAGATTATTACTGTCGACAAGTGTAACACAGAGCTTGAAGCAGCTGCTGCTTGTGTCAGGATAAACACCCCTTACACACATTCATTGTCACAATAATTTGTCAGATTATTCTCCATTTATTTCTGTGTATTATCTGTATACATAAAATCTGCTGATTATATAGGTATTTTAGAGAATATATCAGTGCTATTTTAGTTTCATTAATATACCTTTTACAAAGTGTAGTATAATTTTAAAATTTAATTTCAATTTTTTGTCATTTTTAATAGCTTTTTTTTTTGAAAAATGTTTTTATACATTTTTAATTTAGTTTCAGTTTTAATTATTTTACTACTTTTTATATTATAACCTTTATTTTAAGTATTGAGAATATATATATTTTTAAAAATAGTTTTAATTTTATTCTTAATATAATATAATGTTAAATAATATAATATAATATTATAGCTACCGCAAGGTTTAATGGGCAATTTTACTCTCTGGAAGATTTTTTTTTTTTTTTTTTTTTTTGGTGATCATTATTAACAAATGTAATTATTTATTGAACATTGAATATTTTTAAGGGGTGTTTTATTAATGTTATTATTATTATTATTATTATTATTATTATTATTATTATTGTTTTCAAACATAGTTTTATTAATTTATATTTTACTACTTAAGTTAAACTAAATGGAAAAAATAGAAATCAAACTAACGGAAATTGACTTAACCTTTATTTTTTTGAATAGTTTTAGTTTTATAAACTTATATAATATAATATAATATAATGTAATATAATATAATATAGCTACTACAAACTTTAGGCTAATGAGCAATATTACTTCCTGGAAGATTTTCTTTTGTTATTATTATTATTATTATTAAATGTAATTATTTATTGAACATTAATGTCTTTTATTAAATGGTTGCTGCCATTCAATTAAAAACAATATTTTCAAAGAGTTTTAAGCTTTTAAATTTGCATCATGTGCAACCTTATTACTTTTTTGTTTTAATAAATGACTGATAAATGCACCAGATAATATATAAAATATCTTAATGTTCAAGTTTATGTCAGTGGTTTTTGCTTAAAACCGCATGATGTTAGTAGAGCATAGAGATTTTCAGACATGAGATAGTTGCCTTGACAGGCAAGGTAGATTAGATTTTCAAAATGGTCACTGGACATAAAAGAGGGGAAATCAATTTTAGTCAGTGGGGATGATCTGTGCTGTGATTTAGCATTGTTACAGAGGGCGCAAGTGCGGATTTATCGCACCCGTGTGTAATGAAGCCTGAGCTGGGTCAGAATCTACACACTGGACTCTCCTTGACATGTACAAATCACTCCCCTGGTTATTAAAACAGCAGCAGTCTACGTTCACAGAGGCATAAGCATACAATTACTCTCGCTCGTGGACGTATGACAGCGCCGCTCCTCACTTGTCGTATTCACACCGTCAGAATATGACGGCTTCTTTTACTAACACAGCACACATCTTGCTGTCTAGGCCTACCACCTTGATTTGTTAAGTCTTGGGCTAATAGAGATGTCAGACTCCTCATTTTTATTCGGTTTGTGCTGTAGAACTCTGGAACGATCTTCCTACACTGTTAAAAAATTACTGTAAATTTTACAGTATAAAACTGGCAGCAGGGTTGCCAGCCAGTTACTGTAAAATTTACAGTAGTGTTACTGTAATTTAATTTACAGAATTTCCATGTATTCTCTGATTACAGTAAATAACTGTATTTTTTTAAATTACGAAGGGTCAATTTACAGCTATATTCTGTAAATTTGAGTCAAACCAACACATGACCCCAGAATGCATTGCAGTTTACAGCAATATGCTGTATTATTAAAAAACAGCCAGCGGCTGTAAAATAATGCTGTAATTTTTACAGTAATTCATTACAGTGCGCACTGTTAAAAAATTACTGTAAATTTTACAGTATAAAACTGGCAGCAGGGTTGCCAGCCAGTTACTGTAAAATTTACAGTAGTGTTACTGTAATTTAATTTACAGAATTTCCATGTATTCTCTGATTACAGTAAATAACTGTATTTTTTTAAATTACGAAGGGTCAATTTACAGCAATATTCTGTAAATTTGAGTCAAACCAACACATGACCCCAGAATGCATTGCAGTTTACAGCAATATGCTGTATTATTAAAAAACAGCCAGCGGCTGTAAAATAATGCTGTAATTTTTACAGTAATTCATTACAGTGCGCACTGTTAAAAAATTACTGTAAATTTTACAGTATAATACTGGCAGCAGGGTTGCCAGCCAGTTACTGTAAAATTTACAGAATTTCCCTGTATTCTCTGATTACAGTAAATAACTGTATTTTTTAAATCACGAACTGTCAATTTACAGCAATATTCTGTAAATTTGAGTCAAACGAACATGTGACCCCAGAATGCATTGCAGTTTACAGCAATATGCTGTATTATTAAAAAACAGCCAGCGGCTGTAAAATAATGCTGTAATTTTTACAGCAATTCATTACAGTGTAGCGTTATTCAGGAAGCAGTCAGTTTAAATCTAGACTAAAAACGCATCTCTTTATCCTGGCAGACGCATGACACTTTATCACTTTATGTCTTCATATCCGTTAAAGGATTGTTAGGCTGCATAGATCAGGTCAGCCGGAACCGGGAACACTTCCTATAACACCGGATGTACTCGTTACATCAGAAGAAGAATGGCGTCTACGCTAATTTTTGTCTCTCTGCTTATCCCGAGGTTTACCAATTAACGTGATTGGCTGGATCCGGGCCGTGTCCGGGTCGGACGGGGAACCTGTGCCTGTGTGTGGCAGCAATGTGGCCCTGGGGTGTCGGCGGAGACTCATCGTTTGTGAAGACCTTACCGACACATCAGCCAGTGGCACATATCCCAACAAACCGTCCCATACCGGCGTGATCAAAAAGATCTTAAACTAGATGGAACTGGATTAAATATTTTGACTGTTGCGACTCCAAATGGGTTTAATGTCCTGTAACTCTGCCTGAGTATCGGACAAGTGTTCACTGTTGGCCAGAGGAGAACTGGCCCCCCAACTAAGCCTGGTTTCTCCCAAGGTTTTTTTCTCCATTTGTTGGAGTTTTGGTCCTTTGGCTTGCTTAGTCAGGGACACTTGCTTGATATTCAGCAGTGTTTTTGGTGTCGTTGTATGTGAACTGAGCCGGACGATTACGTCACTGTTTCCTCCAGTGCTGATATACATAAATTAACTAGACTAATAACTACTGATATTTGCAACGGAATGAATCAATAATATATTGAATAAACTGGACAATGACACCATTTTCTTTAAGAGTTGCTGTGCAGCCAAAATTATTTGCCAATTATTACTGTAAAGCTGCTTTGCCACAATTTGCATTGTAAAAAGCGCTTTATAAATAAAGGTGACTTGACTTGACTATAGATGCATTTTTGGGGACTTTTTGTCGATTGGCACTATTGGGGTATAACTCATCACAAGTAAAGTAAGTTACGTAATCAGATTACTAATGCATCACTTTTAAATGTACAACAAAATATCAGAGTAACTTTTTCCAATAAGTGAAGCAAGTTATTTTATTTTCAAATTTATTGTTCATTGACTGACAGCTCTCCTGTCCCCATGTTGAGAGAAATAAAGCGCAGAGGCGTTTTGTGTGCTGTGCAAACATGACGGTCATTGTAATTCGAGGCTAAATGTGAACATGCATTTACTCAGAATATTGCAATAATTAAATATGGATACAAATATACTTTATGTATTTAATCTCACTTTATTAACCAATGTGTTTGCTACTGATCTTCAATGATCCAATTCAAACATACTAATAAGCAGAAAGTACATGAAATATACATCCATGGCTATCTCATGACCAATTTGTATGTATTTTACGAGGTGGCTAATTCATACGACCTCACTCGTATTAAATTATTATTTGTCTAAACCCCAGTGACGGGTAGGTTTAGGGGCGGGGTTAAGAGTAAGTCATTCGTAAAATACGTATGATTTATCAAAACACGTCGTACGAATTGTCCATGAAACATCACTTTTGTGTTTAATTTTTTTTTTTTTTTTTTTATGGCTGAAGAGGGTTTAAATTTCTCCTGCATTCCCTTAATCCAGAATGGCAGCACAGCTGAAAGGTTTTTTTTTTTTTTTTAGCTGCGCCATTATTGCAATATTGCAAAGCATTAGTTTTAAAAGTAACTTTCCCCAACACTGCTGATAGGTGATAAGAAATAGGCAATCAGATTGGGATACGTTGCATGCTGGATTTAAGTCTGTTTTTCCCAAATGAGCACCACAGCTCAATGTTCCTGGGAGCATATCCAAACAAGAGCTTTTGTAAAAACTCGATGCCATGAAACATTATAGTTTATTCCATAATGCTTATTGACACAGATTGCGATTTGAGTACCGAGCTATAAATACCAATTTAAATATATTTATGTAACCTGCAGGGAAAGTGTTTTTCTAATGCACGTGAATGGTCAGAGTGTGAGGGTAAGGTACTTTAACAAGGAGAGCCTGAAGAACATTGGAATTGACGTTCTCTTTAATTACTCTTTGTTCTTGGCTGTGTACTCGTGCCCCCTGTAAACACACGGCTCTTGTCTGTAATACATTTGAGCTGTGTGTGACATATCATGCCGTCTGCTGTGCCAAGACTTACTGGCAGGGAACAGACCATGATGACACTATGACAGGAACAAGCCGAATTTAATTAAAAACGGTGGCATGCTACACAGATACTATATCACTTCAAACCATGTAAGATCTCAAAAAAGGACTTTATTTATTTTGCATATAATTTGTGTGTGTGTGTGTGTCTAAATATATATATATATATATATATATATATACACACACACATTTCATTTTTTAAATTTAGAATTATCTTATTTTCTCAATATCTAAAATATTTTATTTCAAATATTTTAAAGTAAAGATGAAAATTATTTTAAATATTTGTATTATTTTAAATATTAATAAATGTTTTATCATTTATTTGATACTATAGTTATCTAAAAATGTTCAATATTTAAAATATATTTTCGAAAATGATTTCAAATATTTTACACGTAGAGTTATTTGTTTATTCATATTTAATTTGTCTAAACTAGCTTATTTAATATTTAAAATATATTACAATAAAATATTTTATTTTATTTTAGTAGAATCATCTGTTTCGAATAAGCTGAATTCATACTTGCAATGCACATGCAACAATGTTTAGGAAAATATCTAAATATATATTTTTACATTTTATTAAAAAAAAGCTGATAATTCTTGTCAATATTTGATGTATTTGATGTATTGATGTAATGATGTATTTGTTTATGAAAGTATCTTTAATTAATCTACTTTATTTTAATTTAACAATATCTATTTTTTAAGAAAAACTTATTCTTGCATATACACACAAATAAAATATATAATATATATAATCACAATATATAAATTCCTGCCAATTGTACTTTTTACACTTTTACATCTTCCATCCTCTACAGCACTGAGGGCGTTCTGTAAGGTGATTGTCCATCTCTTGCTGCTTTTTCACGGTCGTCTCGACCTTGGCCTTTTAAGCTCCTTCGAACACAGCTTGCGGCCATTTTAATAAGATCTTTCCTAAATAGAATCAGATCTATAGGTGTTTCTGCAGAGTTCTGTGGCTGCGGATTCACAGGCTGTAAAGATGTACTCCAGCAAATTAGTGCTGTAATTAATGGCTGAAATTTATGATAGCCCAGGGAGTATTTTGTGTGAAAGCTGTGCCGAGGACTGATTGCATGTGCCTTTGCCATTAGTGCATTTGGTTTTAAACTGATGATGGATGGATGGATTTGGGTTTTATTGTGAACGTGTGTGTGAGAGAGATTCGGCGGTAAACCTGTGGTCATTTAAGCTAATTTATTACATGAGTAATGTACTGAAAAAAATAAACTCTGTATCGTTATAATTAAAAAAAAACTTAATAAAAATATTTTTACTAGAAAAATTAAATGTAATAATAATTATTCAAAACATGTTTAATTGAAAACTATTAAAATTTTTCTAATGTTTTTACTAGTAAATGCATTTTCTTAATTTATTTTTATTAATAATGATGCTAAGTTAGCTGCTGTACAGCTGCTGATTTTCAAAAAGAAAATTCACATGCAGGATATTGAAAATGGCAAATCAATTTGCTAAAGCAAGATGTGACATTTGGGATTTTTGCTAATTTCATATTCTGCTCACATTTAAACACACTCGTTCTACATCTGCGAAATTAGTTGCAGTGATATTTCTCTAGTGCAGCGGCAACAAAACGTTCACATGTTTATGCAAATATGCAACATTATGCATCCACACATGGGGACAATTATGATATTGATTTTCCTGCCTCTTCCAGTTTGGGGAAAATTCAATTTTTATTTCTACTAAGATTTGCTCTATGTCGTGTGTCTAATATAATTGCTTTTAGATTGAAGACTCAAAAAATGGTATCATAATCTGTGCAATATTTTTTTTTCTATAGTTTGTTAACTATGTTTAATTTACATCCATTGTATATTAGTTTTTTTTTTTCACTGGTATTGCATATGACATTAAAGTCCACATGAAATCAAAATAGACAATTCTTAATATTGCTGTATAATTTATTATAAATGATTTATCAGTGAACACAATGTTATAAAAATAATGTGTCCTCATAATCTTCCACTTATAGCGTCTTCTCTTCTTTTCTCTGATGATGCGTTTACTGGTGTGGGGGCGGAGCAACCTGTCACTCACATGTGATCCACCAATAGCAAACCATCCAATCAATTCCCCATGAACAAAATCAAGTCCCATCCAACATTTTTTTTCTTGTTTGAGAAGTCAGATACATCCCAATAGAAAGAAAAGACTATCACAAGTATAAAGTTCTGTCATGAAACTATATGTTCAGGCTAATCGGTCCTTAACTCAACCTGCTTGTAATCCCATCATTATCTATACGACACAGATAATTGGTTCCTGCTGTATTAGTAGCCAATGAGCTTGCGTGCTCAGTCTTCAAATACAAGAGTACACTGTTAAAAATTACCTGTAAATTTTACAGTATAATACTGGCAGCAGGGTTGCCAACCAGTTACTGTAATTTTTACGGTACCATTACTATAATTTAATTTACAGAATTTTACTGTATTCTTTGATTAACAATTTTTTTTTTTAAATTTGCTGTATTGTTTTTCATTAAATAAGTCACTTACCACAATTGTAGACCACTGAAAATCCTACAATGCCTCTTTATGCTTGAAATTTACAGTAATATCCTGTAATTTTGAGTCAAACCGCCACACCCCCCAGAATGCATTGCAGTTTACAGCAATATGCCGTATTATTAAGAATACAGCCATCTTCTGTAAAATATTGCTGTAATTTTTACAGAAATTCATTACAGAGTAGCATTTGCCTAAGCAGTGCAGTGTGCTTTCAGAAACCCTCCTCCTTCCCCAGCTCCACCTGTATAGATCTGCCACGGGTAATTCATGTACGCTATATTGTACAGCAGCAGCATGTCGTGTATGTATTGGCAGTAGCAAGTCCCGTGCTTGCTTTGCAGCAGCAGTAGCAGATCTATTCCGCCAAAACCAAACATTTCAACATTTTATACTCATTACCATGCCAAACCCTCAGAGAGTGTTTCATGCCAACTTTAATGTCCAACTGGGCTTTTAATCACAAATCTGTGGGAGTTGCCGTAATTGTTTTCATCAGATCATGTTTTCATCAGTATTTATAGAATATCAAGGTTTGCATGTATGTATTGATGGCGTCTAATGTACTTTCTTTGCCATCTTTTGTTTCTGAAGTGCTGAAGGAAAGGCAGAGAGCAAGATGGAAACACTGCACCTTAGTAACCCGATTTCTGTCAGGAACAATTAGAAACTCACCAGGGACAAATGAAATATTCTAAGGGGTTTGTTTTGCAAAATCTCATTTACAGCACAGGCAATTCAGGCTGTACGTATGACTGCTATATGATTGCTTCGGCATGTTATTGTGGACTCTGTTTTGGCCATCTGGGATGGTCAGAATTAAATCTTGGCATCAATTTGCTGTGAGTTTATTGTCAGTGTTTGAAGAAGACCCAATTTCGCAGTGATATAAGGCTGTGTGAGTCTTATCTCTGTGGGATTTCGACACCAGCCATAAAGCTGTAATTTTCTGTAGTTCAGAAAGCTGTAGTGTTGTGTAATCTTTCCTTGTGGAAGGGGCTTATCGTCTTCAGACAGACAAAGGTTAGAAGGCAGGAAGAATTGGCTGAAACTCGAAAATTCTGTGCAAACTGATCATTCTAATCTGTTGAGTTTCCATGGACTTGACAAAAGTCATCATCAAAAAATGATTAATTCACCCAAAAAGTTTTTTTTTCTGTGGAACACAAAAGAAGATATTTTGAACAGTGTTCACGCTGCTCTTTTCCATACAGCGGAAAGTATATAGCATAGTATATAGTGCTTTTTGATGAAAATATTTTGTTTTTTGTTATTATTTTGTCCATTTTACTCTGACTAAAACTAAGTCTGCAAAAGCAAAGCACAAATCGTTTCAGCATGAGAAGCCCCGGACAGCTGCTTTCAAACGTGAAACCAACGCTTTGAAGCCAGTGAACTGTCAGCGTTATGTTTGTGAACGTCATCGCGATACAAATGACCCGACAGCCTGATGCGTTTCATCTGAGAGTCCCACGGAGAGAGAGGAACCTTCCATTCTTTCAACCCCCCGCAGAGATCAATGACCGGTCCTCCATTACGCCCCTCTCTGTGAAAACAAAGACACACGTCGACAAATACTCAGACACACTGATGTCACCGTATGGCTGGTTGCACGAGTTGTAAATGATCTGAGGGCAAACGGTTATAATCTGTCAGTGTTTATTTTAAATCCAGATGAACAAAACGTTTTTTATCACCTTACTATTCGACAAAGTACTGCAGTGATACCATGTTACTGTACTAGGTCAAGGTGATAAACTGCTTTAATACATTCCTTGGTGCATTACTGACAATATTGATATATTACTGTATCGTCAAGGTACTTTATGTTGTTTACCATGGTAAACATCCATAAAATATGGTGTTGCCATATTTCATTAAACTGATATTGAACCCCAATAGTAGTTCCTGGAAGTAAAGAAATGCTCGGGGCAGTTATTAACTGTGGTAATGTGTGAATTGAGTAATTTCAGACTCTTTTTTTTGGTCAGGCATAAGGAAAACTGCATGGTGTTATTCCTTCCCTTTCCCTGACTGAGATCACGCAGAGATATGCCTGGCAACAAATCCGACCTGCGGCTTTGGCCAGACCACATAAACAAAGTACAACAGTAAAAGCTTGTTTTGGGAGCCACTTCAAATGAGCCCAGAACTTTTCTGAAATTGGATCTGTATTTTAGACAATACAAAATTACAAAATGGGGATTTAAAAAAAAAAAAAAAAATTACATGGCAAAAAAAGATATATCTTTTATTACAATTACTATAAAGCAACTAAAGATAAAAACACAATATCGTTACTTGTATTTCCCTAAACTCACTGTGTAAATGTTTTGTGGTGTTTGTTGTGCTTTCATGTTTTTGTGGTGTTTTGTTGTTGCTGTTGTGTTTTGTTTTAGTGTTTTTTATGGCCACTTTTTATAGCTGAGAATGACAGAATATTATGGCTTTATTGTTTGAGACAGAGATTGAATATAGGATCAGGAATTGTTGCAGGTCAGACTTGAACCTACATCACCGATGAAGCCTACAACCTACACAGCTGCGTTTCCGGTGCAACAACGTAACTTGCAGCTTAACTACCATAGTATGACGCATTGATGAAGAAATCCACTAGCTAGTCTGCACGACTGTTTCCTCAAACCGCACTGTCGCAAACGAACCAAGTTGGTGAATGATGGAGTAATGACTTCTTTAAATGAATCCGTTTGAGATCGAATTAAGGCTAGATTTTTTTTGCTATAAATTACAGACATGTCATCTGAGGACTAATTGCCCTTTCTCTCTGTTATTTTGCTTTATTTCCTGCTTTGATTAAATATTTTATTCACCCTATGCAAAACAATTGTTGAATTAGTTTGCTCACTATTACAGCCAAAAGTGTCACAGTAAGTTGCTCTTTTGGTTCACATGGCCTTCAACATGGTCTCTTGATTTAAAAAAAAACACTGAATCACTTTGTGGGACAATCAAGGTAGACATTCACAGAAAACACCGTATTTCAAGCTTTCAGAAAATAAGATTTGCGTTTTTGCAGTTTACACAGAGATGATATGGTTTTCAGAAACTTCACTTTGAAACCGCTTTTCAAAGGTTTGCGTTTTCAGGCCCCCAAAACGCCGTTGTCGTGTAAATGAATGGCCAAAGCGCATAAAAGGTTTCCTGTTTTTAGTTGAAAATGTATCGTGTAAACAGCCCCTTAATCCCCCACTGTCTGACGCAGCTTTTCTCACATTTTTCAGAAAAGAGTCTTTTATACACTGTAATGAATTACTGTAAAAATTACAGCATTATTTTACAGCCGCTGGCTGTTTTTTAATAATACAGCACATTGCTGTAAACTGCAATGCATTCTGGGGTCACATGTTGGTTTGACTCAAATTTACAGAATATAGCTGTAAATTGACCCTTCGTAATTGAAAAAAATACAGTTATTTACTGTAATCAGAGAATACAGGGAAATTCTGTAAATTAAATTACAGTAACACTACTGTAAATTTTACAGTAACTGGCTGGCAACCCTGCTGCCAGTATCATACTGTAAAATTTACAGTAATTTTTTAACAGTGTATATATATATATATATATATATATATATATATATATATATTATATATATATATAATATATATATATCAATGATAGTGAAAGACAACTCCTTTTATTCATAACGATGGCAAAGGTCAATTCAGTATATAGTTTCCAACAGTTCCTTTACACAGTGATCTCATTGTTTTGGTGGTGGATGATACAGTCTCTGAGTCATCTCTGACCGGACATGAGGCATCTCAGAAAGCCCAGTGGACATGGGACAGATGTGCTCTTTGGTTTTATGAAACCGAACTTTATATTTCTTGATACAGCTTGCATGAAATCTCTCATTCATGAAATGCATCGCCAACTAATGACGGAATATAATGCCTTTTTGTTACTGTTGTAGCGTGGAAATCGATGACAGGAAGCATGTTACATGATTCTTCTACTCTCTCCAGAGACATATTATGGCATTATGCTAATGAACAAATAAATGAAGTCTGTTTTATCAACCAGTCAGATTACAGTAATAGATGGATTATGTAACATTGTAAAAACTAAGTCTATCTGTCTGTCTGAAAATGCATCTGGTATTCACTTAAATTTGGTTCTGTTCCTCACACGTTTTTTTGAACTACTTTTATTCTTCTTTTATCAGTTCATAAAAAATTACCTTTATAAACAAACTGGGTGGACATGATTCATCTAATTGTAGGGATTAAAGACAAGACTATTCACAGCACCTCCCCCAACTCCGTACAGGGACTCTTCACCCTCAGGATACAAGTACGTCACATGACCCAACCCCTTCATTAGTAACATAACAGATTGTCATTTGCATGTGCAGGTCCCAGTGAGAGGAAGGAACGTGGTGTGTGTATGTGTGTGTGTGTGTTTCAGGAGTGGAGATGATGACCCTCTTTAATACTGGATTCTGAACAGGCTTTGGAGAGAAAGTCATTGGTAAAACACTCATATAGCTGCTAATTACTATGCAAGGTGTTGATTGCCTTTCAGCATCTGAAGTGACTTCCTCTAATGGAGATAAGGTCACTTCTGTTGTTGTTGTTTTTGAGGCAATCAGAAGCCGTCTCATATTTAATGCTCCCCCGCGGAGAAAAACATAATTTATGAAAGTTGGTTAATCTCTGATAAACAGCATTGAGCACGTGGATTTGCTTGTTATAATGCAAGATTGTTTCAGATATGAACAACAGAATGTATTGTTGATCTGTTGTTCAAAAATGGATGGAGCCGCCACCAAACCTGTTCCTCTGAGAAAAGATCTGCAGCTTTAATCCCTGCTGGTGTTGTTTGATGAACAAAGAGACTCCAACCCTTTAAACGCTGCCTTTATCAATTTATTTCCTTCACATCATGCTTTTGTCTGGAGCTTTTGTTTGAAACTTTGACTTTATATACACAATACAGACACTGTGTGTGATTATTATGCAAGTTGATATTCTGTTCATATTACCAAGCATATTTGACCAATTCCAAACCATATCAATCATAATAACTACTATTAATATTAATCATTAATGATAATTAATTGTTAACAAGGGCTAGAAGTGAAAAACGCTTTATATTAAGATGTACATAATTATTAAGCAGGTTTTCTTTTACAGGTAAAATGGGGCAAAAAAAAAGAGATTTAATGCAATATTAGAAATGATAAAATTAAGGAGTGACCATTGGACAGCGATTTGCTTATTGGATTAGCAGAATCGCAAAAAAAAAAAAAAAAAACAGGTTGAGAAGAAAAGATGCATGTTAATGGCAAAAGATTTGAAGAATTAAAGGGATAGTTCACCCAAAATTAAAATTCTCATGTCGTTCTACACCCGTAAGACGTTCGTTCATCTTCAGAACACAAATTAAGATGAAATCCGATGGCTCTGTGAGTCCTTTATTGCCAGCAAGATAATGAACACTTTCAGATGCCCAGAAGGTACTAAAACATATTTAAAGCAGTTGATGTGAGTACAGTGCTTCAACCTTAATATTATAAAGCGGCGAGAATACTTTTTGTGCGCCAAAAAACAAAATAACGACTTTTCAACAATATCTAGCTGATTTCAAAACACTGATTCAAAGCTTTACGAATCTTTTGTTTCGAATCAGTGATTCGGATCCCCAAAGTCACGTGATTTCAGTAAACGAGTCTTCGTTACGTCATAAGTGATTCGCAATTTCAATTTCTTTTTACTTGACTTTGGCAGTTTGATACGCGAACCGAACCACTGATTCAAAACAAAAGATTCGTAAAGCTTCGAAGCAGTGTTTTGAAATTGGCCATCACTAGATGTTGTTGAAAAGTCGTTATTTTGGTTCTTTGTAAAGTATTCTAACTGGAGTGTCTATCTATCGTTCTATTATTCTGTCTATTTTTTAACAGGTATACATACAGTATTCAACAGTACATTACATATACTGTAACTTTCATTCTTGTTTCAATTTAAGGCCTGCTGTAAACTTCCTGAAACCCATTTTTCCTCTAGTCTGATTTTAATGAACAGAAGACGGCAATAAAAGAAGCAAATCCCTTTGAAAGCTTAATGCTACACAAATCCAAAACCTTCCCTACAAGATATCTTCTCAATGGCATTTTGTGGCATTTGAAATTTTTCCAGTCTTTCACAGAGAGATTTACAAACGAGTATCATTTTCTTTCAAAGTCAGTGCGCAGAGAGGAGCCTGATAAAGACGGGGCTTTTAAATCCTGCTGGGAGACTTCTTTCCTCTGGAGACGTGAGGCACAGAGCTCGAACCGCCTCAGTCTGCCTCGCTTTTATCGAGTCAGTCGCGTTCTGTCGCTCTGCCCCTTCGGCTGTTTGCACAAGTTTTCAAAAGCGCTGTGCTGTCGAGTGTGTTCAGCGTGATCAGGCTTTGTTCTTCTTTTATCAACAGCTAAATGCCTCAGCATCTTGTTCCTTTCTTGTTTTAAGGTTTACTTTTGTACGCTTACACCGTCATGATTCTTTACATGCAGCAGCTCGCGATAAGAACAGTGATTCTTCAGCAAAATTCGCCATGGTTCCTACCAAAATACCAATTCTGTTTGTCTTTAAATACCTACAAACTGAACGGATCCATTGTTTAAAATTAGAGAATTAGGATCTCCTTCATACAATGTAAGCATTTTCTATAATCTGATGAGATTAAACCCACGAAGTAATTTATCAAATGCATATCGTCATGCGTGGTCTTTGAAGCTGCCTCAAGAAATACCATGATATTTCCATCATGTTAGCTAGTCCAAAACCATGCTATTACCATAGTACCATCTCCAAAAACACTATGGTATTACCCTGGTTACACCATCTAATGGACAGTTTTTTGTTGGTTCTAATATCAGTAGTTCAACAAAAACTTGACATGGATTTATGCTGGTAAACTTATAAAACATGGTAATCTTTTGGCTCCCTTGGTTTCCCTTCATTCTGGTTGTGCATATACACATTTCATTAAACATTCGTGTAATACAATGATTTAATATAATAATTTTTAATTAAAATGGGTATTTATTAGACAATCATATACAGTATATTGGATTTTTATTCATAATAATAACATAATAATAATAATAATAATTTATTATTTGTTCTTTTATATAAATATATTAAAATATACCACTGCCTAATGTATGATCATTTTAATAATTAATTAATAATAATAATAATAATAATAATAATGAGATAATGATAATTAAAATGAGAGTAAACTATATTGTTGCTTAATTATGCACATTTTGGTAAATAAAAATTATTATTAAGAACACCTATTATAATATAGATGATAAGAACAACAACAAGTAGATACTGTATATTAATAAAATAATAAAAACATTAAAATGGATCACCATCACCACCATCGTCTATGCAAACCTTTGTAAATTATAAGTAATTTATAAGAACAATTACAATAATTCATTATTATTTATTAAAATGAGCATAAATTAGTCAATAATATAGTGACATCTTATTATTATTCACTGTCATATTAATATTTTCTGGATGTCATGCTTATTCATGAACATACTGTCATAATTCCAGGCAAAAATCTCCCAATGCTCCTAAAAGTAAGCTTCGTTGTCTTTTTGCAGTATATGCTCTCTGATATTTTGCGGGATCATGATGATAATATGCCCTGGACGTGTTCTAGACATGTTTATGACATTCACCAACAACTCAATACGATAAATCCCCCCTCATAGACCAGCTGTGCCTTACATATTTAATTATTCACTCGTGGTCAAGAAAAGCAGACCACACTGCACCAGAACTCAACATTAAGCAAGCAATTAGGATTTAACAAATTACACGTGTTATCTGTAGCTGGGATTAATAACCGCGTGTGGAATAATTAAACCGTAAAGGAAGTTTGTCTGCCAGCCTTGCGCACTCAATCTAATAACTGATGCAGCATCTCTGATAAGTGTAGACGCTGATAATGAGCCAGATCATCACTCTTATACATGTACGATGTCTCGTTTCTCAAACTACAGCTGTCAGCTGCTGGAGCTGCATTACTGATGTCTTATGCAAAATTAAAGGTGGCGGTTGTTTGTCATGTTGAATGGGGTTTTCTTTTTTGTTATAAATTATATTAATCTTTTAATCTTTTTTTTTTTTATTAGACTGTAGCGTTTGCTTGTTTTATGCTCATGGTCTGTCGTCTACTGTTCTGTTTACTTCGAAATAGCTCATTTTTGCTCCCTTTTTCTCAACTTCCTTTTTCTTTTCCTGGTGTCCGTTCATGCTTATATCATTTCAGCCTCGGCTTCTGAATTATTGACTAGTCTGAAGTCTCTAGAGATGGTGGAACGTGGATAGCTCGAGTCAATGTCGGCTCGTATTGAACCGCTGAAGAGAATGCAGACCTGTCCTCCATAACAATCGGTCCAGTGGAAAGAGTCGGATAAGAACGTTTCCTCTGATATTTCTCAATGTGTGTCATGAGAACATGGGTTGTGTTTGATTTTTTGGATAATCTTATCATTTTCTACTGTTTTTAAGATGTGTTTGTACACAGGGTTGGGGAGTAACAAAATACAAGTAACTTAGTTACGTATTTAAAATACAAATGTGAGTAGCTGTACACTGTAAAAAAAAAAAAAAATTAATTTTACATAATAATAGCACTGTTGCCAGGTTTGCCAGCCTGTTACTACAGTAGTTTTAGTAGTTACTGTTATTTAAATTATTTATATTATTGTTCCATGTAAATAACATTAAATACTGTATTTTTTTAATTTTTATTAATTTACAGCAAAATAAACAGCAATATTCTGTAAATTTGAGTCACAACGTGACCCCCCAGAATTTGCATTGCAGCAGCAGCAATATTATTGTATTAAAAAAACAACAGCCGGCTGTTAAAAATAATGCTGTAATTTTTACAGTAATTCATTACAGTGTATTTCATTACAGTTACATTTTAAATGGGTGGTAATCAGATCACAGTTACATCTGAAAAGTGTTTTAGATTACCAAAGTGATTACTTTGAGTTTTAATGTCATTTAAACAGCGATTGGTGATTCTCTGACTCTGACCGTCTGAAAAAGTGGAGTTAAGTTTCATGTTTTTGACTGTTTTATGTTGTGTGATAGTTGTTTGTGAGTCATTTTATATTTGTAAAAAAGGTCTCTCCATCTTTTTCTCACATTTCGTTTTTTCCCTCACAATTGTGAGTTTGCATTTCACAATTCTGACTTCTTTTTCTCAGAATTGCGAGATTTAAACTCACAATTGCAAGTTATAAAGTCAGAATTTTTTAAACTTGCAATTGTGACTTTAGTATGTCAGTTTATATCTCATAATTCTGACTTTTCTCAATATTGTCAGTTTATATCACATAATTCTGACTTTTCTCAATATTGTCAGTTTATATCTCATAATTCTGACTTTTCTCAATATTGTCAGTTTATATCACATAATTCTGACTTTATAACTCACAATTACAACTTTATATCACACAATTCTAAGGGAAAAAGTCAGAATTGTGAGATAAAAACTTGCAATTATCTTTTTTGTGTTTGTTTCACACTTATTAGTATTCCAAAGTATTCTAAAGTATTTAGATTAAGTTACTAAACTTGAGTAATGTAACGAAATACGCTACAAATGACTTTTTAAAGCATGCATTTTGTAATCTGTAGTGAAATACATTTTAAAAGTAACCTACCCAACCCTGTTTGTACATGTCTCTTTCAATAGAAACATGAGATTTTAGGCGAAGGAGGAAATGAGAGAGATGGAGTCTCTCAGATACTTTGAGTCAATGGTCAAATTAGACAAATAGTGGTTTTGATTTTAGGTAAGTACTGTTATGTAAAATACTTAGATCAAAACTGTCTTAAAGTTTATACAGTTCATGAATTACTTTTAATTTTGACTAAAATGGTTTGATATGTTTGTGATTTGATTTATTGATTGATTGATTGGTTGTTTTAATACCGTAGTATTTTGATATATTCATACTGTAATGTTGCCATACGTGGTCTTTCAACAAAGATCATGATATTTCCATCATGTTAGTCTCCAAAATCATGGTGTTACTATAGTACCATCTCCAAAAACACTATGGTATTACCCTGGTACAATGTCTAACATAACCCATGATAGTTTTTTGTTGGTTCTAATATCAAGTTCTTGTACATGTTATTTTAAACATTCCTGTAATACAAATTAAAATGATTTAATATTAGACAGTGATAAGTGTATAAAAAAGTGTGAAAACTGAACATGTCTGTGACAATAGTCATATATTTTCTTTTTCGATTCATTATTATTTTTTATTAATTATCATCTACTTGTTAATAATAATAGTAATAATAATAATAATAAGTAGAAATATTAAAAAATATCCCTGCCTTACGTATGCTAATTTGAGTCAATAATAATAATAATAATAATAATAATAATTAGGAATAATAATAATAAATGTATTAAAATATACTGTATTACTATATATAACTGCTTAATTTATGCACATTTTGGTAGGTAAAAATAAAAACAGAAACTATAATATAGATGACAGATGGATAGATGGAAAGATAGACTAATATGACAATATTACTCGCTAGTATGACAATGTCCTCTTATTATCCTCTTATGAAAGACATTTCAAGCTTATTCATTTTTGAGTGACTAATTTATTTTGATTCTGAACATTTCATTACTTAATTTAATCACATGGTATGTCAAATACTACAGCCTCAATTGAGACAAATGTTTTCCATCATCCAGATATCTACAGAATTTAAATGATAAATTCTGAATTGAATATATAATTTAATATCAGAATTTAATATAAAGCCCAATATTATTATTAAGAAAGGAATAATTGACAAAAGACCACTGAATTATTAAAAATGATTTCATTCACCATAATGCGGTCACGATGTAAAGTAGTGCATTAATTTTTCACTAATTCAACAGTCCGAAGTCAATCATTCAGCTTATACCACATGTTAGTGTAAAGTGTTCATAGCAAGACACTTTTCAGGTTTTCACCCATAAAATGCTCTTATGGAACTTTTTTTCTTTTTTAATATTTACATATCTTGCTTAAAACAGCCCAGGCTGTAATTAATGGATGAAGAATGTGCTGAAATCATACCAACTAATCAGAATCAAGAATTCAACTTAATAAGCAGCAACAGTCCCTTCGTGGTCACATGACCATTGAGCATGATGTTGTAAGCAGGCAGCGATTCAAGACCCAAAAGCCAGGGTTCAGCTGCAAAAATACCCCATCTGATTATACTTCTCTGGGTTGAGCAACTTTGAATGAAGCTCTTGTTCATTTGCGAACGTCACACTGCTGCAGCCGGCTTACTGATACTGTTGGGCTTTAGCACTGCTTTCTTTGCCCTGCCTTCGTTTAAGAAGCTTATTTCATAAGAAGAAAAATCGAGGCAGACCTGTAAAAAAAAAAAAAAAAAAAACCTTGATTCCATCGAACTTCAGATTTGTGCTTTGAAGCCGGCCTCTCTTTAGGAGAATCTCAGGCAAATGCAAGAGATGTGGTTTCATTATCTTGACACAGAGACTTTTCCATACCTTTTGTTTAGGGTTGAAAAGTGGTAGCCATCAACCCAGTGCAGTGAAGAATGTGGATTGCTTCAAGGTTGCTGTGTGAAGCAGGGATAGATTGACTTCCAGAGGAGCTGCATACGACTCCCACTGTGAATAGCCATTTAAACTACAGCTGATTCTTTTGTGAAATTACCTGTTGCTTGGAAACCATTATGACTGGATGGATCTGTTCTTGCTTAGCCAAGGTCTCCTTGTTATTCTTAATACAAAGAAACCTTCGTTTAGCATAATTATTGGTGCTTGCATTGAACAAACCCTTAACCCTAAAGATTAAGCTTCAGCTTGTATCACATCCCACACTGTTGAGACTGTGTTATTACGTTTTACACATTCAGATTTATTATTTTCACCTGGTGGGTGATAAAAAAAACCCTGTCGAAGGAGGGACTTAAGTCATATTTAAGGCCTCTTTACACCTGGGCACTTAATGCGTTTTCTCTGATCGAATAGCTATCCCCATTTTGAGACGACCAGGTGTAAATGCCCTCCGAAACGCTTTCAAGATAGATTTAAATCTGATTTCAGGAGGTGGTCCAAAATGCGTTCCAGACAAAACTTGACAACATCTGGTTGTTAAAACCATTCACCAGATTCTGGTTCCCAGGAATATAAATTGCTCTGAGCAACAGTAATTTGTCCTCAGGACCACAGGAGGAACTGCTGCGCCACTCTGAACAGAGAGCATGACCTGAGTGATTTATATATAGGAGATCACTGACATATTATCTGTTTGTACAAGAACATGATGGCCCCTGATGGGAGGAACTACCTCAAAGCAAGAAGTACAGCCATCATCTCCAGGCAATTTATCTGCACTCTCCACAGACCCTTTGTGAAGCGGGCCTCTATGACCACGCACCAGCCTGTGAGTGACACATCTGTTGTCACTATTTTCCTATGACAAGGCGCACCTTGGGACTGGATCCATGGTTTCTTTAATCCATAGAGCCCCTACAATCTCTGGAATTGCTTTACAATGATGGCATGCCCTAGCTTGTTCTGGGAAACTGTAGTCAGGATAGACTCGATACAAGTAGGAGACAGTCATGCCTGCATCATAGTCAAGTCCCATACCATCCCCAGAAACTTAGTCTCCTGCAGAGGAGATAACACACTTTTCCTGGCACTGAGTCTCAAACCCAAGCATCTTAAGTGGTCAAGGACCACATCTCGATGCCAAATTTCTATATCCTGCGACTGAGCTATAATCAGCCAGTTGTCTATATAATTGAGGACACGAATCCCCAGGAGTCTCAACGGAGCCAGTGCTGCATCTATACATTTTGTGAAGGTGCAAGGGGATGATGCAAGGCCAAACCGAAGAACACGATATTGGAATCCTTTGTCTCCAAAAGTGAACCTCAGGAACTTCCTGTGCTGTGAAAGGATGGAATTATGGAAATATGAGTTCTTCAGATCTATCGTGATGAACCAGCCCTCAGACTTGATTCCACTGACGATCAAAGGTATTGTTAAAATCTTGAACCTGAATCTCCTCAAAGAATGATTCAAGTTCCGGAGATCTAAGATAGGCTGCAACCCCCAACCCTCTTTGGAACTATGAAGTACTGGCTGTAGAACCTGGATACTCTGTGACCCTCTGAATTTCTTTACCCAAGCCTGCTCGAGAACTAACACTGTCTTGAAGATACTGTTGAGCCTTGGTGGATGGGACCCAAACTGGATCCTGTATCCTTTGTCCACTGTACGCAGGACCCACTGAGATACATTGGGTAGCAGCTTCCATGCTTCTATGCAATCTACTAAGGGGATCAGTCTCTCGAGAATGTTGCTTCGACCCCCAGGCTCTCCACAACTAATAATGCTGCAATGGAGCAGTAGATAGCATGGGCCTTTTCCTTAGTGGCTTGGAGAGACAGTTCTGTGGCCCAATGTAGCTCTTTAATATTGTCGGGCACAACCTCCTCACCCTCATCTAGGTCTCTAAGCAGGTCAGTCTGGAATGCTTGCCAGCTGCCATATATGCCTTGCCTACTAAAGCATGTCAGGTGAGAGATATGACTTCAACCCACGGCATCATCCCATAGCTATTCTCCTCCAAGCCCAATATAGACAAATAATTATGAGCTGTAGGGCTCGTGAGGTGGGAGGAGAATGGCTTTTTCCACGATCTCGATACCTCAGCATGGAGATCAGGAAAGAATAGAAGGCCCCGACTTGGCGGCTACACTCTGCTTAACAGGAAGCTCTTATCAGGTTTGCCCTTTTAAGGGCTTCCTGCTTCTCAGATGGCCAATAAATATTTGATTTGGCCACTGCACGAATCACAGCCTCCAACAGTTCCTCATATAGGGATAGGGATAGAGGTGGTGAGTCCTCAAAACTCCCTGCTTTGATTATCAGGATGTGTACTTCTTCAGAACTGGAAAATCCCAGTATGGGACTCTCACTCTTGGTGGAAGAAGCCACGAGCGAGAGTGATGGAGCCGGCCAACAAGGGTTGAGAAAAGGCCAAAGGCATCTTAAAAAAACAGTTTAAAGTGCTCACCATAACAGTACACAATATATATTGGGAAAACATCATAGCAACCAGTTATACCTGCCTGGAAAATGCCCTAATAGCCACCCAGAACACCATGGCAAACACATAGCATTGTGCCTTAGCAATTACCTAACTATGCTTTGGCAACACCCTACTACCTAGTTAAAGCAGTCTAGCATGTAAAGTTTGAAAACTCCCTTGCAGAAGCGTGGTAATGTCTTAGCAACCATACAGTTTACCATAGCAATACCTTTAATCAGCCATAACACCTATAACCTGCATAGTAACGCCTTAGCAACCACTCAGAAGACTCTAGCAACCATCTAATAGCACCATAGAAACTACCCATAACACCCTAGCAAATGCCAAGCATTATGGGGAAAAAATCTGAATACTTTTGGAACCGTCTAACGCTGCCTGGCATCCACCCATGATATCTAGTTTTATGTAAAGTTTTACCCCAGCAATCACTCGTAACATAATAACGATGCTCTAGCAACAACACACAACACCCTAGCAACAATTTAGAGGTTCCATATTTTGAGTAGATTGTAAACATATGTTATCTTGCAAAGGCAATAAAGTCTTTACATCTTGGTATTTTTTGGTTAAAAGTAAAACTGTGTTTTGAACCAGGTGACAAAAGAAGGCTCCGCCCACTCCCTTTCTCCTGATCTCAGTGTGGCCTGCCCAGGACAGAGATATTGAACATCATCCTAAGTGATGGGGGCATCCCACTGCCATTTGTTATTGTGTGAGTAACAACACCCCATAATAACCCCACTGCTCAAGGCAACGTGATTCGTACCTATGCTCCTTTCCTTTCAACACTGCCTGACAAGAGTGATACAGAGTAAAAAATATTTATTTTCATAATAATGTATTTGAATGAGATAATAGGTTCCCAAAATACAGGTCACCTCAAAATATGTTTGTCATAAGTTAAAGCATTATTCATGAGATCTTAGGTCACCATCAATGAAAAGGTTCTCCTTTCCCTAATTCTCCTAATGATTTTGCTCTGTTGGAGATACCATCTGTCTGACCTCAAGTAGAGAGGCTGTATATAGAATAATTAACAATCTGCTCATGAATAATTCAACTCTTTGTATTAAAGTCTATTAGATTTGTGAGCACACAAATCATAGTTTCAAATAACATAAAGGACATTAAAATAAATTAGAACTAGCAAAAAAGATCTACTGTTTCTTTTTTTATTTTGGACATGGTACAATGGTAATACTATCATTTTTATTATGATACCTTGGTCATTTTTTGTTAATACCTATTTATTAGGACATTGTATCATGGTAATACCATATTTGTTGTAATAGTAACATGATAATACTTTTTTTTTTCTGGACACGTATCATAATAATACCATATTCATGTGGAAATACTATGTATTTTAGTATGATACCATGATAATACCATGTTTTTTTGTTTTAATGGCACCATGCAATTACTTTTTTTCCCGGAGAAGGATCATGATAATACCATATTCATGTTGACATTGTATCATGGTGTCAGGAATCGGTCAGGCTCTGGCAGCACCCAATCCCAACCAGCACCGTCACCTGAATACTAATCGCCCACACCTGATTGTCATTGTCCCATCACCACTGCGGTATAAGAGCACACACTTCACTCTGGCACTTTGTCTGGTGTCATCAATGAGTAAGGACTCACTTACCCGATCTACTCACCTACTATATGTTCCTGCGACGTCGTCTCACCTGCTCCTCAGTGTCTCCTGTGTCTCCCCACTCGTCGAAGTCTTCAGTGTTCTCGTTGTTTTTAATGGCATCATGATAATACTTTTTTTTCAAAGTATCACAATAATATCATATTTATTTAGACATATCATGGTTATAATTAATGGAGAGTATCTCACAAATGGCAGGAGATGGCCCATAAAACCACCAAGAGTCAGATATGACTGAAATGGCTCATGAATGAATGAATGATCATGGTAATACCATGCTTTTTTTCCATAATACAGAACATTTTTAGACATGTACCTTAGGGTATTTTGGATATGATAATACCATTAAAGTCAATTAAAGTTAATACAATCATTACCACACCACAACCACAGTAATTTGTCGTAAGGAGAAGGTTGTAAAACCTGGAAACACCTTATTGACCTTTAAAGTAACCTGGATGAACTTCTTCATTCCTAACTAGTGAAAGAACGATTTGCTGAACTGGAGGTCGTTTAAATGTAATTATTTTTGCTTTTTGAAGACTGAGGTTGTTGTGAAGTAAACCTGACCTCCCCTTGGGGTGATCTGTGTAATGGTGCTTTTAGTGTCTGGTGTGAGTGAAGGTTCATGCCACATTGGGCAATATCTGCATGCCAGATAGGGCACATGAATTCTTGAAAGAGGTGCACCAGCTTACGTCTGTGTGCAAAGACTTATGAATGATTCACACTGAACTAGATGAGACCATCTAACATGGACTGTTCATGTATTTTTTAGCCTTTAGGGTGTGTTTTATGAGGTCATCTGATCTTTGCTCTAATTGTTTTTGTAGGTAAACTGTCAGATCTGGAGATGGTGTCCGAAAAAAAACCAACAGATCTTGAGATGGTGTTCGAAAACCAACATAGGATTTGGATTCATTGGATTCATTTATTATTTTGAATGTTTTTATGAAATCATCAAGTATGATTTCATGATTGATTTGGCTTATAAAGTTGAAAAGATTGGATATTTGATAAGAAAAACAATAAACATTAGTCATAATATTGTGAAATATTTTTAAAATGAAAAATGACTGTTTTCTATTTCAGTATTTTTTTAAAAGTAATTTATTCCTGTGATCTAAAGTTGAATTTGCAGCATCATTACTTGTCACATGATCCTTCAGAAATCATTCAGATATGCTGATTTGATGCTCAAGAAACAGTTCCTATTATTTTATCAATGTTGAAAACTGTGACATTTTTTTCAGGCTTTGATTAATAGAAATTTAATCAAAGAGAACAGCAATATTACTATCTTTAATGACACTTTTGATCAGTTTAATGCATCCTTGCTGACTAAAAGTATTCATTCTTTAAAAAAAAAATTGCTGACTCCAAACTTAAATGTTTTAATCAGAAGTAAAATTGTGATCACCATTTTAACAAATCAGCTGTTTTAAATATGAGATTTTTCTTTTGCCTTAAAAATGTAAGGAAAATCATCTTAAAAAATGCTTTCTAAAATACTTGATTCTGGTTGGTCAGGCCTCCGCTTCGTTGTCGGGGTCCTGATCACCCTGTCAGGGTTTATTTTGCAATAACAATCATCTGGATGTACATTATCTCTTACTTACCTATTTTCTTTATTAGAATTCTTACAGCAGAGCTCTAAAAAAGACTATAATGATCTTTTTTTGTTTTTTAGTGTCTTCAAAGCTTTTCCAAATGCTAGAGCACAGGATGTGAACAGTTTACCTTTTTTTTTTTAAATTACATGCCATTACAAACAAAAAATGCACGTTAAATGCCTTGAGTGCTTTCGATTTGAAATGAAACACAGAATTGTAAATCCATCTCGGTGTTGTTCTCCATTTAGATAGCTGGAGGCTTTTCTCAGAGAAAGAAATAGACACTGTGCTAATGTTTCTCTACCTTTTGATCTGATGCTCAAATAATGAGACGCTTATGAATAATAAATCCGGTTCGTTCCGTATGACCTTGCGGGGAGATGCAGTGGGCCGCGATCGGAGGAGTGGGAAGGGTTATCTATGTAAATTTACTTGGGGTCTCGCTTCCATCACTAATTTTAAAACCGATAATAATCACGACTGACTTGATTGAAAAGACACCCAGTCAATAGTCGATTGGATCAATTCCCTAAATTACGCCAGCTGGATGACCCTTCTCGCTTTTATCAGACTAACACGCAGAGGGGCGAAAACGAGAGCAAAGATGGCCGTCATCAGACGAGGCAACTTCAGAGGAAGAGCTTCACTTCAAATAGAGTGGAAGGGGGCTTTTTCAAGGCACTTTGCCATAAATTTTTCATCTGCATCTGGCTTTGAGGCAGATGGGGGAGGGGGAAGGCCAGTCGGGGGGCAAATCGAAAGCTTCTACACAAACCTGGGCTCTCGGAGCCAAAGAAAAACAAGAGGGGGAGGGAGCTGACGGAACGAAAGAAAACAAGATTATTATTTACAGAAGAAGAACAAAGAGCGGTTTATACTCCAGCCTTGTTTGGATGCTCCCAGCCTCTTCTCTTTAAGTAAACCGGGGGAGAACAGAAGCTGTGATCTCTGGGACAGCAAGAGGAGGCTCCTGCTATTGATGTCCTACAAGAGAGAAAGAGAGTGACTGCCACATGCCCTCAGTGAGATGTAGAGAAAAGGAATAGTCCACCTCAAAAAGTATTATTCTAGCATTACACTGTTAAAAAATTACTGTAAATTTTACAGTATAATACTGGCAGCAGGGTTGCCAGCCAGTTACTGTAAAATTTACAGTAGTGTTACTGTAATTTAATTTACAGTAAATAACTGTATTTTTTAAATTACGAAGGGTCAATTTACAGCAATATTCTGTAAATTTGAATCAAACCAACACGTGACCCCAGAATGCATTGCAGTTTACAGCAATATGCTGTATTATTAAACAACAGCCAGCGGCTGTAAAATAATGCTGTAATTTTTACAGTAATTCATTACAGTGCACTGTTAAAAAATTACTGTAAATTTTACAGCATAATACTGGCAGCAGGGTTGCCAGCCAGTTACTGTAAAAGTTACAGTAGTGTTACTGTAATTTAATTTACAGAATTTCCCTGTATTCTCTGATTACAGTAAATAACTGTATTTTTTTAAATTACGAAGGGTCAATTTACAGCAATATTCTGTAAATTTGAATCAAACCAACACGTGACCCCAGAATGCATTGCAGTTAACAGCAATATGCTGTATTATTAAAAAAACAGCCAGCGGCTGTAAAATAATGCTGTAATTTTTACAGTAATTCATTACAGTGTATTTACTCACCTTCTTCATGTAGTGTCAATCCTGTATGGCATTCTAATATTAATACTAATTTAAATGTTCCTTATTTATTTATTCAAATCTTTTCCTTCCTCTTTCACATACATTCAAATATGATGAGATATTTATTTATTTACACTTCATTCTTTCTTTCTTTAGTTATTTATTAATGGACTCGTTCCACGTTTCCGGGGCCCTCGGAAGCAGAAGTCGTCATAGTTGGGTAAACTCCCCAGTGTTGTCAGTGTTATATGGGAAAGACAGATTATTCGATTGTTGGATTATTGAAGACACCTGATGATAATGAGCAGAATCACGGAAGGATTCCACAGCCACAGCCTTAGATGAAATCAACTGAAAATACATTAAATCGCTCTCATCACAAAGCAGACTGACTTTATTTCTGCCATCCGTCTACAGTTCTTTTTGAGAATTAACAAAGCTTTAGATGTTGATGTTTCGTTGAAAATATTTGCTCACCGTGCTGATTAGTGTGTCGCTATCATCGAGTGTCTTCAATAATCGAACAGTCATTGCTTAATCAATCACTTAAGTACCTAATTAACTCCAATACGGGTTCAGTGTTACTTTTAACACACTGTCGGTGGTTCCCATTTTAATATAAAACCAGGGTGGTGGTGAATGGAAACTACAACAAATATAATTTTTGCATTCACATTTGCCCCAAAAGCAAAAGAAAAAAAAAAATCCAATATACAAAATAAAAAAAAAAACTGAAAGCACTGCAAAAATATCAGTTTTTCTTATATTTAGGTATTTGTTTTTGGGTAAAATAACATTTTTTTTTTTTCTTATAAAACTAACTACTGACTTTTTTCCCAGATTCCAAATAAAAATATTGTAATTTAGAGCATTTATTTGCCCAATGCAACAACTTGTCAAAATATAAAAAAAAAATATGCAGTGGTCTCTTACTTTTTTTCCAGAGCTGCATATAGCGTTTCTATGACTTTACAAAAGACGAATAAAATGTTGAGAGATTGATTATGTTGATCAGAAGAGAGAAAGATGCCAAATTTGCGTCACTCCCTCACCCATTGATAGTTTTCTGAAATTTAATGTCAAGGTAATATAAGTCAAAGTATAGCGTTATAGTTAAATTAAAAAAATAAAAAAATGAAATTATTAAAAAAAGCTGCTAGGATTACAATGTTAATCTGTATGCAAATGCATCATCAGTCTGTGAAAAGGTTTCATTCATTTCTGTGCGCTATAAGGAATAATGTTGTCCTGCTGATTACGTTTTCATGATGGGTATTTGAGAAAATGAAAACATTGTGGAGGAATTGTCAGACAGTATAGATCATTTTGATCAGCAAGATTGAACTATGACATTTGATAAGCGAATATAAGCCGAGAGACTGTGTCATGCATCTCTATTTTCATGATTCATCCCTGAACTGCGTGTTCACAGTTCTCAATAATAGAACCGAATATCTGGTGAAATGTTAGAACTCACATCCAAAAAAAAAAAAAAGCATTTTAACACAATGGAGTAAAAAGCCCTGCTGTCAACCTAAAACCCTGCAAACAAAGCCATTTGGATGTAATTCTGAGCTGAAGTCAATAACCATAATTAATTTATTTAATCAATCAGAATTGAGCGTCGCAACAGTTAGCTTGAACTTTGCATCAACCTCGGCTCATTTAGCTATAAAGTTCCAAACTCCTATAAACTAATCTTTGTGGCCATTTTCTCCATCCGTTCAGTCTGAAATATCTCTTTATGATCCAATAACCTGGGTCATAGGCTATAAAAGTTCACTTTTGCTCAACTTCTATTCGTACGCGCTTCATAACCTCGATTATCTAGATATAATGGCGCTCTATCGCATTTCACATATTATATTTGAGCTAAATCACAGAGATGAGTGGTCTCAGAGTCCGCCCCTCCCCATCTCAGCTCCCTCAGTGGGACTTCCTCCGACTGCCTACACTTTTAATGAGAGATTTCCCAGTACCGCCGAATCCTCCGGGTGCTGCTTTCGTTCTGATGCTAATGTGCCCTGACTGCTGCAGGCTTGTTAAAACAACCAGCATCAACGGAAGCAGCGTAGAGGAAGAATAAGAATTAAACTTGTTAAAAAGCTGCACTTGATGTGAAGCTCCATTTATTGCTGGTGATTTATTATTGCTCCCATATGAACAACGGCTAAAGTAGCTTTTACAAGACCTGACATCATATTTATTGTTGTGGGCAAGTTAAGTCGCTAGTATGCTAGCAACTGTGTGACACTAAAATCCACATCCTGAAACTTATTTGTTTTCCAGTTCACAAAGTTGCCTGATAACTTCTGCTTCGTAAAGTAATTACATTAGTTTTTCATTTTTGAATCTCCTGGGACTTTTAATGACTAGTTATCCGGAATCTTCCACGTAGCATAGCGAACTGGAGCATGAAAACGGTTGTGTACATATCTAACAAGTGCTTTTACTGTTTATCAGACTTATTTTAAATCATTATATATGAGGCTTACGACCACATGTCCTATTGAAGTCATTTTGAATCCAAGAAGTCAAAAAGTGAACGTTTTTAGCACATTAAAAGTGTGTTTTCCTGTCATAGCCATGGTTTAGAGTTTAGCACACATGGTAGTTTGAGTGGTTGCTTCTGAATGATTAATAATGCTTATTAATGGTCCTTAATTCTGTACAGTTGCTAGGGTTTTCTAAGTGGTTGTTAAGGTATTGCTAGCTGTTTGCTGGAATATTCTGAATGGTTGCCTTAGTCAAAGGAGATCACTTAGAAAATCCCTTATGTTTGCACATTTTGATAAATGTCTCAGTGTTTTTATCAACAGAATGGAAGTCCATTGACTTTCATTCAACATATTGAAAAATTTGAAACATTTCTCAAAATGTCTTATTTTGTTTTCAGAAGAATGAAAGTCATACATGTTTGGAAATTACGGAGCGACTAAATGATAACTATCCCTGGGCGAACTATCCCTTTAAAATGAAGAATAGTAATGCAACATGCTTTACTAAGTCCCATTAAAAAAAGTCTTTCTTTGAAAAAAAAAAATAATAATTTTTTTGCTACGCCTACTGTTATTATTTTAAATGTAAAAATGCAAATCTAAAGAGTGGGTTTGAGAGAGGCGGATTATTCACACGACAGAAGTGATCTTTCTAAACTGAAATGCAAAGTCCTCTTTGGCTTTTGCGTAGGTGATTCAAGTGGTATCTGCATAGCGTATAGTGGATTAGTTACAGTCGCTTAATGGCACCTGGATAACCTGCGCTAAACCCTTTAAATTCTGTGCCAGAATATGAGACTCTTATTGACGTTTTTAATTAGCAATAGACCTTGTCTGGGTTGCGCCACTTAATTTTGAAAGCAAGGTTGTGAAGAGAAGAATTACAGTGCTTTCAATAGATTGTACTGTTGTTTAACAACATACCGATTTAGTTGACAGGTCTTTACGGAAAAAAAAACTCCTTGAAACGGTTTTAAAAGTTGTGAGTTGAGGAAAATTATACAGTTTGTGCCATTGTAAAGAGTGTATGTCTATCCCACACAGCCTCTTTAAATTCTATATGACATCTAAAGGCACCCACACACTACGTTAACTACATTCACCGACTTTGGGCCCAATGCTCCCCATTCGACAATCCTATGTAAAGTCCTCATTGTCATGATGGTTCTACAGTTTATCTTATATGATTTTCCTGTGGAGTGATATGTGTTAAAGAGGATGTATTATGCCCATTTTTAGATGTAAAATAAGTCTTTGATGTCCCCAGAGTGTGAATGTGAAGGTTTAACTCAAAATACCCCACAGATGATTTTTTATAGCATGTTAAAATTGTCACTTTTAGGGGGTGAGCGAACACGTGCTGTTTTTGTGTGTGTCCCTTTAAGTGGAATTGAGCTGCTGCTCCCAGCCCCCTTTCGAGAAGAGGGCGGAGCTTCAAGAGCTCGTGCTCTGGCATACCGCCAACAACAAAACAGGACAATCTCGCGCATTGCTGCATCCCAAAACACAACACTTACAGGGATAGTTCAACCAAAAAGGAAAGTTACCCGTGATTTACTCACCCTCAATGTGTAAATGACTTTCTTCTTTCAGACGAATACAGTCAGAGTTAATAATGGCCTGGTTCTTCCAAGCTTTACAATGACAGTGAATAGAGGATGAGATTTTGAAGCCCAAGAAAGTTTGTCCATTCATCATAAAAGTAATCCATACGACTCCGGGGGGTTAAAAAGGCTTTCTGCGGCGATTGTGTAAGAAAATACCCATATTTAAAACTTTAAAAGCTAAAATAACTAGCTTCCGGCAACTTGCACCAAAAGAATAACAACCCCTGACGTGATGTAAGCTTTGGGCACCAAACTCAAGCTCCTCTTCTCTTATATCACAATTTCTCTTTAAAAAATTCGCGTTTTAGACTTCTAATTCACGATCAGTGTTTTGGTTTGCTTTCCTTTGCGCTTCCGTGTTCATCAATATGTCATGCGTCAGGTCAGAATTCACTCTTTCTGTAGTTATTTTAGTTTTTAAAGTTTTAAATATGGATATTTCTCTTACACAAACTTTGCTTCAGTAGTCCTTTATTAACCCTCTGGAGCCGTGTGGATATCTTTTAATGTTAGATGGATGCACCTCAAAATCTCTTCCTCTATTTACTACCATTATAAAGCTCGGAAGAGCCAGGACATTATTTACTATAACTTCGAATGCGTTCGTCTGAAAGAAGAAAGTTATATACACCTAAGATGGGTGAGTAAATCATGGGGTAATTTTCATTTTTGGCTGAACTATCCCTTTAATGCCTTTTTGGCGCAGACATTGTATAACTCCACCTGCCTATGCTAATGTAGCAGATTGTCACCAGCTGTGGGCGGGACTTCTCCCTATAATAACATCATTGTAGGGGGGAATCTGAATCAGCACAAGAGACTGCTGTTGATTTATAGGAATTATAAAAAAATGAGTGAGTGGATTTTTACTATTATCGGCTGTTCCACACACTGTGGACACTCATCAGTGTTTAAACACCTTATTCACGAGTTCACACTAACAAATAAGTCAGAGAGAGTAAATGGTGTGCTTATTTGGCATGCTGTCCGAGGAGAGGGCACCAAGCTCGGTATTTGGCCCGAACCCAGAGTACTACAACGGTATTCCTTGAATCGGTAGGAACTAGCCAAGAGTGAGGAATTGGGGTGATGGAGGGATGCTGAAAACTGTGTGAGTCGACTGTGTGTAATACTGTAATATGTATATGTAGGCCTCCTCTCATGCTGAGTGGATGGACGTGATAATTGGTGATGACTTGTTGATTGAATATTGGAGTCCAATCAAGCAGTCCGAACACTACAGGTGCTGGTCATATAATTAGAATCAAAAAGTTGATTTATTTCACTAATTCCATTCAAAAAGTGAAACTTGTATATTATATTCATTCATTACACACAGACTGATATATTTCAAATGTTTATTTCTTTTAATTTTGATGAGTATAGCTGACAACTAAGAAAAATCCCAAATTCAGTATCCCAGAAAATTAGAATATTATGAAAAGGTTCAATATTGAAGACACCTGGTGCCACACTCTAATCAGTTAAGTAACTCAAAACACCTGCAAAGGCCTTTGAATGGTCTCTCAGTCTAGTTCTGTAGGCTACCCAATCATGGAGAAGACTGTTGACTTGACAGCTGTCCAAAATATGACCATTGACACCTTGCACAAGGAGGGCAAGATTCAAAAGGTCATTGCAAAAGAGGCTGGCTGTTCACAGAGCTCTGTGTCCAAGCACATATTAATAGAGGCGAAGGGAAGGAAAAGATGGGGTAAAAAAAGTGTACAAGCAATAGGATTGTGAAACAAAACACATTGAAAAATGAGGGGGAGATTCACAAAGAGTGGACTGCAGCTGGAGTCAGCGCTTCAAGAGCCACTACGCACAGACGTATATAAGACATGGGTTTCAGCTGTCGCATTCCTTGTGTCAAGCCACTCTTGAACAACAGACAGCGTCAGAAGTGTCTCGTCTGGGCTAAAGACAAAAAGGACTGGACTGCTGCTGAGTGGTCCAAAGTTATGTTCTCTGATGAAAGTAAATGTTGCATTTCCTTTGGAAATCAGGGTCCCAGAGTCTGCAGGAAGAGAGGAGAGGCACACAATCCACGTTGCTTGAGGTCTAGAGTAAAGTTTCCACAGTCAGTGATGGTTTGAGGTGCCATGTCATCTGCTGGTGTTGGTCCACTGTGTTTTCTGAGGTCCAAGGTCAACGCAGCCATATACCAGGAAGTTTCAGAGCACTTCATGCTTCCTGCTGCTGACCAACTTTATGGCGATGCACACATTTTCCAACAGGACTTGGCACCTGCACACAGTGGCAAAAGGAGCCCCAACGAAGTATTGAGTGCTGTACATGCTCATACTTTTCAGTTGGTCAAGATTTCTAAAAATCATTTCTTTGTATTAGTCTTAAGTAATATTCTAATTTTCTGAGATACTGAATTTGGGATTTTCCCTAGTTGTCAGTTATAATCATCAAAATGAAAAGAAATAAACATTTGAAATGTATCAGTCTGTGTCTAGTGAATGAACATAACACACAAGTTTCTCTTTTTCAATGGAATTAGTGAGCTCAACTTTTTGATGATATTCTAATTATATGACCAGCACCTGTATTATCGCAATTTCTTCTCTCCCGTCATCCGCCACGTTTGTTTACCCTAAAGTCACATTTGACTGTGAGAAATTTTGCGAGATTTCTCATGCTCACAGTCGGGACTCTGGTTGTTTGTAAATGGTTTCTGTTAGTGTTCGGTATGCTGTATTGGTCGCATCACGGCACTCCAAACGCTACAGGAGTGGTCTCTCCCACATTTTGAAATAACTTTTTAAAAATCTTTAAGTGTGGGCCAGTCTTGACCTGACTAAGCACCATAGATGATTAGAAGATGAACAATTCCAATTTTTATCTTCTGTCCATTTCAACAGTTTTGCATAAGGAAGCATAGCATGTATTTTTTGTTGAGATGGCAATAATAGAATCCACTACTAACACTTTCAAGTCAAGAGAAATGCTGATTATAAATATATTTAATCAAATTCAAAAGAGTATCAAGTAAAAACAATTAATTTGACTAACAACTATTAGTATTTTGCATAACATTTATGTTAACTTAGCATCAAAGTAGAGTCTCACGTGAGGAGCGAGATGCTGCCTTGTAATGCTCACCAAATCAGTCATGTATAAGGGTTTTTTTTTTTCCATTTAGGATGCTGATTTAGACTCTTTTCCCTCTTTTCTTCTTCTGTCTCAGATGCCTTCCCTGCATTAAGACCAACTTAATCAGGCTCATTAAATCTCCCAGCTGTCTTTGCGATTGGCCGTTTCTAATCCCAGCCGCTGCACGCTGCTCACACATCAATGCCGCGTGTGTACATATCTAAATTGGGTGTTTCATTGAAGTTCTTTGCCGTGCTTGTCAGATTAACCACATGCACAAGCACATGATATCTGGTTGAAATTACAAGGGGTTTGTCACACAATTTATGTATGTATTTGTTTCCTCTGGCATTTTAAGTTCATGAAAGGAGTGTGTGAGTTTCTTTAATAAACAGTTCAAAGGTTTCAGAGGAAGGATTTGTGTGATTAGTGAGCATTAGCCACCTGTATTCAGCTTTCTGTTTTGTAACAGGTGAATTAATGTTTTTGTGGGCATGGCAAGCTGGAAAGGGCAAAGGGATACTTATAAAACTTTCTACCTGCCAATCTCAGTGTATAATCCCAAAAGAGGATTGAGACGGCTAACTCTGTAATAGCAAAATTAAAATGAACTGAAATATTTATTCGAATATGATGGTCCAATTGCATTAACATCTAATCTCTTATACAAACATTTAGGTGCGGAATGAGGTTGGCTGAAGCTTTTTTTAGCCATTACGCCTCCAAAATCTGGAGCATTTTACCAATTCAAATTAGATAAACTGCAAAGGATTAAACGTTCAAAAGTTGTCTGAAAACATATCTTTTTTTTAAATTAATTTTCCATTTATTCATTAAGTTCAAGTTTCTGTAATAATTATATATTTGTCATTTTCTTTCTTTTAATTTATTTAATTTTCATTTAAATAATTAACTAATTATATATTAATAAGTTAATTGATCTTCAATTATAATGACAATGATGATAATAACAACGAAATTATATATTGTATATTATGATTATATATTGTAAATGATTATTAATATATTATTCATTATATAATAATAAATAATAATAATAATTTATTATATAATTTATATTATAATATTTATCATATTGAGAATAATATAACTAATTATTAACAGTGGTGATGATTATAAATGATAAATATTATAATATTCACAATTGCATTATTTTTAATATTATAAATATTTACAGCTATACATATTTTTAAATATTAATATTTTACTACTACTTCTACTAGTGATAATAATAATAATAATTAGTATATTTAAGATATTACAAATTGTAAAAGTATTGATTGATTAATGTAATCTCTATTTTTCTGCTTTAAGTAGGAGAGGAGTAGACAGGCTTCATGACAGAAGGAGCCGTGACCTGCTGCCCATCGCAACCTACACACCACCCATCATAGAAAGAGAAACTCTCAGTTCAGCTCCGGCACAGGCAGAGACTCCTGGGAATGGTGAGCTGCTGCTCAGCTAACACTAGCAAATAGGATAACAATTATTAGGTAATGACGTGTGGGCTTTGGTGCAGTCTGTATATTACACCACAGGATGAAAGGCCAAATTGATTGAAACAATAAGTCTGCAGAGAAGCATCACCCATAACCCTGTTCTGCACTTCTGTGACAGAACAATCTTTTCAGAAAAATAAACTTCCAGAATGGGTCCGGGAAGTTATTTGACACTGAAAGGCACTTGTGTATCAGATCAGAGGCAATATGAGGAGCAACTTAAAAAATAAATGGGAGCAAGAGTAACAAATATAAAATTTATTTACATAGAAACTTTCTTTTGAAGTCTTTCAAGAACAATGTCAAGGACCTTGCAAGCATTCCATTCATGGTTAAATTTTTTTGTCTCTTTCCATAAAAAGTAAAGCAAAAATGCTGTGGCTTATTCGGAAACCACTGTTGTGCTTGACTGGCCATTACTGAATTCTAATAGACAAGTTTTTTGTCTTTCTGCCATGTGCTGTGAAAGAAAAAAAAACGAAAGAATGACAGAAAAATCTATCCGTGTGAAATTGCTTTCCCTGCTCTGGGAGGCAGCGTTTTGAAAGGGCCCGTGTGTTGATGATAATTGCGGAGTGTGGGCCTGATTATTCCAGCCACATGCTTTCTGTTAACTGACAGAATAATTACACACTGGGCTTAATGCCTCTCCTGAAGAGAAAGAGTGAGAGAGGACGGGATGATTGCTCTGGATGCGTGTGGAATTCTGATCGTGTTGTCCGAGCGAGTTTCTGAGCAATCCGAAACATCTCTTATACTCTTAAGTGTCGTCTAGCCACTTTCTCATAGGTTGTGAGCCAGACCTCGCCAGATAAGGAGGGAATCTTATTGGCTGAATATGAAGTCAGTTATTGGTGAGCATATATAAGATGGGAGACCTAGCTGTGGAGTCTGGAAACCGGTTCCTGGTGCCCATTGAGAATGTTTGCCTTGCAATAAGGGTTGAAGATGGCATGGATTATCTTGTCAGAGGTAGACATAAAGCTAAAACCAGGGAATGACATTGAATCATCGTGTCTTTGTGCATTTATTTTCCTCAAATCAAAGTCATGTGGTCCTAAGAAAAAAAGTCACATGGTGCAACCAACAAAAGATGTGTTTGACTTCAGCTGGATGTAACTGATCGGCGAGAGCTTGCCACTTGCCTGTCAGGGAGTAGCTGAAATTAGAGACGTGAACTCGGTCACTGTCTGCTTCCCATAGTGATGCTCGAGCTGTGTTTGCATACTTTTATCAGAGATGAAGTGAATTAAATGGAACATTTTTCAAATACAAAGACATTTCTGAGAGCTTTTCATTCAGTACTTTCTTTACAGCTTAATATAGCATCTGTTTGTACAAGAATAAAGTTCAACATAAGCCTATAGCCTACTATTTAAATACCATTGAAGTGGCTTTTTTTATCAGTTTTATTTTGATAAACATGACACAATAATGTTACGACAACGTGAAAATGGCTTTAATTGTTATAAAAACACAGATTTGTGAGCATTAGTGGAACTGAAGGTGTCAGAATAAACACGAAACACACTTGATCACTGTCATGTGGTGAATTCGGCCAATCGTGAAACAGCTGTGTTGTCATCAGAGCTTGTGCAGCTGCTCTGGAGAAACTGTGCCAGCTGAGTCATGTGGTGCGGACAACAAAGTAATATGGTGCAACAGACAACTGTATGTAATATAGTGTGACTAACTCAGTCATGTGGTGCGGACAACAAAGTAATATGGTGAAACACACAACTCTATGTCATATGGTGTGACTAACTCGGTCATGTGGTGTGACCAACAAAGTAATATGGTGAAACAAACAACTGTATGTCATATGGTGTGACTAACTCGGTCATGTGGTGTGACCAACAAAGTAATATGGTGAAACAAACAACTGTATGTCATATGGTGTGACCAACAAAGTAATATGGTGAAACAAACAACTGTATGTCATATGGTGTGACTAACTCGGTCATGTGGTGTGACCAACAAAGTAATATGGTGAAACAAACAACTGTATGTCATATAGTGTGACTAACTCTGTCATGTGGTGTGACCAACAAAGTAATATGGTGAAACAAACAACTGTATGCCATATGGTGTGACCAACAAAGTAATATGGTGCAACAAACAACTGTATGTCATATAGTGTGACTAACTCTGTCATGTGGTGTGACCAACAAAGTAATATGGTGCAACAAACAACTGTATGTCATATAGTGTGACCGACAAAGTAATATGGTGCAAAAGACAACTGTATGTCATATAGTGTGACCAACAAAGTACTATGGTGCAACAAACAACTGTATGTCATATAGTGTGACTAACTCTGTCATGTGGTGTGACCAACAAAGTAATATGGTGCAACAAACAACTGTATGTCATATAGTGTGACCAACAAAGTAATATGGTGCAACAGACAACTGTATGTCATATAGTGTGACCAACAAAGTACTATGGTGCAACAAACAACTGTATGTCATATAGTGTGACCAACAAAGTAATATGGTGCAACAGACAACTGTATGTCATATAGTGTGACCAACAAAGAACTATGGTGCAACAAACAACTGTATGTCATATAGTGTGACCAACAAAGTAATATGGTGCAACAGACAACTGTATGTCATATAGTGTGACCAACAAAGTAATATGGTGCAACAGACAACTGTATGTCATATAGTGTGACCAACAAAGTACTATGGTGCAACAGACAACTGTATGTCATATGGTGTGACCGACAAAGTAATATGGTGCAACAGACAACTGTATGTCATATAGTGTGACCAACAAAGTAATATGGTGAAACAAACAACTGTATGTCATATAGTGTGACCAACAAAGTAATATGGTGCAAAAGACAACTGTATGTCATATAGTGTGACTAACTCTGTCATGTGGTGTGACCAACAAAGTAATATGGTGCAACAAACAACTGTATGTCATATAGTGTGACCAACAAAGTAATATGGTGCAAAAGACAACTGTATGTCATATAGTGTGACCAACAAAGTACTATGGTGCAACAAACAACTGTATGTCATATAGTGTGACTAACTCTGTCATGTGGTGTGACCAACAAAGTAATATGGTGCAACAAACAACTGTATGTCATATAGTGTGACCAACAAAGTAATATGGTGCAACAGACAACTGTATGTCATATAGTGTGACCAACAAAGTACTATGGTGCAACAAACAACTGTATGTCATATAGTGTGACCAACAAAGTAATATGGTGCAACAGACAACTGTATGTCATATAGTGTGACCAACAAAGTACTATGGTGCAACAAACAACTGTATGTCATATAGTGTGACCAACAAAGTAATATGGTGCAACAGACAACTGTATGTCATATAGTGTGACCAACAAAGTAATATGGTGCAACAGACAACTGTATGTCATATAGTGTGACCAACAAAGTACTATGGTGCAACAGACAACTGTATGTCATATGGTGTGACCAACAAAGTAATATGGTGCAACAGACAACTGTATGTCATATAGTGTGACCAACAAAGTAATATGGTGCAACAGACAACTGTATGTCATATAGTGTGACCAACAAAGTACTATGGTGCAACAAACAACTGTATGTCATATAGTGTGACCAACAAAGTACTATGGTGCAACAGACAACTGTATGTCATATAGTGTGACCAACAAAGTACTATGGTGCAACAGACAACTGTATGTCATATAGTGTGACTAACTCTGTCATGTGGTGTGACCAACAAAGTAATATGGTGCAACAGACAACTGTATGTCATATAGTGTGACCAACAAAGTACTATGGTGCAACAAACAACTGTATGTCATATAGTGTGACCAACAAAGTACTATGGTGCAACAGACAACTGTATGTCATATAGTGTGACCAACAAAGTACTATGGTGCAACAGACAACTGTATGTCATATAGTGTGACTAACTCTGTCATGTGGTGTGACCAACAAAGTAATATGGTGCAACAGACAACTGTATGTCATATAGTGTGACCAACAAAGTACTATGGTGCAACAGACAACTGTATGTCATATAGTGTGACTAACTCTGTCATGTGGTGTGACCAACAAAGTAATATGGTGCAACAGACAACTGTATGTCATATAGTGTGACCAACAAAGTACTATGGTGCAACAAACAACTGTATGTCATATAGTGTGACCAACAAAGTAATATGGTGCAACAGACAACTGTATGTCATATAGTGTGACCAACAAAGTACTATGGTGCAACAGACAACTGTATGTCATATAGTGTGACCAACAAAGTAATATGGTGCAACAGACAACTGTATGTCATATAGTGTGACCAACAAAGTAATATGGTGCAACAGACAACTGTATGTCATATAGTGTGACCAACAAAGTACTATGGTGCAACAGACAACTGTATGTCATATGGTGTGACCAACAAAGTAATATGGTGCAACAAACAACTGTATGTCATATAGTGTGACCAACAAAGTAATATGGTGCAACAGACAACTGTATGTCATATAGTGTGACCAACAAAGTAATATGGTGCAACAGACAACTGTATGTCATATAGTGTGACCAACAAAGTACTATGGTGCAACAGACAACTGTATGTCATATGGTGTGACCAACAAAGTAATATGGTGCAACAGACAACTGTATGTCATATAGTGTGACCAACAAAGTAATATGGTGCAACAGACAACTGTATGTCATATAGTGTGACCAACAAAGTACTATGGTGCAACAAACAACTGTATGTCATATAGTGTGACCAACAAAGTAATATGGTGCAACAGACAACTGTATGTCATATAGTGTGACCAACAAAGTAATATGGTGCAACAGACAACTGTATGTCATATAGTGTGACCAACAAAGTACTATGGTGCAACAGACAACTGTATGTCATATAGTGTGACCAACAAAGTAATATGGTGCAACAGACAACTGTATGTCATATAGTGTGACCAACAAAGTACTATGGTGCAACAAACAACTGTATGTCATATAGTGTGACTAACTCTGTCATGTGGTGTGACCAACAAAGTAATATGGTGCAACAGACAACTGTATGTCATATAGTGTGACCAACAAAGTAATATGGTGCAACAGACAACTGTATGTCATATAGTGTGACTAACTCTGTCATGTGGTGTGACCAACAAAGTAATATGGTGCAACAGACAACTGTATGTCATATAGTGTGACCAACAAAGTACTATGGTGCAACAGACAACTGTATGTCATATAGTGTGACCAACAAAGTACTATGGTGCAACAGACAACTGTATGTCATATAGTGTGACCAACAAAGTACTATGGTGCAACAGACAACTGTATGTCATATAGTGTGACCAACAAAGTAATATGGTGCAACAGACAACTGTATGTCATATAGTGTGACCAACAAAGTAATATGGTGCAACAAACAACTGTATGTCATATAGTGTGACTAACTCTGTCATGTGGTGTGACCAACAAAGTAATATGGTGCAACAGACAACTGTATGTCATATAGTGTGACCAACAAAGTACTATGGTGCAACAAACAACTGTATGTCATATAGTGTGACCAACAAAGTACTATGGTGCAACAAACAACTGTATGTCATATAGTGTGACTAACTCTGTCATGTGGTGTGACCAACAAAGTACTATGGTGCAACAAACAACTGTATGTCATATAGTGTGACTAACTCTGTCATGTGGTGTGACCAACAAAGTAATATGGTGCAACAAACAACTGTATGTCATATAGTGTGACTAACTCTGTCATGTGGTGTGACCAACAAAGTAATATGGTGCAACAAACAACTGTATGTCATGTGGTGTGTCAATCTATGTCATGTGGTGTGACCAACAAAGTAATATGGTGCAACAAACAACTGTATGTCATATAGTGTGACTAACTCTGTCATGTGGTGTGACCAACAAAGTAATATGGTGCAACAAACAACTGTATGTCATGTGGTGTGTCAATCTATGTCATGTGGTGTGACCAACAAAGTAATATGGTGCAACAAACAACTGTATGTCATGTGGTGTGACCAACAAAGCAATATGGTGAAACAAACAACTGTATGTCATATGGTGTGTCAATCTATGTCATGTGGTGTGACCAACAAAGTCATATGGTGCAACAAACAACTGTATGTCATATAGTGTGACTAACTCTGTCATGTGGTGTGACCAACAAAGTAATATGGTGCAACAAACAACTGTATGTCATATAGTGTGACTAACTCTGTCATGTGGTGTGACCAACAAAGTAATATGGTGCAACAAACAACTGTATGTCATGTGGTGTGTCAATCTATGTCATGTGGTGTGACCAACAAAGTAATATGGTGCAACAAACAACTGTATGTCATATAGTGTGACTAACTCTGTCATGTGGTGTTACCAACAAAGTAATATGGTGCAACAAACAACTGTATGTCATGTGGTGTGTCAATCTATGTCATGTGGTGTGACCAACAAAGTAATATGGTGCAACAAACAACTGTATGTCATGTGGTGTGACCAACAAAGCAATATGGTGAAACAAACAACTGTATGTCATATGGTGTGTCAATCTATGTCATGTGGTGTGACCAACAAAGTAAGATGGTGAAACAAACAACTGTATGTCATGTGGTGTGACCAACAAAGTAATATGGTGCAACAAACAACTGTATGTCATGTGGTGTGACCAACAAAGCAATATGGTGAAACAAACAACTGTATGTCATATGGTGTGTCAATCTATGTCATGTGGTGTGGCCAACAAAGTCATATGGTGCAACAAACAACTATATAATATATGGTGTGACCAACAGAGTAGTATGTTGCCGCTAACTGTCATGCAGTGCAAATAACTATGTCATAAGTTGTGGCCAATAAAGTCATATGGTGCGACCAAATATGTCTTGTGGTACAACCAACTTTCAGAAACATGAAGGGGGAAAAACAAGGAAAAGGGGCAGGTTTGGACAGGACCAGTCCTATCTGTGGAGCCAGGAGTTTCAAATGGGAGTGCTACAAATCCAAGAGTTCACTCTCAGTTCAGAGAGCACATCGAGCCAAAGCCAGTTTGACACACTGTTAAAAACACAGTGCTGAAAGCAGCTACTAATAGGGAAGCCACTCCTGTAGCAGCCTTATGTTCTCTTCTTTTTTAATATCTGGGAAACCTCAAACAGCTGCGTTCAGTCAACACAGAATTAGTTCAGCCTGTCACAACCATTTACATCTCTTTTTGGCAATTTGAGTGCAACACACTGGCCTAAATCCTGTTGTAAGTTTCCTTGGAAAACTTTGTGAGATTTTTTTGGCCATTACAGTGAGAAAAGGCCATTATTTTAACTAAATTATCCAAGATATTTGAGGAAATGTTGCAGGTATCCTTTATGGATGCCCAAGTATGCTGTCAAGGTGTCAGGGTTATGCACTGCACAGTTTACTTTTGAGTTTTGGTTCTGTCCTCATTGTTTTTCCCTTTGTCAGTCCCTCCTTGCCTCGTCTGTTACTTGTCTTCAGGTGCTATTTAACTTCAGCCACTTGTGACACAAGGTGGGCAGTTTATTATTTTTTGACAAACAAACTTTTCTTTCACTGACCGATGTTACTATCAGTTTGGTGGATGGTCCAACCAAAGAACTTCTTGGACACTATCGGCTTTCTGTGTCTCATTTGTAGCCTTTCCAGCACTATCATCTGGAGCTAGTTCAGGTCAGTCTTCAATGCTGTTTTAACCTGGTTCACATATAAAGTTTAAACATACCTTATCTCTGAAATCTTTCTTCACATGATCACTTCCCAACTATCTAGCTCCTTGAACACACTGCACGTACCCAAACACATTTAGATTGTTTTAGAAATCCCAAGGAGAGCAAGAGGAATGGGGTGGGAACTGGACCTGGGCCAGATTCAAAACTGGTCAAATCCAGCAGTCCAATCTCATTTGCTTGCAGCAATGGAAATGTTTTGGATGGAAGGACATTTTGACCATCTTTACACACATATTCCATTCATTTCTGTGTTTCATGTCCTTTCTTGCATAGACTGCTGCACCATTACTTGAATGGACCACTTTAGAGCACAGCATGCTATAATTGTGGTATGATCAATTTCAGATACAAACCCCTGTACATCAAGTGCACAAACTGATTGTGGTTATTATGTACATGTCGGTCAGGCAGTATCTTCCTCAAGGTGCGGTCACGTTAGCAAAATTTTATAGACAAAAAAGGTCCATTGTCTATCGTCAATAGTGTAGTGATGTGAAGCACAGCTAACCCAGAAGTCACTTTCAGACCAAGCAGCTTTTTGTTGGTCAGCGTGAATGCATGTCGAAATCTTCTCACCGTCATGGGGATTCCAATTGAAGTGACTCTATTTCACCTATAGACATTTTTCAAAAAACAGTAATGCCCACACCTTAAGTGGGTTCTTGGCCAGAATAAGCTGTTATATGCACCAGACTTGATGCTGAAAGTCAGACACCTCACTTGCAACCACCTCAACGTAGACATTATATAACTATAAAACAATTTACAATCCTGCTGTTTAGCAGTGAGTTCACCTCTGGCCATCCAGCCCTAGCACACACTATAGTGAGGGGAAACAGCAGGCTGCCAAAACATTCAAAGGATTTGAACACAGCTCGGCATCTCGCCATGGGCCCTGGTTAGGGTGCGGGATACCTGCAGCTCTGTCGACATTGAGCGACTGGAGGTGCCTCAGGCACAATTCATCAAACGCAGTCTGTGTTGGGGCTCAGAGAGCAGCATGAATAAAGCATATTTCCTCTGTCTAACCTCTGACAGAAGAGTCAAGCTCTGTTTCAGCATTAGGCATCATAATTTAATGACATTTGAATGTTAGTTAATCTTATGCTAGTTGATGTTAGTCCATTTAAGAGGGATATTACCCTGATTAATTACTGGATGGTGCACCAAAATGGAGAACTGAGGTGCCTTTAAATCTGCTACTTTAACATTCTAAAATCAAGTCGTTGTGTTATTGTTCAATTCAAAGATTCCCTTATACTACACTATATGAGAAATATCACACTGTGGTAGATGAGTGCTATCATTCTTTATACAACAGTTAATTCTGGTTCTCGAATCTGATTGGTTGAAAGCCTTTTCCAGCCATGCAATAATCTACCAGTATCATCACGGGAATCGCTTCAAAAGTGTCATGGTCGACGAGTAAATCCAGCCATAATTTTACAAATACTACTGTTGTTGTGTCATGAAATGTAGTTTTAAAATTTAAAAAAAAGCAAGAATATAGTTATTTAGACCTTGAAAATGTGACTTATATTTAAACATAGTTGAGCTCCAGGCCTTCAGCAGCCTTTCGGTGTTCATGTACCCACCGAGAACAGCTTCATCTCGGGAAATCCTTTAGGAATTTGCCACTCGCTCTTATGTAGATCGTGTTCAAACATCATTCATTTTCGATATATTAAATGGGTAATCTTTGGTCTTATTAATCTATTAATTGTTCCAGAGAAAATCGATTTGGTTTCAAAAAGTTTTTTTTTTGTTATTTATTTACACACTTCTACCATCGAACTGCTGTATAAATGCAATATCACACTGGTAGCCATAGTATATAACTATACCGTGCTGATATACAGCCATATTGCATGGCTACGGCTGCGTTAATACAACAGTTTAATGGTGCAAGATATATAAAGTACTGTGCAAAAGTCTTAGGCATTTTCGCCAAAATAAATAAAAAATGGGTTTTAAGCCAGTATGTTTTGCTGTAGTGTGTCAATAGGAAATCCAAACATTCCCTTTGCCATTAACTGACCCGCCCCCTTTAGTTACTGTTGCTATGTCCGTCAAGCCATGTGCTCTCACGCCACACATCATGTTCTCATGAAGTGAAAAATACATCGCAGAGCAAAGAGAGGACACTGACAACGCGCCGACAGACAAGACAGAGCACACTGTTAAAAAATTACTGTAAATTTTACAGTATAATTCTGGCTGCAGGGTTGCCAGCCAGTTACTGTAAAATTTACAGTAGTGTTACTGTAATTTAATTTACAGAATTTCCCTGTATTCTTTGATTACAGTAAATAACTGTATTTTTTTAAATTACGAAGGGTCAATTTACAGCAATATTCTGTAAATTTGAGTCAAACCAACACGTGACGCAAGAATGCATTGCAGTTTACAATACTTTTTACAGTAATTCATTACAATGCATGTTACTTTTGATATGAAACAGTTTCATATTTAATATATTGTAATTTTTTAAAGAAGTTTAAACAATAAACACCATATAGTATAGTGGCTCTTTAATGTGTACTGATAAAAAAAAACATGAAGCATAAAATAAACATGGACATCAGAAGAATTGTTGTTTCAAGCGCGGAAAGGACGTGAGGACACGCAATTTTTCAAGTTCAAGTTCACCAACGTTGATCTACTAACTCCCCTGACTGCTTTGTCAGACAAAATTCTGGGTTATGATTGGTCAGATCGCCTGTCAATCAAACTGCCGGCGAAGAGTCAGTTGTTATAATTCAGTGAGATTTTTGCATGCACAAGGAGTCTGACAACAGCCGGTATGTAATATAATATAATATAATATAATATAATATAATATAATATGTACATTTTCTATAGCCATTTCAGCTCAACGCTTTGTTGGTTTCTTGTGATTTGCAGAATCGGATCGTATTTGTAGAATTTATATCAACAATCCAAACTACACTCTGCATATTTTTTCACCTTTTAAAATGTGTTTTTCTCTACCATCAGCAAGTTACAAAGGCTATTACACAGGCACCCCTTCCACTATGTGTTTGTTCACAGGATTTTCTCTAGAGATCTGTGCAAGACACTTTAAATTCAGCATTCTTTTTCGACAGTGAAATAGAGATAGTGCCGTAGTCTAAGTTACAGTATAAGAGAGCAGCAGACTGGTTAAAAATAAACAAGACAAGCCAGACAGACAGAAAGAGAGGAGGACAGACAGCTTTTGAGTCCTGTGAGGTCTTATGTCTGCCTCTCTCTCTCTCTCTGAGTTTTGCCCTTTAGCTGTCAGCGTCTAGCCAAAACCCACAGAGAGAGAGCGGATGTGTTCACACACGATTGGGCTGCACTTCTCTCTTCCTCAGACTGAAAGACATTAACTATTTATGCTGCAGGCACTGCAATTTATTTTAATTAACAGAAATGTTTTTTTTTTTACAGTTTTAGTTAACGATAATAACCAGAAATAATACTATATACAGAAATCATGTATTCTGTATATTCAATTATTGATTGATTGGGGGAATTTCAGGATAATCATAGCCAGTCATGAATCGAGGTTGCGAACGTGGCTCTGATGAATAAGCTGCGCTCTTCCACCCTTGCCAGCGATGCTTTATGACTCTCATAAACATTGATCCTCTCAGTGTTGTTTTAATGGAGGACACTCAGGAGAGCACTGAGCTGTAATCACAAATGCTCAATGGCCTTGTGTGTCACCTACAACACACACGAGATAAGGAACTGTTTTTCAACACAGCCCTATCTGTTATACGGTGGGTGATATTTTAAGGGTTTATGTACTGTTTGAATTAGGCATTTGATAACCAATTACTTCAAAATGAAGCAGTGTAGAGGCATAGTCTCATTTTTGCTGGTGATACCATGGTACAGTAATGGTGTCAGGTGGTAAAACCATGATACGTGATTGATATATCAGTGAAAAATTCCAGTTGAAAATCATAAAATTACATTTTGCATTTAACAAAATGAAGACTTTTGGATTGTGACATTATTTTTTTTTATGACAATCATGCACGTTTCCCTCAAATTCTGAAAATAAATTGTTACCGTCACAGTCTGTACATTTCCCAGCATCCATCCTGATCCACAGACCTCCTCCTGATCACGGATTCCTTGCATCTGCACGTCTTCATCATTTCCTTCACCTCCTCGCCTGGTTTCGTCAATGAATAAACATACCTGTTTGCTCCTGATCCGTCCTCCTCCTTCTGACTGCCGTCTTATGTTCCCCCGTGTTCCCTGCCTGGATCTCAGAGAACACAGTGTCACAGCCAGATCTTCTCCATCATCAGCCATTTCCTCCTTACCTGTTGCTTCCCTCATATCAGCAATAAAGACTTGTTTGCATTATCTTACCTCGTCTGTAATCTTCTGTATGAGACAGCATTTGGATGGTGTATTATTTGTAATTCCCATTATTCATATTCTTTTTAATTTCATTAGTGTAATACAGTAATTTGTGTGTATTGCAGTAAAAAGTACACAAATACCATTATTCAAATCAAAATCAAATGTAGCGTTTATAATAAATTTACACCAAGTTAGATACAGTTTTATTATTGTTGTTGTTACTTCTATTGATAATACTAGTACTAATACACACACACACACACATATATATATATATACATATATATATATTCTACACTAAAAAAAAATGTTGGGTTAAAAACAGCCCAAGTTGGGTTGAAAATGGACAAACCCAGTGATTGGGCTGTTTTAACCCAGCGGTTGGGTTAAATGTTTTCCCAAAGTGCTGGGCAGTTTTATTTAACTTAACTATTGTTTAAAAATTATGGCAGGCTGGCTTAAAATGAACCCAGAATAGGTTGGAAATTAAAAATCAGACACATAATTACTAGAGGCAACAATAATAATAAAAAGGTGAACGTTTATTAATAAGCAATTTAATAAATGTTCACAGTTTAATTATCATTCCTTAAACTTATTAATAAATGTTAGTTTATTAAACATATTAATGTTGGGTTCATTTTAAGCAAGTAATACAGTAATTTTTAAACAAGAGTGGAGTTAAATAAAACTACCCAGCAGATTGGGCAAACATTTAACCCAACCGCTGGGTTGTTTTTAACCCGTTATTTTGTAGTGAATGAATAATTTTATATTAATGTAATATGAAATAAATTTTTTTACATTTGTAAGTTAATAATTGTATTTTGCATTAGAGTAAAGAGAATGACCCTTTTGGTAATATGTTGCTAATAATTTTGGTAGTAATAAAAATAGTACAACTAATAAAAAAATGTTATCTTTTGAAATCTAGACAGTTTTTGACTGGTTTTGTGAGATTTGTACTGTAGTACTAAATTATGATTTATATAACAGTTTTTACATTATAGTTCAAAAATGTACTTAGAATAACATTGTACAGTACATATTTACCCCTAAACATATCAGATTCTGATTATTCTAAATGAAACATTTAGCATATGCAAAAATAAATCTAAAAAACGTAATCGGAGCATGAAAACGTAGTTGAATGGAGGCGTGTGTTGAGTTGTAGGTCTCTTCAAACAACTGTGTTTCTATTCCTAGCATCCTCCGGGATGCGTCTCTATGCCACCGCTGTGTGTAAACTCAGTGTCCTACCCGGACTACCCTGCTTCTCCTCCACTGCCTTCGAGGCACAGCTCACCAATTTCATTGTCAAATACTCTGAGTGGCGGTTTAACTCTGTGTTGTACCATCGGTAAGAACGAATTCCAGAATTATGACATATGTAAAAGTATTTTGTGCTAATTAGATCCCATTAAATTGAGACACCTGATCTCCATCTTCCTGTTTCGGGTTCGCCTCTGTTATTGCAATAGAAGATCTAACTTAATCATGCCCTCTCACAATTTCCTATTAACCCAATCTCTCCATTGATCTACTCCATGCCAGGAGGTATTGAATAGCAGATGAGCTGAAAATGCCGGCGCGTGTCGCCGCATACGTCCAGAGCTCTCATGTGCAGCCGTGCTCTGTTTTAAGAATGAGCCACTGTCTCCAATCTGACATTTAAAGGAATGGTTCAGCCAAACTTTTCTGTTTCTCCATTTCCATGTGTTGATGCAGTCAATTGACACACCGTTAAGAGTTCCAGTCATTTGTTGGTTAACTGCGGTGCATATAGTTGCTGATTATGACTTATGCAGGTGCTATTATTCATAAGTGCTATAATTATGGTTATTGCACCTGCATTGTTGCTTTTTAGCTAACAGAGATGGAGTCAGAGTTGCATCAAGTGTGTGTTACGGTGTCACATGCTAATGCACTTAAAACCCATGACGCTAGTTAGCAGAGATAATGCTCACCGCACCACATGCTAAAAATAGCACTTTAAAAGCGCCATCTGAGATTGAGTGGGAAGGGGTCGTGGCAGAGAAAAAGACTCCGGTGGGCTTGTTTAATGAGGGTGAGTAAGCAGAACAGACTTAATTATTTTATTGAGGTATATACTGTAAAAATTACAAACCACTTGAGCTGTTAAGACGAGCTCTTACAGTGATTTTACCATTTAATGGGTGCAGGGTATTAGGGATGTATCCGAAGCCTAAATCCGAATTTGGAAAGGGCGTGATTTTTCCCGCCAAAAGGTTCAGCAGAAATCCCCGTCCCCTGTTGCTATGCGAGACAACCCATGCTCTCTCACGCCACACATCATGTTCTCACGTGCTGAAAAATACATCGCGGAGCAAAGACGACACTGATAACTTATGAAACGGATTCATATTGAAAATATGTACATTTTATAAATATGTAAGTTTAAACCATAAATACCATATAGTGGCTCGTCAATGTGTCATGACAGATCGCTGTAGCTCCTCGTGAAGCGATCATCTCTTAGTTCATTTATAGCATCAAATAAACATGAATGAACATCAGAAGGAATGTTGTTTCAAAGATGGAAAGACGTGAGGACACACAATTTTTCAAGTTCTAATTAATTACTAACTCCCCTGACTGCTTTGTCGGACAAAATGGCGGATTTGGGAGTTATGATCGCCTGTCAATCAAACTATTTGCGAAAGATCAATTTCATTGGCTGAGGCGACCGTGACGGATCGGTTTAGGGACGAGGATTGAGTGTAGGCAGTCGTTACTGTGACCAATGACCAATGAAATGTTTAGAATCGGCTCCAGGGCGGGACTTACGGAAAATGAGTAACGCATTCTACGGAGTCCCTAAAGGGACATGGTTAGTCTGTCACATTTCACTTATCAAGTGCAGATAGTGAGGAGAGATGATTGACAGGACGATGTTGCAAAAGCGAGCGAATATTCAAAAGCGATTTCAATACCCTGTATATTGATGGCGGCTCCCTGATGCCCACATATTATATACAGTACAATTTAAATACCCAGTTATATAACTGCGAGAGAATGCGAAAGCATTGAAATATATTTTTCCCTCCTATCTAAGTTTTTTTTCCATCACCCTTTATGGGCTCAGTAGAATCCATCCTTAGTCTTTGGCTTCAGGCACATCCCTACAGAGTATTATAAATAGCGACAATGGCTTAAAAACATCTATAAATAAAGATGCTTATTTTAAATTAATTTATCGAAATATTCCCAATTACATTGGTGTATATAATATAATATAATATAATATTCCCACATTTTGTCTACCATAGTTCATTAGCCTAATTGTAGGTGATTTACGGTCGCCAGGCAATGTAGCAACTAACATAATAATAAAAGTATAAATGATAAAATTCTATTTATGTGCTTTTGCAGATAATAATAGGTGTGCTGCTTCACAGATGCTTTCAACATGGCTGATCCAATCAGGTTTTTGAGCTGGAACTTTTGCCATGCAAAACTTGCCACCAGGATATCCTGGGTGGTTGCTAGGATGTTCTGGGTGGTTACTAGGTTATTATGTGTGGTTGTTAGGATCATCTGTTTCGTTATTGGGGTGTTTTAGGTGGTTGTTAAGATCTTCTGGGTGGTTGCTAGGATGTTCTGGGTGGTTACTAGGTTGTTATGTGTGGTTGTTAGGATGTTCTGGGTGGTTACTAAGTTGTTATGTGTGGTTGTTAGGATCTCCTCTTTGGTTATTGAGGGGTTTTAGGTGATTGTTAAGATCTGCTGGGTGGTTACTAAGTTGTTATGTGTGGTTGTTTGGATGTTCTGGGTGGTTACTAGGTTGTTATGTGTGGTTGTTAGGATCTCCTCTTTGGTTATTGAGGGGTTTTAGGTGATTGTTAAGATCTGCTGGGTGGTTACTAAGTTGTTATGTGTGGTTGTTAGGATGTTCTGGGTGGTTACTAGGTTGTTATGTGTGGTTGTTAGGATCTCCTCTTTGGTTATTGAGGGGTTTTAGGTGATTGTTAAGATCTGCTGGGTGGTTACTAAGTTGTTATGTGTGGTTGTTAGGATGTTCTGGGTGGTTACTAGGTTGTTATGTGTGGTTGTTAGGATCTCCTCTTTGGTTATTGAGGGGTTTTAGGTGATTGTTATTAAGATCTGCTGGGTGGTTACTAAGTTGTTATGTGTGGTTGTTTGGATGTTCTGGGTGGTTACTAGGTTGTTATGTGTGGTTGTTAGGATCTCCTCTTTGGTTATTGAGGGGTTTTAGGTGATTGTTAAGATCTGCTGGGTGGTTACTAAGTTGTTATGTGTGGTTGTTTGGATGTTCTGGTGGTTACTAAGTTGTTATGTGTGGTTGTTAGGATGTTCTGGGTGGTTACTAGGTTGTTATGTGTGGTTGTTAGGATCTCCTCTTTGGTTATTGAGGGGTTTTAGGTGATTGTTAAGATCTGCTGGGTGGTTACTAAGTTGTTATGTGTGGTTGTTAGGATGTTCTGGGTGGTTACTAGGTTGTTATGTGTGGTTGTTAGGATCTCCTCTTTGGTTATTGAGGGGTTTTAGGTGATTGTTATTAAGATCTGCTGGGTGGTTACTAAGTTGTTATGTGTGGTTGTTTGGATGTTCTGGGTGGTTACTAGGTTGTTATGTGTGGTTGTTAGGATCTCCTCTTTGGTTATTGAGGGGTTTTAGGTGATTGTTAAGATCTGCTGGGTGGTTACTAGGTTGTTATGTTTGGTTGTTAGGATCTCCTGTTAAGTTATTCTGGTGTTTTAGGTGTTTGTTAAGATCTTCTGGGTGGTTACTAAGTTGTTATGTGTGGTTGTTAGGATCTCATCTTTGGTTGTTGAGATGTTTTAGGTGATTGTTACCCTGGAGGGGTAGTCGTGGCCTAGTGGTGAGGGAGTCGGGCTTGTAATCAGAAGGTTGCCGGTTCGATTCCCATGCTGGCAGGAATTGAAAGTGGGGATTGTGAATAAACAGCACTCTCTCCACCTTCGATACCATGACTAAAGTGCCCTTGAGCAAGACACCTAACCCCTAATTGCTCCCCTTGTAAGTCGCTTTGGATAAAAGTGTCTGCTAAATGATGAAAAAAATGAAAATTGTTAAGATCTTCTGGGTGGTTACTAGGTTGTTATGTTTGGATGTTAGGATCTCCTGTTAAGTTATTCTGGTGTTTTAGGTGGTTGTTAAGATCTTCTGGGTGGTTGCTAGGTTATTATGTTTGGTTGTTAGGATCTCCTGTTTAGTTATTCTGGTGTTTTATGTGGTTGTTAAGATCTTCTTGGTGGTTGCTAGGATGTTCTGGGTGGTTACTAAGTTGTTATGTGTGGTTGTTATGATGTTCTGGGTGGTTACTATGTTGTTATGTTTGGTTGTTAGGATCTCCTGTTTAGTTATTCTGGTGTTTTAGGTGGTTGTTAAGATCTTCTGGGTGGTTGCTAGGATGTTCTGGGTGGTTACTAAGTTGTTATGTGTGGTTGTTAGGATCTCCTCTTTGGTTATTGAGGTATTTTAGGTGATTGTTAAGATCTGCTGGGTGGTTGCTAGGATGTTCTGAGTGGTTACTATGTTGTTATGGGTGGTTGTTAGGATCTCCTGTTTAGTTAATATGGAGTTTTGTAGGGTGGTTGTTAAGATCTTCTGGGTGGTTGCTAGGTTATTATGGGTGGTCGTCTTAGTAAATTACTAATTTGTTTTAGGGAATGAACTAGTAAATCCTGCACGCAATTAAGCCTATTTTTCCTGCATGTCATGTCCAGGACTCCATACAATTCACATTTATTTGTATAACGCTTTTCACACATATCATTTCAAAGCAGCTTTACAGAAAATGCATGTCAACATTACAATTTAGGGTGATCAGTTATCAGAGGTGACTCTGTGCAAGTTATGTAATTTCAGAAACGTATACAAATCTCGCAGTTAGCTAACAATGTATTCATTTAAGGCATAAACAATGAGCTCATTGACGTAATGAATACATTTTTAACAATGATTACCATCCAGAGTTTCTTCACACCTGTTGAGGGATCAGAAATCTTCATAAGAGGCTGGATCCAAACTGGAGCTGAGGTACTCCATAGTCACTTCGGGATGAGTATCCCGAGATAAAACAAAAACGCAAATGGAGAATAATTATCATAGCTGCTGTTCACAGCATTATTATAGGTAATTTAGGTAATTAAGCATTTGATCTGACATAACTGGAGTACAAGGATATGAGATGCATTATGTGAATGCTTGGGTAGATGCGTCTTTAATCTAGATTTAAATTGGGAGATTGAGTCTGAGCCCCGAACATTATCCAGAGTTTATGCACCAATTGTGAAAACGCTCTCTCTACTTTAGTCAAGTCAAGTCACCTTTATTTATATAGCGCTTTTTACAATGCAAATTGTGTCAAAGCAGCTTTACATTAATAAGTGGCAAATAATTTTGGCTGCACAGCAGCTCTTAAAGAAAATAGTGTCATTGTCCAGTTCATTCTATATATTATTGATTCATTCTGTTGCAAATATCAATAGTTATTAGTCTAGTTAATTTATGTATACAGTGACGTAATCGTCCGGCTCAGTTCAGTTCACATACAACGGCGCCAATGCAGGCATATCAAAAACACTGCTGAAAATCAAGCAAGTGTCCCCAACTAAGGAAGCCAAAGGACCAAAACTCCAACAAATGGAGAAAAAAACCTTGGGAGAAACCAGGCTTAGGTTCTCCTCTGGCCAACAGTGAACTCTTGTCCGATACTCAGAACTTGACAGTACTCATACTACTTTAGTGGACTTAGATATCCTACGTACTACCAAGCCCAGAGTTTTGTGACCTTAAAGTGGTGGATTGTGGGGTGATAGAAGATTGGTTAACAAGCTGCATGATTTGCGATGTCTGTAGGAGAGATACTGTACATGACAAAGTTCAGGGTTAGCAGGTTGTTCAAATGGTGCAATCCAGAGCACAGATAGAAGGTGTGGATGTTCTAGTGTTGTCTGATGTCTCCAGTCCTACAGCAGGTCTTGAGACGCACATACACACACACACACACACACCGTGCTGCTAATAATAGTGGAGATGTTGACAAGGCAAGAAAAATTGAAGCATGAATCCATGTTTTATTTATCTTCTTCACCTTTCCCAAATGGTTTCATCAGAATAGGTTGTAACAATAATCAGCGGAGGGCTGGTGGTCTGTCCTCTCTCGTGTATTCATTTCTTCATGTGAGTGGCAGAGATGGTGAGACACTCAGCCAATCTTTTGGAGGCCATGTCTCTGTCAGTCACAGGAAAATGGTTTGGGTATTTTTAACATACTGTCATTGGCTCCGCTTTTAGAAGCAACACACTGCTACATGTTCCCAGGGCTGCAGGCGTCTGCGTGAGCTCGCTTTGGTTTCCTGGACCGCCTGACTGTGCTTTCACAGTTCCACCCCTCCCTGCACACGGCTGGCCACAGGCTCACAAGCCAAATTTAACACTGTCTCACCATGTTTTCAGGACCACCAAAATTACATGACTTCCACTCCATTTGTTAAACCTCATCCATACCATCCAGATCGCTGGTGCTTCCACATTTACATAGCAAACAAGACATATTCCTGAGTATTTATGTCTTTTTTCCCGCTAAATATTTTAAGATATTGAAAGCATGATCAATTCAGCACAGTTGATTATCTAAAATCAACTGACAAATTTCCAGTATGTCGATAAATTAAAAGTTCTGAAATATTGGCTGATAACCGTTATGGTACTAATATATTACGGTGGCTGGGAAGTGCAAAACAACATTACAAAGTGTGAAACACTTTTACGAAGCTTGAGACAAATTTACATTTTGGAAAACATTTTTACCTGTCATAAAACACAATTACATGGGGAAAACACTTTTACCGAGGACGAAACAAATTTGAAACAAATTTACAATGACAGATTCTTCACGGAAAGGGAATGTCCCACACGCCGGAAGTGTAACTTACTTTGCTTAGCACTGTCCGGCTGTCGAGACGTCCCCTGTGTTTCCGTCTGGTCCGCGTCCTTTAGAAACTCCAAACACTGACCACACGTGAAGCAAAACCGCGTTAAGCATTTACGCCATTTAATCCACAACTACAACTCGAATTTACCGCGCTCACCAACAACAACAACAACACCTTTCACCGCGTCACTTCCGGTGTGTGGGACATTCCCTTTCCGTGAAGAATCTGTCATCGTGAATTTGTTTCGGGACTGGTCAAAGTGTTTTGTATCTTGTTAATTTGTTTTCTAAAATGTAAATTTGTTTTGTCCTTGGTAAAAGTGTTTTCCAATGTAATTGTGTTTTATGACAGGTAAAAATGTTTTGCAAAATGTAAATTTGTCTCGAGCTTCGTAAAAGTGTTTCACACTTTGTAATGTTGTTTTGCACTTCCCGGCCACCGTACGATATGGTATTTATTGTGCGTCCCAACTTAAATTTATCATTTAAACATTTTTGAATGTAATCTTTAAGAGGATTGTTTTGTGCCATTTCGTTTTGGTTTTTGTTTTGTGCATTTTCTGTTTTGTTTTCTGTTGTTTCATTTTGTTTTGATTTTTGTGTGTGTGTTGTGCTGTATTGTTTAGTTTTTTGGGTTGTTTCATTTTGGGTTTTTTTTTTGTGAATTTGGTTTGTATTTGTTTTTGTGTTGTTGTTTGATGTTGTTTTTTTCCATTTGTGCTGTGTTTTAATTTTGTTTTGTGCTGTTTGTTTTTGTATTGTTTCATTTTGTTTTTGTGTTGTTGTTTTTATGTGTTGTGAATTTATTTATTTTTTGTTTAATTAGTTTTGTTTTTTGTGTTCTTAATTTGTTTGAATTTTGTTTTGTTTTTGTGTGTTTTGTTTTATTGTTTCATTTAGTTGTTTTGTGTTGTGTTGTGTTATTTTGCTTTTTGTTTTTGAATTAATAGTATAGAACATTAATATCAGGATATAATATAACATGAAGATAATTATAGGCTTATCGGCCAGAACTGTATTACAGAACGTACCAATCAAAGCTTAATTCAGTTCTCCTTGAAGTAAAGTCACACACACACACACACACAGCCAGATGGACAGGCAAGCGTCAGGTAGAGTCACAGAGGCTCCAGTGAAGCAGGCTTTGGCATCTCTTAGATGACAGTGGAGTGTTTGCCCATGTGTGTAACTGTGTCATTTTCCTGCTTTTCCTGGCCGAGGAGAGGCTTCTGCTGTCACGTCCCATGAGACTTTGCCAACGCACTTTTTCACACACTCTCGCTCTGCCATCACACACACACACACACACACACACACACACACACAGACAGAGCTCTCAGACTGGTCTAAGTGGAGATGTGTCATCATCTTCAGTCATTCGTAGCTAAAGCGTATCCCACGAGACCCAGGGCTGTTTTGACCGCATCGATCACACCTTTCCATCCATCCATCCTCTTTTCTGCCAATAGACATGTTTTTCTTTTACGCATTTTTAAACTCGTGTGATCTATACTTATTTCTTTTTTTCCAGATTTTTTTATATTATCTTCTTGGATAACCATATAGACGTGTGTCATAGGACTTCATTGTTTGTACTTACATGCTTGTGTGTGTTTATATGTGTCCATGTGCATGTGGAGGTAAGCAGATACAGTAGCTCAGTCATTCCGCTTTGGTGCCATCTGTGCCCAGTCAGTGTGGTGGCATCTCTCCATGTGCAGCACTCTATAGATAGTCATATAGCAAAGCTGATTCATATTACATAGTTATCTGCTCACAAACTACTAGTCTTCTACTACATTTTCACATGTAATATATATGGGTATTAACCCTTATGTGCTGTTCGGGATGTTTTCATCCACTATGGGGAATTTTTGAGTCTTAATTTGGCCGTAACTTTCTCCGTGTTTCAGCAAATGGAATGAAATGCTTTTGAAATGCTTTGAAAATGTTCAAAAACTCAACAGTACTCTGTGGGCAAATTCACCCCCCCCCCTTTTTTTTAACGCTTTAAAAAATGTATCAGATAAATATTTTTTTTCAAATTTTTTTTCTTAAATCTATTAATCAACCTCAGTCCTGATCAAAACTACTAAATTAAAAAAAAAAAAAAATCAGGATTTTAACTCTTTAATTGCCAAATTCATAAATGACGTCACTGATTTGGGAAAAAACGTGTCAAAGATTAGAAACAACATTGGCTTTGATGCGTCGTTAGTTTTTGAGCAGCATCAGATTTTAACGTTTTAAAGAGTTAAAATCCTGAATTTTTTTTTAAATTTAGTCGTTTTGATCAGGACTGAGGTTGATTAATAGATTTAAGCAAAAAAATTTGACAAAAATATTTATCTGATACATTTTTAAAGCAGTTAAAATCATAACGAAAGGGTGGTGAATTTGAACAAGGCACAAGGGTTAAACACACACATGTATTTATATGTATGCATGTATGTGTGTATATGTGTGAATTTCTAAATTTCTGTGGCAACATACTACCTGACAGTTGTTTTAGTTTTATTGATATGATTTTTTCAATGAATGAATGAATGATTCCACTGTACTTGAGTGAGCTAGATTTTAATGAATATATTTATAATCTGCATTTCCCTAATACATTCTGGGTTTGTAGAAATCACAGAATTAGTGAGGATTTAAAGATGTCATATTTGCACAGTATTAGGATGCCAAAGCCGAATCCTTTGAATCTGCATGAATCTCCATAATTAGAATGTCAGTTGACTGTGTAATTGCCATGTGTAATTGTGCTGTAGACTGAATCGATGCCGGTGTGAGGAATCTCTGTCACTATTGACCTTTGTGTGCACCGAGGGACCAAAGTGCCAATGACATTTTAGGGCTGAGCATCTCAGGGGAGCAGCGCTCATCAGTGACTGCCCTTCTGGTGTTTGCAAGCCAATTTCAGCTGCTTTAGGAAGAGCTAGAATGCAACACTCACAAGAATTCACAGCGTTTTAGCAGAGTGGTGTTGAATGTTTATGCCTCAAAATAGTAAAGAATGATTATCACTATGCTTGGTGATCTAGGTGGTTGTTAGGGTGTTGCTCTGTGGTTGCTATCGTTCGGTGTGGTTTTTATCACCATGCTTGGCGATCTATGTGGTTGTTAGAGGGTTGTTATGCGGTTGAGAAGGTTCTGTGTGGTTTTTATCACTACGCTTGCTGATCTAGGTGTTTGTTAGAGTATTGCTACAATATGTGGTTGCTAAGGTTGTGTGTGGTTATCACTATATTTGTTGATCTAGGTTGTTGTTAGGGTGTTGCTATGCAGTTACTAAGGTTCGGTGTGGTTTTATCACTATGTTTGGTGATCTAGGTTATTGTTAGGGTGTTGCTATGAGTTTGCTACGGTTCTGTGTGGTTTTTATCACTATGCTTACTGATTTAGGTGGTTGTTAGGTTGTTGCTAGTATGTGGTTGCTAAGGTTGTGTATGGTTTTATGTTTGGTGATCTAGGTTGTTGTTAGGGTTTTGCTATGTGGTTGCTAAGGTTCAGTGTGGGTTTTTTCTCTATTTTTGCTGATCCAAGTGGTTGTTAGGGTATTGCTATGGGGTTGCTAAGGTTTTGTGTGGTTTTTAGCACTATGATTGGCGATCTAGGTGGTTGTTAGGGTGTTGCTATGTGGTTGCTATAGTTCTGTGGATTTTATCACTATGTTTGGTGATCTAAGTGGTTAAATGGGTGTTGCTACAGTTTGTGGTTGCTAAGGTTCTATGTGGTTTTTATCACTATGCTTGGTGAACTAAGTGGTTGTTAGGGTATTGCTATGGCGTTGCTAAGGTTTTGTGTGGTTTTTAGCACTATAATTGGTGATCTAGGTGGTTGTTAGGGTGTTGCTATGTAGTTGCTAAAGTTCTGTGGATTTTATCACTATGTTTGGTGATCTAGGTGGTTATTTGGGTGTTGCTACAGTTTGTGGTTGCTAAGGTTCTATGTGGTTTTTATCACTATGCTTGGTGAACTAAGTGGTTGTTAGGGTATTTCTATGGCGTTGCTAAGGTTTTGTGTGGTTTTTAGCACTATAATTGGTGATCTAGGTGGTTGTTAGGGTGTTGCTATGTAGTTGCTAAAGTTCTGTGGATTTTATCACTATGTTTGGTGATCTAGGTGGTTATTTGGGTGTTGCTACAGTTTGTGGTTGCTAAGGTTCTATGTGGTTTTTATCACTATGCTTGGTGAACTAAGTGGTTGTTAGGGTATTGCTATGGCGTTGCTAAGGTTTTGTGTGGTTTTTAGCACTATAATTGGTGATCTAGGTGGTTGTTAGGGTGTTGCTATGTAGTTGCTAAAGTTCTGTGGATTTTATCACTATGTTTGGTGATCTAGGTGGTTATTTGGGTGTTGCTACAGTTTGTGGTTGCTAAGGTTCTATGTGGTTTTTATCACTATGCTTGGTGAACTAAGTGGTTGTTAGGGTATTTCTATGGCGTTGCTAAGGTTTTGTGTGGTTTTTAGCACTATAATTGGTGATCTAGGTGGTTGTTAGGGTGTTGCTATGTAGTTGCTAAAGTTCTGTGGATTTTATCACTATGTTTGGTGATCTAGGTGGTTATTTGGGTGTTGCTACAGTTTGTGGTTGCTAAGGTTCTATGTGGTTTTTATCACTATGCTTGGTGAACTAAGTGGTTGTTAGGGTATTGCTATGGCGTTGCTAAGGTTTTGTGTGGTTTTTAGCACTATAATTGGTGATCTAGGTGGTTGTTAGGGTGTTGCTATGTAGTTGCTAAAGTTCTGTGGATTTTATCACTATGTTTGGTGATCTAGGTGGTTATTTGGGTGTTGCTATAGTTTGTGGTTGCTAAGGTTCTATGTGGTTTTTATCACTATGCTTGGTGAACTAAGTGGTTGTTAGGGTATTTCTATGGCGTTGCTAAGGTTTTGTGTGGTTTTTAGCACTATAATTGGTGATCTAGGTGGTTGTTAGGGTGTTGCTATGTAGTTGCTAAAGTTCTGTGGATTTTATCACTATGTTTGGTGATCTAGGTGGTTATTTGGGTGTTGCTAAAGTTTGTGGTTGCTAAGGTTCTATGTGGTTTTTATCACTATGCTTGGTGAACTAAGTGGTTGTTAGGGTATTTCTATGGCGTTGCTAAGGTTTTGTGTGGTTTTTAGCACTATAATTGGTGATCTAGGTGGTTGTTAGGGTGTTGCTATGTAGTTGCTAAAGTTCTGTGGATTTTATCACTATGTTTGGTGATCTAGGTGGTTATTTGGGTGTTGCTACAGTTTGTGGTTGCTAAGGTTCTATGTGGTTTTTATCACTATGCTTGGTGAACTAAGTGGTTGTTAGGGTATTGCTATGGCGTTGCTAAGGTTTTGTGTGGTTTTTAGCACTATAATTGGTGATCTAGGTGGTTGTTAGGGTGTTGCTATGTAGTTGCTAAAGTTCTGTGGATTTTATCACTATGTTTGGTGATCTAGGTGGTTATTTGGGTGTTGCTACAGTTTGTGGTTGCTAAGGTTCTATGTGGTTTTTATCACTATGCTTGGTGAACTAAGTGGTTGTTAGGGTATTTCTATGGCGTTGCTAAGGTTTTGTGTGGTTTTTAGCACTATAATTGGTGATCTAGGTGGTTGTTAGGGTGTTGCTATGTAGTTGCTAAAGTTCTGTGGATTTTATCACTATGTTTGGTGATCTAGGTGGTTATTTGGGTGTTGCTACAGTTTGTGGTTGCTAAGGTTCTATGTGGTTTTTATCACTATGCTTGGTGAACTAAGTGGTTGTTAGGGTATTGCTATGGCGTTGCTAAGGTTTTGTGTGGTTTTTAGCACTATAATTGGTGATCTAGGTGGTTGTTAGGGTGTTGCTATGTAGTTGCTAAAGTTCTGTGGATTTTATCACTATGTTTGGTGATCTAGGTGGTTATTTGGGTGTTGCTACAGTTTGTGGTTGCTAAGGTTCTATGTGGTTTTTATCACTATGCTTGGTGAACTAAGTGGTTGTTAGGGTATTTCTATGGCGTTGCTAAGGTTTTGTGTGGTTTTTAGCACTATAATTGGTGATCTAGGTGGTTGTTAGGGTGTTGCTATGTAGTTGCTAAAGTTCTGTGGATTTTATCACTATGTTTGGTGATCTAGGTGGTTATTTGGGTGTTGCTAAAGTTTGTGGTTGCTAAGGTTCTATGTGGTTTTTATCACTATGCTTGGTGAACTAAGTGGTTGTTAGGGTATTGCTATGGCGTTGCTAAGGTTTTGTGTGGTTTTTAGCACTATAATTGGTGATCTAGGTGGTTGTTAGGGTGTTGCTATGTTGTTGCTAAAGTTCTGTGGATTTTATCACTATGTTTGGTGATCTAAGTGGTTGTTAGGGTGTTGCTATGTGGTTGCTAAGGTTTTGTGTTTTTTATCACTATTCTTGGCGATCTCGGTAGTTGTTAGCGTGCTGCTATGCGGTTGCTAAGGTTCCACGTTGTTTTTTTAGCACTGTTGTTTTTTTGTTTTTTTTACCACTGTTGTTAGTTGATACCTGTTTTGGCATCATTGTAAAATTATAGTATGTCTTTATTAATATTGGTTTGGCTTTCATTGCTTTTGTCTCATACCCTTTGACCTCACTATTCCTCATTCACTCTAACACGCAGCCTCAGTTCATCTTCAGGGCATACTGCCAGGAAGCATGGTTTTCTGAGTGCCCTCAGGGTTTGGCCATCTGTTAACAGTGCCAGCTCCACCCGTGGAGCAGCGGGCAGGTGCCATGCATACTCACACCTTCAGCCCCTGCACAACAACACTGCCCTCAGCAGGCAACAACAACCACGCCAACTGTTGATGACCGCAGCCTCCATACCCTTAGAGCCAGGGATGAGTTTGATTTAGTTGTAAATATGGACAGGTTGAATATGAAGTAAACAATCTGCCATGTGTTGTGTTTGCTATATTTTTATTTCGTTTTTGTTTGTTTGTTTTATTTTCTATTTTGTTTTTAAAGTATTTTTGTTGTTGTTTTAATGTTTATTTTTTGTTGCTTTAATGTATTAGTGAGTAAAATTACCTGGTTTGTTTACGTTAAATAATATCAATATGTCTCTAATATAAGACTTGTAATTGGAAAGACACTTATACGAATTCATAAGCAACTCCCATTGTTTGCACAGTTGTTGATTACTCTTCATCCCTGTCAATGCACTGTATTAATGCAGTCTAACACTCTTTGTTGCTGCTCATTCCTGACTACGTCAGGGACTCGGCCCACTGTCAGCCTGGTGATTCGTCTCATTGGCTCAAAGGTGAGCGATCAATAGCAGCCTCAACCAATCAGTGAACAGCTCAATTTGAGTCCTTTTTTATGAGGAAGATTTTTTAGAATGTCTTTCTTTCGCATGCTGCCGAACAGTAAAAAATAGAGGATTTGCAACTTGTTGCACTTACGACAATACCGAAATAGCAAGAATTAACATACCGATGTATAAGCTCATTATGTTACTAAAGTCCTTTTTACTGACCCATAAGCAATATTCAGTCGTATTTCACTCTTAGTCATGCCTAATGGATTTGGAGTAGGATCACTAGCTGGTTTATAAAAGCTCCAGTCCTCAGGATAACAAGATTTCCTAAGGCAGTTATTGGATTACAAAATATCTTAGTATGTTTGAAAATCCATCTCTGCCACATAGCTGGACACACACACACACACTCACACTCACAGTTCATAGCCTGGAGAGGGCTCTAAAGCGGTTTTATTGCCCTTTAATAATTGCTATACAGCATTATTATCTTAATGCGGCGGTTTTTATTGGCTGAAGGGGACAGGGAATGGTTTACTGGCTCTCTCTGGAGCACTCATAGCTGTAGTATCCATCTCCATCTGTCTGTCATTCCCTCCCTCCTCTCATCCCTCTCCTCTGTCTGAGTGATGATTTCTAACCAGCTGGAAGTGGTTAAAATTCCCCAAATATGATCTGTCACATGACCATGTTTTTCTTTTCTTTTTTTGTGTATTCTAATCATTCTATGCTTTACCAAACAAAATATGCAATTACACATAATTCCTTTGCCAATCCAGATATTAGTATAACAATTTCCCACCACTGAATACAGCTAGCACTCATCCAGAACACCATTGCTACACTTTAACAACCACCCACAGTCCCTCAAAAATTCTCCAACAGCCATCCCTCACAAATCCAGTAACCCCTCACTGCAGAACACACGAGATCCAGGGGGGTGGAGGTTTAAGGCTATGTAAAGTGGTAGGAGTTGGTTCTAGATCCAAGATCTCGTGTTCTCCAGTGAAGACCATCTCCAGAAATCCCCTTGCAGTCACCCAGAACATCCACAACACCTTAGCAACACCCAAGCAATCACCCAGACCATAATAGCACAGAGCAATGTCCTAACAACCAAGCAGAACATTTTAGCAATCACCTAGTAATGCCGTAACAGCCGCTTAGCAACTCCCAACCAACCACTTATAACACCATAAAAAATGCTTAGCAATCACCCAGAATATCCTAGCAATTGGCATTCTAAAATCCAGAACACCCCAGCAACAATTTAGCTACCTCCCAAAATACCTTAGAAATGCCCTAGCAACCACCCAGAATACCATAGCAACTGGTTAGCAACCACATTGTGGTATTTTCACAAACACCCGGAACACCATACCAAATTCCTAATAACTACTTAAAACATTCTAGAAACCACCCGGAATACTTTAGCAACATTCTATTAACCAGACAGAGCACTATACTGCCTAGTGACCAACTAGTATTGACTTCGGAACAATGCAGAACACCTTAGCAACCACCCAGCAGTGCCCTAACAACATCCTAGGAACGCCCAAGACATTCATCGCACCATTGGAAACACCTATCCCCAGAACATCAGAACAAAACACTTTAACAACCACCCACAATACATTAGAAATGCCCTAGCAACCACTCAGAATACTATAGCAACTGGATAGCAACCACATAGTAATATGTTGACAACAGCCTAAAACACTATACCATGCATCCAGAACACCACAGCAACTTCTTAGTAACCACCACTCAGAACATCATAGCAATTGCCTTGCAGCCATTTAGCATTGCCCTAGCAACCGTAAGGTACACATTAGAAACCACCTAGCAACATCCCGGCAATCACCCAGAACGCCCTAGCAACCATTCAGAACACAATAGGAAATGTTCAATCAGCCAAGTAGCAACACCCTAAAACCCCTCCAGAGCATCTTAGCAACTGCTTAGCAACCACAGAATAACTTAGCAACACCCTGGTAATGACATAGAGCATAGTAACTGCCTAGCAATCACCAGAAACCATGTAGAACACCTTAGAAACCCCCTAGCAGTGCCCTAACAACAACCTAGCCCAAGAAACAATGATCAACAACCTTGCCGAAGCAACAATTCACAGTACCATAGGAAACAGCTATTCACAAAACATCCTAGCAGCTGCCTGTCAGATCACCCTAGCAACACTTCAACAACTACCCTTAGAAATGCACTAGCAACCACTCATGAAGAAAATGTACAAAAGTAGTTATCATGAAAGAGGTGTTCGCAGAAGTCTCTCTTAATTAGCAGAACTAATTAGGGGAACACCCTGCTTTCTTTCTTTTTATATCATTATTGTTGTGATTTGCATAAAAATAACAAGTGCGCTGGGTAAATACTGATCTCTTCCTGCGAGATGAGACCGTGTGGGTTTGGGTGCCGGAGTGTTAATTGCATGCGAGCGCTGGCTCTGATATCACATCGGATGAACAAAGAACTGTAGAGAGCAGACGACTGTGGAGAATTCAAGCCTTCGCTGCTGGTTGAGAGTGAGGGGGGAAGGAGGGATGTGGCCCTCAGGAGCCACAGACCCCCAGGAACGAGGGGCGGGGGGCACTGACTTACGTGTTTCATCATTAGTGGAGTTGGGGCAGGAAGATGAGAGAGAAAGGACACATGGGAATTTCTGAATTTTAAGATGTGTCACAGAATTCTGGACGAAGGGACAAAAAATGGAATTTTATATTGGAATGCAGTGCACGAGAAAATGCTGTGGTGTAAGCAAAAGTCTAGCTTCGCAGAAGACAAATATATATTATTCCTTTTAGCTTTAAATGATTATCTAATGAATTTTCAAGGTTTTTTTTTCAAATAAAAGCATTAAAACAAAAAGTTCTATTAAAAACTCATGATTAATGTGTAATTTTATTTTTTAAATAAAAAAATAGAAATTGTCCATGTCTTTAAATTTATTCAATTATTATCAAAATGTTCTTAAGGATAAATCTCTGCTTATGCTATAAACTATATAGGGAACCCTTACTTGCACATTACTATAATATTAAACGTTACAATTAGCAATAAAGCCCAAATTATTAAATTAAGTTGCTATTTATTGTTTTAGATATAATCATCAACACTGAAATAATAATTGCACATTAACTTCTATATCTAATTATAAAATGATGTTTCTCCAATTCGTTGCTCAAATATAATCATTTAAACACAGTGGCTGTCATAACTTGTTTTCATGAACTATTTATTTAAACACATAATTAAGACATCACTCACAGATTATGGCATTGACAAGGTGTTTTATTGACAAACACTAATATACGATTATATGAGGTATGATACGTTTCGGTAAATTTCAACGTAGGCCTACTTCAGATGTTCATTCGTGTTCATTCTGTAACTAGTGAAGAGGAAGGGATGATACAACGTCAACATCAAAAAGCATTTATTGTTTGAATTTCGTGATGAATTCGACAGAATTTGAAAGAAGACCATTTGTTTCTTAACGAAAGTAACAAAACACCGAGCTTATTGCGATTTTTGGTGGGTAATGCTGGTTAAAAGTGGTTAGGCTGCATACATTGTGCGCCCCTTCTGGATTGGAGTGTGGATCGCCTGTAACTGACTATTCATTTAAAGGTGCAATTTTTCAATTAGTCGGCTAATCTAACGATTATTTTTATTAAGTTTTATTTTATTAATCTAGTGATCTTATTTTACGTTAGAAGTTAGCACTAATTTAGCAGTTGATTGAGGTGTAGAAACACTGGGACACGCCATTATGTAATAATACGATTTGATTTTGATTAAAAATAAGTCATTATGTGTGTTCGTCCAGTGGGAGACATTTGAACTTTAAAATGAAGAGTGTCAAAGACTTTCTCTACAGTCTTAAAGGAACTTTGATAGTGTTCAAGCCACTGAACAAACGTCTCCTGAACCGTGTGTTTTTCCTCTTGCTCTGTCTGTGATGTAGCGAGTCTCAGCGAGCGCGCGGGGCGGGAATCAGCTGAAACCTCGCACGTGCAAAAGAGAACGTCCGCGCGCATCCAAATAAACTTCTTTGAAATGCAAAACTGATTTTCGTTCGCTCAAAATATTTTCTCCTCAACTCAGTTCACGCGTGCACAAAATGCCCTTTTGCACTCAAAATAGGGTCTTGAGCGCGTAAACATTTGGCAGAGATCCTGTTCCACAGGTAGTACGCCTTTTCGGTTCTGCAAAGGGAACAAAGGAGCGTTTTATTCGGCCTCTGTTTAAAGTATTGCCATACTTTTGATCATCATGGTCTGGGTTTTTGTGATAGCATGGAACTTTCTCCGTTCCCAGGAGCAGAAGCCGCCGTTACGCCAGATGAATGTAAACTGTGTGACGCGTCGACGCATTTCACGCACGTCGACGTATTTTCGTAGTCGACGTCATTGATGACGTCAACGCGTCGTTGCAGCACTAGTGCAATATATACAATTTTTGAAGTAAAATATCCCAAAACCACTAGGCCAGTGTTATATATTTTGTTCAGTACTTACGATATCCCAAATGTTTCCAACTCTTTGTAAATCATGAGAAAATTGCGTTTTTAACCATGGCTCCGGGACGTGTGCGGGAATAGCCCGTCAATGATGTCATATCTGCTTTACCCTCGGTTTCCGCTTCTACTGCTGTAGAAACCAAGACAACAAACTCTTATGGACAAATGCGGAAATAGTAGTTGTAGCGAAGTTGTTATGGAACACAATTATTCCCAAATTAAGTCCCAAACATAAACGTCAACCAAATGGCCCAAGAAGATTTTGGGACAAGACGAGAAATAAAACGAGTTTTATTTATTTTATTTATCTCATAAATAAAGAAAACTAGACAGAGTTGCCGATCTTGCATGTGTTTTAATAGACGGGTTACAAATAGTAACTATTTGGATTCCTTACCTGACAGAAAACTTTTTATGTCGATGAACAGTGTAAGTCTTGTTCTTGTCTATGCATGTGATGTGAAAAATGGTGAGGTGATGTTCATTATGAATATATCAGGGCATGTTGTGAACTATTGGCTGTAATTTTGTTTTATACTGTAGTGAAATACTTGGCAAAACTGCGTAAGAGTCGCATTCTGTACGAGTAGCCCGATGTTTATTAAGGACAGCGTTAGACAGACATTAGTTTGTTGACATGGCCGTACACTTCAGCCGACGCGATAAACAATAAAAATTAATACAGCGTTATACATAATTACAATTAATCAGCCTTTTTGCAAATGATGTGAGTACGTTCAACTTTTACTGTGTGTTTTGAACACATAAAACTACAGCGTTATCACACCAATGAATGCAGTAACATCTATGACAACCAATTTAGTGTTAAACCTTGCTTTACTTATTCATTATAATGAAATTAAATTGATATCATTACCATTGATATAAATTTATAAAATCACCTCATGCATGAACATATATGATATATGATTCCCATCTGATAGATTTAAATCAGCGGTGGAGTTATAATTATACAGCTCCCATAATTCAAGCTACGCCGTTGTTGTTGTTGTTTTGGTTGTACGCCCTCTAGCGGCCAAAATTTTTACATATTGCACCTTTAACTGCATAAACCATGGCATCTGTACCTTTAGACCCCTAACACACACACACACACACACACACACTCAGAGGAATTTTTCTGCAAAAGAAAAGAAAGCCAGGTTCTATAACTCACTATGTAAATGTCTCTTGTACAGTGTTTTTCGACCTTTTGCCACCATTTTCCTCTCTGTTTATATATGTATGAATTTTCCCCCGACTTCTGAATTTGAGCATTCGAAAGGGGACGAAAATCGTGCACCTGCCCACAGTGAATCGATACTCGTGGCCCGACCCACAGAGCGCCGAGAATTATGGGGGATGGGAGATCCATTATTCAGAAGTGTGGGCCTGAAAACTCAAAATGATTTTTTTTTTTTTTTTTTCCAAAAAACCTTTTTTCCGGTTGGTCGCTGAAATAAAGAGGCATGTTGCGCTGTAATAACATTTTTTCTCTCTCTCACATCCAGTGTAGAACAGATCGCTGCGCTTCAGTCGCTATGTAATTATCTCTTTGGCAACTGCCGTCGCTGTGATTGCCGCCGAGGACCAGGAGACCGCGGGAGGGCAGGTGTGCGTGTGTGCGCACCCGCTTCGCAAATTATTTCCAGCTCTACAGACCTCTCCCAAATCAAAAGCAGCATTTCATTAAAACAAAATTGTCGCTGATGGATTCATGGCTTGATGAGAAATTCAGTCGTGGCACCTTGCGTCCTCCATTGAGACTAATAATCATACATCACCCTGCTGAGGACCATCCAGATGTTTTAAATGCACATCTGTACTGAATCAGCCGTGCCTCATGCACTTTTATAACGTTTATTGGTCCTCAAGCAACGCTTGTGAGAAGGTAGTCTCATCTTGCCTTGCCGTTTCATATTATATGTATGTTTTAAGAAGAAATTATTTGATCTCAGCGTGATGTATCAGTAGACGTTGAATCTTTGTTGTCTCTAAATTTTAGCCATGGATGAACAGATGCCTTCTTAAATTCATCTGTCATTTCCAAACCGATCCAGACAGCCCGACAAATGCAGAAACACAGACATCTGCTGTGTGTGAAGTAGCCAGCAGGGTGAGTCTCGAATGCAAATGTAGTCAATCAAGTCTGTGTTTGCATCCCATGGTCTGTGAAGCACTAGTCTGGATTTATACTGCATAAAAACTCATTTTAGTTTGAAATAGAGATACAGTGGGACAGAAATGGAAACAGGATCTGAGGGGTTTGAGATTGGGATTCAGCAGCTGACACAGATGCCAGGCGACGGACAGGTGTTTGTCGAGCGATACGGTGTAGAATCTCAGAGGTGTGCTCCTGCTTTATAGAAAAACCGACTCTTTTACAGCTAAATTTTCAAAGCAGTCGTTCATATATTTTTCTCCACTTCTTTATATGCTTCAACTGGGTATTTGTAAAGGATTTTAAAAAACGAAATGTTTATGTTAACTAATGAACCTTATTGTAAAGTGTTACCAGCGTAACATATGACTAACTGTAAACGTCAAGTACTACTCCATCATAATGAAACTCAAAAGGCTTTTTTATTGGCAGGTTTAAAAGTAAAAGGAATTTAAACAAACAAGTGTTTTAAGTTTATGTTGAAACTGATGCAACATGATTAATGATCAGAAAAAAGTGATTAGTTCGAACATGCTGCAAGCTGAGGCATAGCAAAATAACAGCCAATCAGAAGGTGTCTGATTTGTGAAGTTTACTGCTACCCAGTGATTCCACAGAAATAGAAAGTAGAGCTACGTCCAAAACCGCACACTGTCTGACTGCTTGTGAGGAGCCTGAATTATAGTGGGATTCTTGATTAATTATTAAGTAATTTTCTACTGTTTATTGGTCAGCAGGGAGGTAAGAATTGTAACTTATTTGTTTTGTTCTTGGAAAAATGTTAAAAAATGAGTTAGAAAGCCCCTTTTGTTTATTATTTTGGCCGACTAATCCCAATGATCCCGAGCCAGTTACACAGTAAAAACCCCAGAGTTAAATCAACTCTGCTCAGATAACATTTGGTCCCTCTCTAAATAGTGTTAAAGTAACACTGAAGCAGAGTTAAAGTTAATGAGATAATTAAGCAATTAATTAAGCGATGATTGAACATTAATGATGAACACCTGCTGTTAACAAGCAGAATCACTGAAGAAAAGAGAAACTGACTTCAGCCACAGTCTTAGATGAAATCAACTGACGATAAAAGACATTCAATCTCTGAAGAGTGTCACTTTAACACTATTTAGAGAGGGACCAAATGTTATCTGAGCAGAGCTGATTTAACTCTGGGGTTTTTACTGTGTATTTCCTTTTTTACAAACAAGAGAAAACTTAATTTAAAATTAGCATTATCTATGAAATTCAGACGTACTACATCCTCCATGTTGTTATTGTCATGTGACCTACCAGCGTCAGTTGAGTCGCTTCACTTCCATTCATAAATCCTCTCCTGCGGCCTCATGGGATAGTAAAGTGTCCAGCAAATTTGCACTTCAGAATCTCGGCGTAAGTAGTAGGTCATCAAGGTACTTTTTTTTTTTTAGAATAGCCTACTATGTATTCGGACATACAACTCGCATACTATATAGTAGAGAAGAATTGGATTGCAGCGTAAGTGATCAATAAAATGCTGCTTATTGTTGTTTTTGTTCTAACTGATCAGATTACATTTACGCTATTTAGCAGTCACTTTATCCAGTGTTATTTTGCTGTGCAGTGTTAAATATTTAGCTTATTAGCTAAAATTGGTTCCCTTGCAAATAACTGAAAAAGGTTTCAGTTTTTTAATCAAATATTTACATTTTTTGCAGCTGTATTTCAATGAACAAAAACTATTTTATAATTAAAATAAATATTTTAAAATAGTTTAGTTAACAATCACAACACTTGCCCTTATCCAGAGCAAATTAAAAGCAAACCTTGGCAAAATATCTTTGTTTGTTTCTAAATAAATCACTTTGTGGCTTTGAGGTGTTTGAAATATTGCATTTACATTTATGGCATTTAACAGGCTATCTAATGTAATCCAGAGATATTTACACATTCTCTGGATTAGATTTTTGATTTACATTTTCTTGGTTTGTTTATAAATTAAAGAAAGCTTTCAGGTGTTTGAAACTGTACGTTTACAATTGACCATTCTCAAAACCCCGCCCCCTTTAGTTACTGTTGCTATGTCCGACACTGACAACACGTCACCAGATAAGACAGAGCAAGTTACTTTTTGATATGAAACAAATTTCAAATATTGTAATTTTTTAAAGAAGTTTAAACAATAAATAGCGTCTAGTGTGTCTTTAATGTGTCGTGACAGATCGCTGTAGCTCCTCGTCAACCGATCATCTGTTCATACTCACTAAAAAATGTTGGGTTAAAAATAACCCAACTATGGGTTAACATAGCACCTTCCCAACTGTGGGTTATTTTTAACCCAATGGTTGGGTTAAAAATAACCCAACAGTTGGGTTAACTATTTAAAATATCCTAAATTATTTAACCCAACAGTTGGGTTATAACAACAATAACCCAACGACGAAAAAATGACCCAAACAAATTTTAAGATAACCCAACACAGTGACCCAATATGTATAACACAACGGTTGGGTTAATAATAAAAGCCAACGTTTTTTTACTGAAACAATAAACATTGCTCATTAATAAATGTCACCTTTTGATTATTATTGTCGTCTAGTGTTTGATTTATAATTTCCAACCTATTTTGGGTTCATTTTAAGCCAGCCATTAAGTAATTTCTAAACTGCCCAGCACTTTGGGAAAACGTTTAACCCAACTGCTGGGTTAAAATGACCCAATGACCCCGATGTTTTTGACCCAACATATTTTAGGGTGTACTAGTTCATTTATAGCATCAAATAAACATGAATGAACATCAGAAGGAATGTTGTTTCAAGCGTGGAAAGCCGTGAGCACACACAATTTTTCAAGTTCAAGTTCACCAACGTTAATCTACTAACTCCCCTGACTGCTTTGTCTGACAAAATAGCGGATTTGGGGTTATGATTGGTCAGATCGCCTGTCAATCAAACTCCAAGAGTGGAGTCAATTAAGGCACTTGGCAGAGGCTTTTCTCCAAAGAAACTTCCCAAAAGTGCTTTAGCTTTACATGTGACTTAAAGTGTCTCAAATCATTGTATGTTTCTTCTGTAGAACTCAACCTGTGAATTTGACATTTCTGAGACGTTTTGAAAGGTTGCTTTAGAATTCAGTATAATTCAGCTCCAGGGGGCTTTAGAGACTGTTTCTGTTGAGCATGCACCAAAAATGCCATGGCCAGTACCCAGGTGTCTTTGTCTATGTCTTATTGCGTATGCACACACTGTATGCTTATGTTTGCATTCAGTGCACGAATACGTATGTGCGAGCATATACTCTTGCTGCTGCGTACAGGCATATGTTTCATGCACACCCACTTGCTCAACTAATGAGGTGGACCCGGTCAGAGCATGGAGGGGGTTGGATCTTGTCTTTTGTTAGATTTTGGTCCCCACCATCCCCCTTTCTGCACTCATTGTCCCAGGGGAGGACTCTAGAACCCACTAATTGAATCAAGTACACATGGTGCCTCCTCCCCACACCCTTCGAGAGCAGTCCAGCCTGGCTTTGATGCTTTTGTTGGGTCTCAGCACCACGGACAGCTCCGAGAATCATTGCAACTGGTTGCCTGCCTTCACTGAGGAGGGACATTCTGGTCATTATATGGGTATGCTGGCGAGAACACGCGCCAGTGTATGTGGGAGTTATATCAGACGATATGTGTGTGGGTGGATAGAAATTAAGTATAAAGCGAGAATCTGCATAACTACTTGTCCACCCACGCTCTGTGTTGTTAGGGATATCTGAGCGCCTGACCAACCAGACTGTGATAAATGATTTTGTACCATGGTCGTTTGTTTTCGACAGAGCTGGTGCAGAAGGTCAATTGTGTGTGTTTGGGGAGAAGCGCTCAGGTGGAGGACAACGGATGCATTAGGAATGATCAAATCTTAAGTAAAGGGAAACTGTGCGTGTGACTATGCATAGCTTAGCGTACTCTGTCTCGCCTCACTCATTACCCCCGCGATCGGAGAGTTGTTTTCCCGGCCATGGGCGGAGATGGGCATGCCAGATCTTTAAATTGTAGGGAGAGAGAGAGAATGAATGGTTGTGATTAGATTTGCTGGGTTTAATGAAAGAGGACACATCTGAGCAGAGCTTAGCACAATGTGTTTTCTCTGTAGCAGTATTTTAATCACTTTTATACTCATTATTACTTTTATTTTAAAATATTAATATTAATATATATGACATTTATGAAAATGTCATTTTGACTTTGAAAATTTTTACAGGTTCAGGTTTAGCTGACTAATTCAAATTAAACTGATCTGAAAAAAGCAATTATAAATAAATAAATAAAATCCTTACAATAACACTAGTGTTTCAGCTCCTCACAAAATACCCCAACAACGCAAAGTAAAACAAAATAACAGATGAAGCAAAGCAAAACAACAAAATAACAAACACAGTAAAGGAAAACAATGAAACAACAAATAAAGCAAAACAATAAAATAACCAAAGCAAAACAATGAAATAACAAACAAAGCAAAACAAAACAAAACATAAATAAAGCAAAACAATATTATAACAAAGAAAGCAAAGAGAAACAAAGCAAAGCAAAATAACAAACATAGTAAAGGAAAACAATAAAACAACAAATAAAGCAAAACGATAAAATAAATAAAGCAAAACAATAAAATAACAAACAAGGCAAAGTAAAACAGAAAATAAATAAAGCAAAACAACAAAACAACAAACATAGTAAAGGAAAACAATAAAACAAGAAAAATGCAAAATGATAAAATAAATAAAGCAAAACAATAAAATAACAAACAAGGCAAAGTAAAACAGAAAATAAATAAAGCAAAACAACAAAATAACCAAAGCAAAACAATGAAATAACAAACAAAACAAAACAAAACATAAAGAAAGCAAAACAATATTAAAACAAAGAAAGCAAAGAGAAACAACGCAAAGCAAAACAACAAAATAACAAAAAGCAAAACAGAACAGAACAGATAAGGTGAATACAAGTAAAAAGTGGGACACTTTGTAATGATTTGTTATTGGTGTTGCTTTAAAATAGCTTAGACCTTTTTAAAGTCAGCATGTAATGGCCGCGATAGACTTTTGTTTCCAGTTGTGACATATCCGGGTGAAACAAGAAATAAATGTAGGGCAGGACTTGATTTTGTCAATGGGGAATTGATTGGATGGTTAGATAGTGGTTTGCTATTGGTGGATCTCATGTGAGTGACAGGCTGCCCCGCCCTCACGCCAGTAAACACGTCATCAGAGAGGAGAAGTGATGTCACTGTAGGAGGGAGGGGGGAGTTGTTTTCATTACATGGATAAATCATTTATAATAAATACTGCAACATTCCATTACAAAAAAGGAATTGTCCATTTTGATTTCATGGTAGCTAAAAGATGTCCATTTAGTTCCTCCATTCTATGGATCTCAGCGCCAACAGACCTGTGTCAGATTGGACTAAGAATCCCAAATGAAACGTAATGTAATTGTGTGGAACATCTGGATTAGTCCTGCTGATGTGTATCCGCTGGTAATGACATTAGTTTGGAGTCTGGTGAGCCATTTCCAGCACATGGCGGCTCTCAAATAGTCTAAGAGAGCGTGGATTGCCGGCTGATGGAGACCATCCATTGGCCTTTTTTTTCGGCTGCACCGGGCAGCATCTCCTCTCACAGGAAACAATTCTTCCCCCAGCCCTCATGTGTCAATTAAAACAGCATGACCCAAGCCTCTAAAAGGCTTTTATTTCAAGGTTATCCTTGGTCGACCTCTCTGAGTGCTTGTTTTTTTTGCTCTCACCCTCATACTTTGAATCAGTCATGCAAGTAATAACATGGATTAGAATTCCTCTGACATGCATTTGTGTTGCAATGAAGGTACATTTACAGCTCTTGATTGCTTAAAAGGTCATGAAATATTACGAAAAACACAAGAACATGCCTTTGTAGATGTTAAGCGGTAGCACACTTATTTTAGTATTATGTATATATTAATAAAGTATTTGTAAATATTTTGAATTAGCTTTTGTGTTTACATTTTAGTTTAAGTTTTAGTAATCTTAAGTGCTTTTCTAATTTTAGTTTTTTAAATATTTCTATATAGTTTGAATAATTTTAGTAATAAAATATATATATATAAATATATATATATTAACCTATCAAGAATAAACAGACTAAAACCTGTTTAAATACAGGGTTTCATAATGCCTTAAAGGAGTCAAACTGGATTTGTATTCTAGGACATTTAAAATGAAAAGTTCCCCAAAGTGCTTTACTGGTAAAATGGGCCAATTAACAAGTATGATTGTTTGTATGTATGTCTATGTATTCTTGCAGAGCCTAACCGAGATTGACTGCCCCTTCTGGATCCTCAGTGTCCGAATGAGGCATTTACCTTCCCGGTGATGATCAGACCTAAGAGCATCAAGCAGAACCAGAGCAGAAAGAGCCTCCACCTTCCCCTCCCCACCAAGATGTTCACACCCTTCTGCTTCCAGCGGTGAGTCACTACCTGTTTCTTCTTGCTCTTACCCCCTTGTCTGGATTTTACATCTGTTTATTTCAGTTGCACAATTGTTTATACCGTCACTCCTGAAGAGCTGTGACTTTCATCCAAACCCTCAATCACATCTACAGGTATCTCTTCTTTTGCTGGACAATGTTACTGTGTGACAACTCCTTAAATATGTATAAAAAATCAGTTTCTGTAAGGCCTATTGATTGATTGATTGATTTATTTTCTTGAGATGTCAAAACGCGCCAGATTGAAGCTGATCAATATTCACACTGGGTACAAATTTCTAATTTATCAAGTCAGCTTATATAGTATTGATTTTTTTTTCCTCTGGATGCCTTGAAAAGAATCTGATTAGCCTTTGCTAGCAGTCTAAAACAATGACGGACTCTCCTAAGAGTCAAGCTGAATTTTTTAGCTGACGCTTTGAAGAGAAGTATGGGAAATGAGGGCATTTACTGTAAATATATAGTGGGACCCATATTCCCATAATTTCTGTGAAAAACAACATATGATTAAAAACAACCCAATATAGTTTGTAATACAGTGGACTGTGAAAGACCACATTGCAACAGATTTTATAAGTAAAATACTTGAAGCTCTTGTTGCTGTCCCAGTTGAAGTCCTTTAAATAATTTTTTGTCTGAAGACAAAAGACAAATCTTTATGAGATTTCTCCATGTTTGAAAGGCCACATTTCCCCAGTGATCCCCTGACTACTTATAGTTGAAAACATATTTTTTTTGTAGTGAACTCATTTTCAACTTCTGACCTACTTAAACTAGTCAGACCTTTTAGCTTTGGTAGCAAATAAAACTTGTTCAATATTTGTCCACTTTGATATTATGTAGTTTTACAAGAATTAAGCCAAAGTAAGACACAGCTGCTATAAATTTCATTTTTCCAAATTTCATTCCGCCGTGACTAAAATGAATAGATAGACAGGTGTGTGAGGTCCTGTCACGACGAAAGAGCCTCCAGTGGGACAAAGCTACCAACACACTCACTATATGCATAGAGACACTTCTATAAATATTATAAGATGACATTTTTTTATTTTTTCTTCATTATTATTATTGCATTTATTTATTCATATTGTACAGTGTTATTAATGCTTTGGCAACGTAAAGATTTTTTTTCACCATACCAATAAAGCTGAATCTTGAATCTAGACAGACAGACAGAAAAACAGACTGACAGACAGAAAGACAGAGAGACAAGAATACAAACAGACAGAAATACACAGACCGACAGAAATACAGACAGACAGATAGACAGAAATACAGACAGACAGACAGACAGATAGACAGAAATACAGACAGACAAATAGACATAAATACAGATAGACAGAAATACAGACAGACCGACAGAAATACAGACAGACAGATAGACAGAAATACAGACAGAAATACAGACAGACCGACAGAAATACAGACAGACAGATAGACAGAAATACAGACAGAAATACAGACAGACAGATAGACAGAAATACAGACAGACAGACAGAAATACAGACAGACAGACAGAAATACAGACAGACAGATAGACAGAAATACAGACAGACAGACAGACAGATAGACAGAAATACAGACAGATAGACAGAAATACAGACAGACAGACAGAAATACAGACAGACAGACAGACAGATAGACAGAAATACAGAGTGATAGACAGAAATACAGACAGACAGATAGACAGAAATACAGACAGACAGACAGAAATACAGACAGACAGACAGACAGAAATACAGACAGACAGATGGAAATACAGACAGACAGACAGACAGACAGACAGATAGACAGAAATACAGACAGACCGACAGAAATACAGACAGACAGATGGAAATACAGACAGACAGACAGATAGACAGATAGACAGAAATACAGACAGACAGATAGACAGAAATACAGACAGACAGATGGAAATACAGACAGACAGACAGACAGACAGATAGACAGAAATACAGACAGATAGACAGAAATACAGACAGACAGACAGAAATACAGACAGACAGACAGACAGATAGACAGACCGACAGAAATACAGACAGACAGACAGACAGAAATACAGACAGACAGACAGATAGACAGAAATACAGACAGATAGACAGAAATACAGACAGACAGATAGACAGAAATACAGACAGACAGATAGACAGAAATACAGACAGACCGACAGAAATACAGACAGACAGACAGACAGAAATACAGACAGATAGACAGAAATACAGACAGACAGACAGACAGACAGACAGAAATACAGACAGATAGACAGAAATACAGACAGACAAATAGACAAATACAGATAGACAGAAATACAGACAGACCGACAGAAATACAGACAGAAAGACAGAAATACAGACAGACAGATAGACAGAAATACAGACAGACAGATGGAAATACAGACAGACAGATAGACAGAAATACAGACAGACAGACAGAAATACAGACAGACAGACAGAAATACAGACAGAAATACAGACAGACAGACAGAAATACAGACAGACCGACAGAAATACAGACAGATAGACAGAAATACAGACAGACAGACATACAGACAGATAGACAGAAATACAGACAGACAGACAGAAATACAGACAGACAGACATACAGACAGACAGACAGAAATACAGACAGACAGACAGACAGACAGATAGACAGATAGACAGACATACAGACAGATAGACAGAAATACAGACAGACAGACAGAAATACAGACAGACAGATAGACAGAAATACAAACAGACAGACAGAAATACAGACAGACAGACAGAAATACAGACAGACAGACAGAAATACAGACAGACAGATAGACAGAAATACAAACAGACAGACAGAAATACAGACAGACAGAAGTACAAACAGACACAGACAGACAAATAGACAGACAGACAGATATTATTGTTATATATAAAATAATATTAAATAAATTATAATTTATAATAATTAAAATAATGAATAAAATAATTAAATCACAAAATGAATAGAAATAGGACACATTGTTTTAAATATAAGCAGTTTACACCAGTCTCCACCAGTTCAGTATTAGTCATGTTAGTCTTAGGTTCGTAACTTCACCTTGCAGTATGAAAACACTGTGTTTTTTATTGGCTGGTTTTATTCCCATCAGGAGTCACACCAGGTTCACTTATAAAATAATGCATGCAGTCTTGCTCCACTAGCACAGGAATGTACTGTAATTTCCTCACACCCGCACACACAGTCATGCCGTGAGCGCTCTGGTGTGCGTTTCGTGAGCGTGGCGGTAGACAGACTCTGAATGTAGGCACCAGAGCTGTTGGGCAGAATAACAGGATGCTCTGTGCAAGTTTGAACATCTCCATCATACAGGATGGTAGTCCACAGGGAGCGGCCTTCCTGTTTTAGGGCCATGAGCGGGTCACGGTGCAGAGTGGGCCCACAGTGACACCTAGTGGAGGACTGTATCTGTCTATAAGCAAGTGCATATGTGTGTGCTGGGTGTTTTTCTGTTTTGGTGATTCATTGTGTTTTTATTTGTTGTGTATTATTGATTTGCTTTGCTTTGGTTTGGTTATTTTTGTGCCTTTTTTTTTGGTGCATTTTTGTTATAGTTTATTTGTGCTTTTTTTTTTATTGAACTTATATAGAAAGGACAGAAACAATTCAGACTAGAGGGGAGGAAAAGCTTTGGTAAATGTTGCGAGCCAAATCCGACCTTGTAGTGTTTTCCCATGGAAAATTGTTGCTATAGTATATCTGTGGGTGGTTGCCAGGGTGTTGCTAAATGGGTGCTAGGGTATTTTTTGGTGGTTGTCAGGGTGTTGCTAAAAGTTTGATGGGGTGTTTTGGGTGGTGATCATGGCATAATTTGATTTTGTGTTTTGAATAGTTACCAGGGCATTTCTATTTGGTTTATAGAGTGTTCTGGGTGGTTGCTAGATGGTTGTGTACTGGCCCAAGACAAAACTGGATGGTTGTCAGGGTCTTGCTAGACTGTTGCTATGGTGTTCTGTGTGATTACCAGGGCATTTTCTACATGGTTTCTAGTGTATTTTGGTGTTCTGAGTGATTGCCAGGGCATTTTATATATCGTTTCTAGAATCTAGGGTATTTTGAGTGGTTGTCAGGGTGTTGCTAGACTGTTGCAGTGGTGTACTAGATGATTGCCAGGGCATTTTATATATGGTTTCTAGAATCTAGGGTATTTTTGAGTGGTTGTCAGGGTGTTGCTAGACTATTGCTGTGGTGTTCTAGATGATTGCCAGGGCATTTTATATATGGTTTCTAGAATCTAGGGTATTTTTGAGTGGTTGTCAGGGTGTTGCTAGACTATTGCTGTGGTGTTCTAGATGATTGCCAGGGCATTTTATATATGGTTTCTAGAATCTAGGGTATTTTGAGTGGTTGTCAGGGTGTTGCTAGACTGTTGCAGTGGTGTACTAGATGATTGCCAGGGCATTTTATATATGGTTTCTAGAATCTAGGGTATTTTGAGTGGTTGTCAGGGTGTTGCTAGACTGTTGCAGTGGTGTACTAGATGATTGCCAGGGCATTTTATATATGGTTTCTAGAATCTATGGTATTTTGAGTGGTTGTCAGGGTGTTGCTAGACTGTTGCTGTGGTGTTCTAGATGATTGCCAGAGCATTTTATATATGGTTTCTAGAATCTAGGGTATTTTGAGTGGTTGTCAGGGTGTTGCTAGACTGTTGCTGTGGTGTTCTAGATGATTGCCAGAGCATTTTATATATGGTTTCTAGAATCTAGGGTATTTTGAGTGGTTGTCAGGGTGTTGCTAGACGATTGCTGTGGTGTTCTAGATGATTGCTGGGGTGTTTTATATGGTTGATGAGGTGTTCTAGGTGGTTGCTATGTGGTTATTTAATGGCCCAAGTCAAAAGTGTTCTCACTACACTCTAAAAAAGCTGGGTTAAAAACAGAGGTTGTTTTAACCCAGGGGTTGAGTCAAATCCCTGGGGTTGCCTAATGTGCTGGTCAGTTTTATTTAACCCAACTTTTGTTTGAAAATTACTATATGGCTTGCTTAAGATGAACCCAAAATACAATAGGTTGAAATTAAAAATCATGCACATAATTACTAGAGGCAACAATAATAATCAAAAGGTAAAGATTTATTAATAACTGTTTGTTGTTTAATTATCATTTCTGAAACGTATTAAATGTCCATTCATTAAACTTAATAATAAATGCTAGTTTCCAACATCTTTTGGGTTAATTTTAAGCAAGAAATACAGTAATTTTTAAACAGCAGTTGAGTTAAATAAAACTAACTAATTTAACCCAACAGCTGATTTAAAACAAGCTAATTGCTGGGTTTGTCCATTTTCAACCCAACATTTTTTTTAGAGTGTATGTCCACACTACTTCTTTCTGGATACGTTTAGCCATGATGATCATTTGGGAAATATAGGTTCGAATCCAGCTTGCACCATGTCACAATCCGGTTCTCTAAATTGTTCCACATTATCTTTCTTGTTAAATAAAATGACACAAAGACCAGATAATGTATGTTTTTCTGTATGTGCAAATAAAAAAATAGCACAAATTTCCTTTAGTTCTTATACTGAATCTGCCGCTTGATCTACACCAAACACATACGCTCCCCTTCCACCTGCCGTCAACTCTCTCTCCAGCTATAGGTGACAACTCTCACTCTGACCCCACTTTCATATAGACTTTCTTTCTTTGACTTGCCTCACTGCACTGTCAAGGTCATGAATAACAGCCTCCACTATCCGCCAGCTCTGGATTCCAACAGCTTATTCAAACCTGTAGACCTCCTCAGCAGGCATATACACCGCTCAGCTGGCCTTGACAGACAAAGGCAGAGTCAGACTGTCGGGATTGGATGGCGTATCTGTTTATGTAGGCGGCGTGTGGGTGGATACTTGAGATAGGCAATCACCGCAGAGATGTTCTGCAAATTCAGCCGCTCAAGGCCGTTTTCCCCGACAACAGGTGCTTTCAAGCATTCAAGGCTTCGTTTTTGTTAATTCTTTGCATTTGAATAGCATACTAATGTAAAGTCAACATTTTCTCGTCCCTCGAGCATCCGTCATGTGTAAAAACAACTGTGTCCCTCACAAGGTCACGTTTTTGGCTCGTCATGCCTGTTTTGGAACTGCATACACAATGTAAACTGTGACGGTCTCAATTTCTGCAGACTGAGACAGCTTCATTAGCACCTGCGCTATCAGCGGTTATTTACTGCGGTTCAGAGCTCTATGGACTCAACGACGCTCCTGCTGAGCTCTGATAAGAGACTCCAGTGGCTCGCTCAGGAGAAGAGAAGGACGGAAAGGGGGGAGGTATTTTGTGTAAACAGGTTCTGCCGGGCTGCTTTGAACCCTGGAGATGAACTGTATCTGTTTACAGCAGCTCTGTGCACGAGAGAGGGATGCAACAGACAGGAAAAGCTGAAGAACGAAGTGGAAAAGAAGTCTGTGCATTTTCAGGGTTCATATTGCATTTTCGTCTTTAACTTTTTTCTTCTTCTGGATATTGTCTAATAAGGCATCATTTTTCATGAGACATTTTATGTCATTCCTTCTTATTAGCCAGTTTGCTTTATTGGATATTTCACACAAAAAATAAAAATTCTGTCATTATTCTGTCAGAATTATTTATCATTATTTACCTGTTCAAAAGTTCAGGGTCAGCAAGATTTCTTTTCTTTTTTTTAAAGAAATTAAAGGGGTGGTTGATCACACTTTTTTAACTTTAGTTAGTGTGTAACGTTGCTGTTTGAGCATAAACAACATCTGCAAAGTTACGACGCTCAAAGTTCAATGCAAAGGGAGATATTTACTTTTACAATAGACAGGTGGTAGGGACTACAACAAACTTCTTCCCGGGTTAGTGACATCACTAACCCCAAAATTTACATAAACCCTGCCCCGAGAACACACAACAAAGGGGGCGAGGCCATGTTGGGCTGCTTTAGAGAAGAGGAAGAGTTGTTGTAGTAGAGTGTTGTTACCATGTCACCATTTTACGCCGGACCATTCAGATATGTCCAGTTTCATTATAAAAGTTATAACTTCCTGAGTCTCTCCATCAGTGTCTGACTTAGGTTCGAACAATGTAAGGCTGAACACGTTACTGACAATCGTCGTGTTGTTGAGCAACCGAAGCACAAGCTGTTATAGCTCCACCATCATCTAGAAAGGGGGCCGGGAGCAGCATCTCATTTGCATTTAAAGGGGCACACACTAACTGTGTGTTTTTGCTCACACCCAAATAGGAGAAAATTTGACAAGCTATAATAAATAATCTGTGAAATATTTTGAGCTGACACATTCTGGAGACACCAGAGACTTATATTACATCTTGTCAACAGACCAATATAGATTGCCTTTAATATTATTATTCAACAAGGGCGCATTAAATTGATCAAAAGTGACAGTATAGAGATTTATAATGTTACAAAAGATTTCTGTTTCGAATAAACGCTGTTCTTTTGAGCTTTCTATTCATCAAAGAATCTTGAAAAAAAGTGCCATGGTTTCCTCAAAAATAAAAAATGTTTTTAACATTGACTTCTGAAGGATCATGTGACATTGAAGTCTTGAGTAATAATTCTGAAAATTCAGCTTTGGTATCAGAGTAAAAAAAAATGGAATATATTTACATAGAAAACAGTTGTTTGAAATTGTAGTAATATTTTACAAAATTATTGTTTTTATTGTATTTTTGTTCAAGTTAATGCAGCCTTGGTGAGCATTAGAGTCTTCAATCAAAAACATTAAAAAGAGCCCAAACTCTTGAATGGTCATGTATATTCTTCTAAAGAATGTTTCAGCTGTTTTTTGCCACAGTCAGATGGTGTCCCAAACAAATACCCCTTTTCTAAATATCTTCTTTTGCGTTCCACAAAGGAAAAATTGTCATAAAAAAAAACTATCCCTTTGAATTCTTCTATGAAGGCTCCAATCCTCCATTTTCTGACATTGTTTTCTCTATATGAGCTCAATGCTTAGTAATGGCCCTGTCTATCTCCCCCATCTTAAGAGACCTTGCACTGAGCTGTCATTATATAAATCAGGGGGCAGAACATGGGCTGAATAATAGCAGGGTCATAGGTCATCTGCTTCCCTCCTACAGTGATCCTTTTTTAATCTGCATTTTGTTCCATTCGCTTATGCTACCATGGGTTTGATTTGTCACTCTCAACCTCGAAAATTCAATTTCCATCCATGGACTCCATGTCTGCAGCCTCAGATAGAGTTGCTGGCAGCATTTTGATAGTAATCACTCACTCAATTGAATGTATACATCATTCTCTGTATAGTTTAGAGGTGAATCTGTATGTAAATGGCTGAGGAAGCACTACACCACAATGCAGCATTGATTCAGACATGCTGTACCATGTGGTATAGAGTCAGTAAAAGGAAAAAGCAATCAGATTAATGAACTTCTGCACACTCATTCATTTTAAACCAATTCTGTTAAGTGTGACTGCGCTGCAGGTTTGACTAACCTCATATGTGACTGAAACAGGATGTCAAACTATACGTAAAATATTACAATTAAGCAAAACCTCACAAGCATGAGCAATTAGTAGTTGTAAGATGACTGAATTAATCTTGTTTTTGAACAAATTGGTTTAGTGAATGATTCCACAACTCACTAATTAAGAGTCATGAATCAATGTTTTTGTCCAATGTTTAATCAGCTGAGTGAACGATTCAGTGAATCTATCACTTGCTTCATCCCTGAATTAACCAATATTTTTGAACAAATCAGATGAGTAAATGATTTAGTGAATTTCTCTTAAATATAGTCACTTTTTTTTATAACTTCTTTCATCAGTAAATCAATTGAACGAATTATACTTGTAAGAAGTCTTAAAGTCTTTATTTTGTTCCTGAATGAATCAGTGTTTTGATCAAATCAGTTGAGTTAATGATTCAATGACTCACTCATAAAGACAGCCATTTGTTTTGTTCCTGAATTAATCAGTGTTTATGAACTAACCGTTTGAGTAAACGATTCAGTGGCTCACTCATAAATACAGTCTTCTTGAATGAGGTGTTGAATGAATCAACTAATTGGAGATTCGTATTAAATTAGAGGACCAACCATTGTTTAATACACAATAATGAAATCAATATTCTATGCAAATGCTATTCACATTAATATGAATGGAAATGAAATCTCACAAACCAATTGCACTAATGCATTACTTCATTCAAGCATAGTACACTGAGATTATGATATCTGATTTGATCATCAGTTATCTTCAAACAACATTGATATTGAATGATGGGATATCTGCTGCTTTAATGGAGGTGCCCACTAATGCACTTTCTAATAAAGACATGTATCATACAGCCACAGGCTTTGAGAGAGCACTGATCTGAATCCAATAACTGGCCGCAGACCTGCCAAAGTATCAAACAAGAATCACATCATGCTTTTCGCCTTCCCATCAATCTCCCAGACTGCCCGGCGCCTCTTTACTGGCTTCAGCGTAGGTGTTATATTTTACGGTTTGTTAGACTACACTGGCTTACTGAAATCTCGTGTCAAATAGCCTGGTGGTCAGCAAAAAATGCCTCAATTCTTTATGCAAGTAGGTCCGTGAATAAGCTGTTGTTGGTTCAAAAAGTTTAATGAAAATGGTTTCAAATAAAAGTTTACTTCAAAAAAGCACATTCTTTGGTCGATACCTTCTGCCTTTTGGGCATGAAAGCCATTAGATTATTTTTTTTTATCAGCAGTCAGGCATGTATAAATGCCAGGTTTGGTGTACGCCATTAGGAGCTGTATGTTTTGCGCTGTTGAAAAGGTCACCGGAGCCTTGTGGGAAACGCAGACTGCAACAGATGCTTTGAAATAGGGTAAAGTGCCACTTGTTGGGGATTTGAGAGATTTGCGTTGGATTCTGGGTAGTCAGTGCACTCAATGTGTACAAATGTGTGAATTACAGTCACATCCCTGTGAGTTTTAAATCAAACGTACATTCTGAAAGTGTTTGGGGACTCCTTTGGTTGTGTTTTCCCTCTCTAAATTTGGTTTTCCTGTTCTCAGCCAGTTTAGTCAGAATTGCTGAAGGGGAGTTGACGTGTCCTTCAAGAAAAGCTTCTGTCCTTGACACACACACACACACACACACTCCACTCAAACATGTTCACTTTGCTGACGAGGCATTACTGAGATCTTGCCTAGCCAGTCTAACCCACTAGGGAATCAATTGATTTAATTCATGTATGCCGTTTCCAAGGCAAACAATGGAATGTAGTTGGATTTAAGCAGTGATAATGATGTTTTAGAGTATTGGATGTGAATTAGGATCAGTCATTGAAGCTTATATGTGCAAAATCACATCCAATAAACATAATTGCACCTAACAAACGAGATTATGAGCATTGTGATTTCCTATTATTGGTGACAGGTCTTGACTCAACTAAAATGGATTTTATTTTATATGTAGCATATTTCATAATAAGAGAATGTAATCATAATGTACATACCTTCATTCTAGAATAAAATCTCAAAACAAGTGCCATTTTATTCTAGTTGACAAACATTAGTGGAATATATAATATAATATAATATAAATTAAAGAAGTTGATCTTTGCTTCCTGTTAAAGGAAGAGGATGTGGATCTGACCGATGCATTAAAAATTCATCTGGCTTTCAGATTCTGCACACACCCAGACAGGCACACACACACAGAAAGAAAAACAGACACTTATGTTCGGCTGTTTCATATCCTCATCTGAATCGCCTGGCAGGGGGTGTGATTCTTTATATTGAACATTAATATGAATGAGACACTTTGGAACGGATTGCTTTCCGTGGATATTCATTTCCGTGTGCTCGTATGGACATTGATGGGACTTCTATTTATGCTGGCAAATAAATGTGTATTTTTGTATATTCTAGTTGACTTGAACGTAATGATAGTCCTCTGTATGCGCGGCAAGTTTTATGAAGTGGAACCATGAAATTTCCGTCTGTATTTCACATAAAACTATCATACGACTAGAAGATTTGGATGCGGCGCACAAGTCGGAGGAAATTTTATGTTACTTTTTCTTTAAGAAACTCAAAAACAGCAGGTGTATAAATCTAACCTTTCATTTTTCTTCACACTCTTCTTTGTGTCATGTGCACACACACCATCATCGGTACCTCCATTAACACATCCAGGGTCCTGTCACTAGGAGGGCAAGAGTCGACAGAAAAAGTGTGAGAGAGAAAAATTGCAGGCTGCATTAAAATCAAAAGGTCTGTGAGTCTAGACTGAAAGAGATACATGTGTGAATGAATCGTGCTTCAACCGATTCATTTGTCGATGTTCATATTATGTATTACCTTACAGGATTTTCCCTGCTCTTTTAAAATCTTTCAAAAATTGGCATGAGCCATGAGCGCATTAAAAACTGACGCCCACACTTGCATATTCAACATTCAAGGGTTACTCATTTTAAAAGCGAAGAGCTCAGCCAATCATTAAAGGCTTTACTCTTAAAGGTACATAATGGTATTAAAAGCTGCTTTAATTCAGCAAGAGGGTGAAAAATAGTTGCAAAAAGCTGTTACAATGGTTTTTCCAAGAAACTTAGCTGAAAGCTTTGAGTAAACTTCAAGGGGAAAATGTAATTGCAATGAAAAAAAAAAAAGTTAAAAAATGTTATGTCAGCAGGACTATATGCTTGTCCAACCAATGACACGCAGAGAAACCTGTTTGGAAACTTCAGTTCGATCTTGACAACTCTCAAAACATTTTAGCATGTTAATGAATTATAATAAATTTGGTCTTGGAGGACTAGATCTGCTATGCTGCGAGCCAGCTTCTGCTTGAATAGACATACATAAATCCTGTAGCAGATTTAGACAGGTGGAGCTGGGGGAGGTGGAGGGTTTCAAATGATCATCTCATTGGCTGCAGTATCAGCAGAGGCTTCAGCTTGTGTCATGTGATAAGTGCTTGTAAAGCGTCGATCAGCCAGCGCCATCTGCAATTTCATGACTGAACTATATAATTACTTTTAAAATTCAGTTTGTTGCTGTTAGTGCCAAATAATTTACACTTTAGCCTTAAGTCAGCATCACGTTTTTTTTCCCCTCCTATTGTGATGTTTATCTGAGTGAAAAGCTTTTCGAACAAGAAAAATTTAGGACAGGACTTCATTTTGTCCATGGGGAATTGATTGGATGATTGTGGCTTGCTATTGGTCGATCTCGTGTGACTGACTTAAGAGGTATTTTTATTAGATTACGAGGGCATATGAATAAAAAAAAATAATAATTATGTGCACGCATAAATTATTTATAATAAATGCTGCAATGTTCCATTAAAAAATGAAGAATTTTTTAGAAGAAGACTTCCATTTTGATTTAATAGTGACTTTAAGTGTATTTTGATTGTTTTGTTTCTCACTAAAGATATCTTTTTATAAAACATATGCAAATATTAAGTTAAAGAATGGAGCGCGTGTTAAAAATAGAAAGAACTGAACCAAAAAACACACAGGAAAGGACATAGAGAGCGATAAATGAAGCGAAGGAGAAAGAGAGCATCTGAACGAAGACGACTCTGGAGACTTCGCCCCGTTTTGAGGGTAATTGAGCTCCGTGTGGTGGCAGACTCAGTCCTGTCAGTCTTCTGAAGCCCCATTTGCTGTGTTTAGTAGGATGTGTGCTGAATACAGATGCAGGGATAAAAAAGACAGCACAGACCGTACGGCACAGCGCAATCACCGGCCAATCTAGTGTCACAGCCCTCTTACCCCATCTGTCAGTCTCTCTCCTCACATCTTCCTCCTTTGTCCAGATCCGCCCCGGGTCTGACGGATCAGCCTGAGGTAGCGAGTGTTCTGCTGGTCTGAATGTGAAATGAAGGTTTTCTAAACATTCCCCTTCCTGTTCGATGCAGTTTGCTCTCTCTCCTGCTCTCGTCGTCTCTTTCAGAGCACATAGCTGCAAGGACAGATTGAATAATTCATTAGTAATTAAAGTAGTCAGTTTGGAGGAGTAATATTTACCTTATTAGAGTTTGCTTATTATGTTTAGTAGTTTTAAGCCTGAGAAAAAAAAAAAAAATCTGGAACTCTTGATCTTTCACAAGCTGAAAATATACAAGACATACAAGACAAAGAAAAAAAATTCCTTCACTTTGCCATTGGAATGAAATAAGCAGCATCTTTGGCTTTGGTTTGTTAGTTTTTGTTTTCATCTGACTGGTGTTCGTATGGTTGAAAAATTCTCTGCAGCACTTCTTGATGGGTTTTGGTTTGCGGTGTTGCCATAGCAATACAAGTTCGAAGGACGAATCGTTTGATTAATTCACATTGTTATTTTTAAATGGAAGTCATTTAAAGAAATGAAAAAGCCAAACAATAGCAATCATTGCCTCAAATTATTGCGTTTTTGTTTTGTTTTTTCAAAAAGAAAGCTGTTTTGGTTCCAAACTAATTGCATATTGGACTCAGCTTGGCTGTTTGCCGCAGTATTGCTTTTTGTCTCATGAGAGTGATGTGATAAACAGGCTCATCTAGACGTGATTGACTGACACACACACTTACACACTCACACAGCCTTAAGGTAACATTTTTAGCCAGTGTTTAATTTTTTTTCCAGTATGTTAAGATATGTGTATTTGAATTAAATACTTTTATTCAGAATTTAAAGGAAGCATTAAATTGATCAAGAGACCGTAAAGACTTATATTATTTATTGCTTTCATATTTTCTGTCCATCAAAGAACTCTGAAAAAAATGTATAGAGGTTTCCTCAAAAATATTACGCGGCACAACCGTTTTCAATGTTGATCATAATAAGTAATGTTTCTTGAGCATCAAATATTCTGAAGGATCTGACACTGAAGACTGGACTCTGGAGTAATGATGCTGAAAATTCAGCTTTGATCACAGGAAATAATTACATTTTACAATAAATTCAAGTAGAAAACAGTTAATAATAGTTAAAACAGATAAAGATTGTAATTTGCTTAATTATTTTACATGACTATTTTCCACCATTTTTTGGTACCTTTAAAACCTCTATATGCAAATAACCCATGTTATGATTGGCTAACCATATAGTATGTTAAATTGATCACGGTTCTGACATCATATACTGATTAACCTGCTTTTGCAGCCCGGTTTCAGAAAATCCTTTTTTCATCATGTCCTCAGCAAGACCGTAATATTCAAAGTTCATTGTTGTCAGATGATTGTCTAATGATTCATGGTGGTGCTTAATGAATATTAATATGCTGTAACCTTTGGCATGGGGAGAGGAACACATTGTATTTGGAAGTGTACAGGTGTCGTGCTGAGCTGACAGCCACTCTCAGTATAAGGAACAAGCTCCTCACAGCATGAGCAGAAGTCATTAGCAGTCGCTGCTCATCAATCTCCTGCTACAGACCAGTGTGCCACCGTCCAGACCACAGCCTTTGGATTCACAGTATTGATTTAACATGGCCTTTCAGGAAACAGGATGGCGCTCTTTTAAGACACAATAGCTAGAAACAGAATTCAAATTCAAACATTTAAAAATGTAATGTGCTCAAAGTTAAATTGATTTATCTTCCTAGGCAATGCAAGTGTACCAACACCTGTATCTGCATAAATGTAGCGTAAGTGCCTTTGTAATTGTATGCGTATTTGTCTCACATCTTAGAGAGTTTACTGAGATTAAGCAAGAATTATTCGGCTGGTCAATTTTTTTTTTTACAGACTTTCTTCAAGTCCTGTAGGTTGCAAGGTGGAGCCACAGTGGATTGAACTTGATGATCCAGCTCTTCCCACAGATGCGAAGTTGGATTAAGATCTGAGGAATTTGGAGGCCAGGGCAACACCTTGAACTCTTCATCATGTTCCTCAAACCATTTTTAAACAATGAATGCAGTGTGTTATGCTGCTGAAAGAGGCCAGTTCCATCAGGGAATGCCACTGCCATGAGGGATGTTCCTAGTTTGCGATGTTTAGGTAGGTGGCACATGTCAAATTGATGTCCACTTGAATGGCCAGACCAAGTGTTTCCCTGCAGAACATTGCCCAGATCATCACACATGCATCCTGGTTCCATCACTTCCTCAGGTAAATGTTGCACGCGTACACTGCCGTCCACATGATGTAAAGGAAAATGGGACTCATTAGACCAGGCGACCTTCATCCACTGCTCCCAGGTCCAGTTCTGATGCTTCTGTCCCCATTGTAGGCACTTTTGGCAGTGGACAGGGGTCATCATGGGTAGTCTGGTTGGTCTGCGACTACGAGGCCCCATACGCAACAGAGTAATTAAAATTTTCTGTGACTTGTGCCACAGTGCACCTTCTGTTGACTCGGACCAGACGGGATAGCCTTTGTTGCCCTCGTGCATCGATGAGCCTTGGGCGCCCAACACCGTCGCCAGTTTGTCCCCCTTGGACCACTGTTGGTAAATTCTCACCACCGCTGACTGGGAGCAACACACAAGCCTTGACCTTTCAGATACTCCGACCCATATCAGTTTTGCCCTTCCCGAAGTCTCTCAGGTCTTTACTCCAGCCCATTTCTGTTCTATCCAACACATTTACTTCAAGAAAGTGGTCATTATGTTTTGGCTCATCACTGCGTGTGTGTGTGTCTGTGTATATTCCATTTTATTATACTTAAGGTCTATTTCATTTCATATTGTAGATTTATATTTAAGTATTGTTTTCTATATGTGTATCTGTGATCTTGATTTACATGAATGTTGTGCTTTCTGTTTAGGTGTCATAAAAGTTGCCAGGCAGGATTTGTGTTGTGGCAACCCAAGGTCAGGTTGCTAAGACAGTCAGAGCTGTCTCTTCATCCAGCCATTCATTCACCTATTTAATATTCCTGCCAAGATCTCAGAACCTTTCAGCCTCATGCAGAAGTCAGAGAATCCAGAGAATGAACCTGCAAGCACACAGGTAACCTTTTAACAGTTGCTGGTGGTCTGATGTCCATTACTGCTGATCTCAGAACAGGTCTTTGCATATGATGGTTTATGGCAGGATGGAGAAGAAAATGGTTGTGTGAAATGTTAAAGAGAGGTAATACAAGGAGTGTTTGTTTGAACGAGTTGGGTTGGTGGTAGTTGTACTTGAATATGCTTAATGCAAAAGCATATTGTATGTAGTGACCACAATAGACTGTATCTGATCATGGGGTTTAAGACCTTCCTCCAATCTTCATTCTCATGAAACTGTCCATGTGGACACGTTTTGGATTTTGTGAGTAAATGTAGTTTATTACCATACATTTTTGTAAATGCAGAACTATTACAGGCCAGTGACCTGCTCTGTAAGTACTGGGATATAGAATAATATATTGTACTAGCTTGACGTTTGTTGTCTAGGCTTAAAAATAAACTGTATTTTTATATTCTCTATGTGTTTAAAGGCCAATTCACACCACACCGACAAACGTCAACAAACACGTCTGTTGGAGTTTGTTGGACTGGTGTGATACCCCTATCGGTGTCTGTTGGAGCTGGTCGGAGTCTCTTTTCACCCGACTGAACATGTTTAATCGGTGTTTGTTGGGTCGTGGAATGTCTGAGCGGTGTGGTATGGTGTTCCAACAAACGGCAACAAACTCTGACGTAATCCGAAAGAGCGAGGTATAAGCGTGAGAGCAACGCAGGTTTAACCTAAATTTAGTTTTGGCTTCTTTAGCTACAAATGGTTGTATAGACCTTTGATTGGTCGCACTAAAAAAGTTTAAAAACCGGTTTAAGCTATACAACAGATTGATCAGATCATTGATGGCTGGCGCTTCGAATTTCAGGTATTTTTATGCTGGCCTCAATACTTTAATACAATGAAAATATATATGATACTATATTATTAAACTAATAAACTTGTCTGAAAATATTGGTAACATGGTTACACGCATGTACACGTTGTCGATCTCAATTTTGCCTGGTCAGACTTGACACTCTGTGATTCGTTTGTCGGTGTTTGTTGGGGCAGTGTGAACATGGCTGTTTTTTCTCATAGAATTTGTTAGGAATAATGCAACCCTGTAAATGTATATATTTTTCTTCATGCAAGTAGGATCCCGTAGGATGGCTCCTCCCAATTAATATAACGAGCACGCACGAAGGGTTTAAAACCATCTGGCCCACTTCCAGAGACGAGCTGACGACTGTCATTCTTTTGTTATTTAGAATTTTGTTATAGTTATTTATCACATGGTGTTTCTGTAGGGTTGACCTGCCTTTTTCTTTTGAGACTTCGTTCGCTTTGTTTTTGTTAGTATAGTTAGGGAAGTTTTCTTGTATTTTGGTTTTGATTACAGGGAAGTTAATTTGATCCTTTTTTTGTTGTTGTTAATCAGTTTTGTTTGTTATTGTAGGCCTTGGATCTTCCTGACTATTCAGCACCTGGTTTATGTTATTCAGCAAATTCATAATCATGTTTACAATTGTTTGTTTTTTTTCTAAATAAAACTTTAACCGTCTTTTTGTTTGCCTTCGATCTTGGTTTCAGTGGTCATTTTTGGTCTGAAGACTGGGTGAGGGGGAGGCATTTCTCTCTCTTTCCTATTTATTATGATTCAGCCTAGATGGATCGTAATAAATTCTAAATCCAACGGCAAACTTGTTTGTTGTCGTTTGTCGGTGCGGTGTAAATTGGCCTTAATATGGCAGGTATGTAATGTGTTATGCAAACCATACTGTTATTACTGTTATCTACTACATTTTGTCAGAATACGTTATTTAAGTCGACAATTTCCATTAGTCTTTTCTTCCCTATGGTGATGTATATCAGAGTAAAACGGCATTTCGAACAAGGAAAAATGACTTGATTTTGTCCATTGGGACTTGATTGGACGGTTGTGGGTTTCTATTGGTGGATCTTATGTGAGTGACAGGTCGCCCTGCCCTCTCAGATAATCAGATTTTTTATCTCAGTTATCAGATAAAAGATGTTGCCTCAAAACAGAGGGGGAAGTTATTTTGATTAAAGATTATGAAGAACATGAATTTAAAAAGTATGATGTGCACAAATAAATTTATAGTAAACTGAAATAATCCATAAAAATGAGAATTGTCGATTTTGATTTCATAGTGACCTTAAACATTTGTTTTTCCCCTCAGATGGAAAGGGATTCCTATGATCTGCCATCACATGACGCCCTCTCAAAGATCCTCCTTGAGTATCTACACCTCTTCAAAAAGCCCAAAACTCAGACCAGGACAGAATCTGTACCACAGAAAAAGTCAAACTCTGAGCTCAACCAAACGTTTGATGTGCATTCGGCACAAAAAAGGTAAAAGTATTATATATATCACACAATGATTCCTAAAATTAGCAGTTTTTGTCTTTGGTTTGAACCTGTAATTTCCATTTATTGTTATTTGTTTGTCTGTAAATATTTCCTTTTCAGTCTCTTAGTACCCGATTTCAAAAATGACCCTGATGCAGCTGAAGTCACTGAACATCAAACTAAAGTAAGTAATAAAACTGTAGATTTATATTACATGTGCTCCTGCTAGAGGTTTCCCAGAAGTTCTGCCTTTCCTAAAAGAGACTTTCAAACTTATTCAGAACCAGAATGTAACAGTTCATATATATGTGAAGGAGATTAAATAATCAAAAACAAAACAAAAGTAAAAAGGCGGTCCTCTCTCGTCCTTCTCTGTCGTCACGCTTCTCCGTGAATGATACGAGACCGGTGCAGAGCGCAGGTGACACCCCTTAGCAATCACGCCGCCAACCTCGCGCCGTTCTCTCACGGCTATTGCCCCGCCCTACTTGTCACACAGACTTTTAGCTAGTGTCACATGGTAAAGTAGACAATGTTTTCTTATAAACACTTTTTGTTATACTGGTTGAAACTCTTTTCACATCCTGGTATCAGTCAATAATAGTAGTCAAAATATAAATATAAAAAATGTACATATCTTCTGTGGAAGTCTCAGGACCAAAAAATGTTCATCCAATCACTGCATTCGGTCTAAATGCAATGATAGGTTTGCAGGCAGGAAGTACATCCTATGTATTTCCATACCTTGCGCAGACATCACTTGAGACATGAGTTATTTAACGCCATCTCACGTCTGTGTGCGTTCATGTGTTTTGAAGGAGGCGTGGCTTTGGAGAGCGCTCTGAAGGGAGTGTAGAATCCCATTCCTACCCTTCCTTTAATCCTTGTTCAGTGTATGCGCTATTTCTGTCCAAAAGTCATGAACGATAAAAACGCGTTTGTTGTTATTGTTTTTAAAACTAAAGTTGCGCATATCTCTTAACCACCTCACAAAAGTGCTTGTCAATGGGCGGGGTCTATTGTTGTTGCGTCTCCAGTAGTTTGTTGTTGTTTTTCCGTCTTTTTGATGCCACATTATGAACTAATACAACAAAAAATTTGAGAGTATTTAAAATACAGAGTATACCTGCATCCGAAAATGCATAATTCCAAACTAAACAATAGGCGAAAAACAATAGTATTCATAAAGGCGTAAACCATCTGGATGGCATACTACTTCCGTTCGGATTCTGATATGCTCATTCACTGGACACTTTACTATTCCATGAGGCCACGGGAGTGGATTTATGATTGGCAGTGAAGCAACGCAACTGACGGAGTAGGTCACATGACAGCGACAACATGGCTGATGTAGTACGTCTGAAGTTCATTCATAAGTAAGTTTTAAACCAAATGTAGTATTTACAGTATGCGATTTCATACACAGCATATGCGGTGGAAAGAAAAATCTACTTACGCGCCTACAGTACCTGCATACTGTACTGATGACGCTATTTACGTCACATATACTAGTATATGCATACTCTAGCATATGCATGGTATACTTTAAGTACACTTTATTTTGGCTATTTTACTATACTTCATGAGCATTCACACCATGATTCGGGAATTTAAATACAAAGCCTTCAAGACCATCTCAAGGTGACCCTTATATGTCCACAATGTTCATTCTACAGTATGGTTTGATGAAATGGAAAGACAGTATTGACTTTGCTTTTCCCATCATAGCGGAATCATTGCAAAGCACCCCATAGAGAAAGAAAGACAGAGAGCGAGCCCATATGTGCTTTTAGTGTGATTGTTTGAAGCAACACTACAGACTAAGCAGGGCTTCTGTCTGCACCGTCAACGGGGAACAATTTCTCCGTTCACTTTTTCATTGGGTTCCGATGACTCCCTCCGCCTCCTCCCTCCGCGGGCCCCATCTCATCACCGATCATCATTCTCACCTTGCATGTGTGCCCTTTCAATTAAGTGCTCAATTTCTTTCAGACGACCCAAGGGAGCCACAAGCACACCGGCCCAGATTGGAATCGCCTAATCGGTCCCTCTCCCACCCCTCCCGTTTCTGACGCAGACCCCCTTCCTGCACACAGTGACCCGGAGTGAAAAGCAGACGCCTCAGTGGCATGTTACATGACATGCGACATACGACTAACACAATGGCACAAAAGGATGCCTGGAAGTGCAGCACATCCCACAATGGCCCTGGTCTTCTGTCTGCTTAGTACAATACAATCTCTCAATGCTATTGTTCAGTTCTATAGACTGAACCAAAGCAAAGACATGATGACAAATGTTAATGTGCCTGAATGACTGCATACTAGTCTTAGAATTACTTTGTTACACTTTGTTCATTTTATATATATATATATATATATATATATATATATATATATATATATATATATATATATAAAATGGGTACATATTACAGATACAATATAGATGGAATATACTATATCTAGTATATATATATATAATATACTATAAAATAGATAGAAGTGTGTACTAAAAGTAATGTGTCGGACACTTAATTGCATGTTAAGAGCTTTTATGGCCCACTTAAGTAGGATTTAAGTACACATCTTTATATGTAATTTTATAATTCTACTGAAATATGGTTAAAGTGTTCTGCCGAAGTACTGACAAGCATTTGTGGTCAACTAAAACATACTTTAATGTAATTTTTATTCAAAAATGCATGAAATGTGTTTGACATGTATGAACTGTCTTGATCCATGTCCAATAGTTTCTGGAAATTACATTCTGAAGAAAGAAAAACAAAATACCTTACATTCGGTGGATTTTATCCTAATCCCTGTATCAATAGTTGCTATTTCTAGTTCGGGTTCCAGTTTCTGCCTGCAAATACAGTTGACTGTCGATGACAGCCGCTGTTTTAACTCAACCACACTTTAAAAACGACAATATATCTGACTTACCTTTAAAAATGGTTACATGATTCAAGCAAAGCATAAAAATGAATGCTAATTGGGCTCAGACAAGCGTCCCTTTCAAACAGACTTCTGTTGGTCGTGTTTTGGCGCCGTGTTTCCCTCAGAATCCCGACTGAACATGTGACTTTGATTCCACCTAGTGGCGGGAAACTGCATCTGCCCCTCCTAGACAGCGTCAAACTAATAATTTCATAAACTAATTGTGCCAATGACCTCCAAGTATGTTATGAGACAACTAATTACTAAAATGAAAATTTATTTTGTATTCTTTTGCAGTCTTTGATAAAAAAAAATATTACATTTCCATTAAAGAAAATAAAATTAAATATTTTTTCTACAATTGTTTACATTGTCATTGAAGCGAACTGTTAAAGGAAGTATTTTTCGCATATTATTTGTGAAAGTTGAAAGCATATCCTTATCCAAATATTATCAAAATTTGGCTAATGTGAGTGTAATATACATATAATTTTAACTTTGAGAGCCTTAAAATAGGCTATATTCTTTTTCACTGAGTATTAAAGCAATGGGATTGTCAAGATTATTTAACAATCAATGCTAAAAAAAAAAAAAAATGAACACCAAATTACATGCTAGTACAATGGTACTCTTTGAAGCATCTTGGAGTACCATGAAAATACCTTAGTAGGCAACACACCAAAGTACCATGCTGTCACCATCTGATACAAGGGCTAAGGTTTCTGCTCTTGCACTTTCCTTGCTATATTATTATACTTCGAAAAAATGGAAATTGATGGTTCACATTCTCAATCTATATTTGCTGGTCATTTTGTATAAGAATCCATTTTACTTCTCCTCTAGGAGTTGGAAAACTATCGTGCGGCGATGCATAAGATGGCAGATGACATCATTGGTCTGCGCTCTCAGGTGAGCAGACTGGAGTCTGAGAACAGTCAGCTGCGTCATGACCTGGGCCACACCCTGCTGGACGACACCGACACTGACGTCATGACCAAGACCGAGATTGCTGACATGATTGGTATAATTTCTCCCACTATAATCTCATTTAAGCATATAAAGATTAGCCGAGGGATTATTCTTTATGCGTATACACTTCACCAGTTAAGCTGAATACCAGCCACAGTTAATGCTGCAATGCTGCGATTGGTGGTGTCTTTAGATAAAATCATCCGTTTTCTATCATTACATTACCCTTTCACCTTGCCTGACAGCTCTGAAAATTAATACTTGATGGTAAATATCAGCCACAGTAATCGAGGTAGCAAAGACTTCTGGCCCTGATTTGGCATGAAGCCGGCACTGGCATAAGGCATGTGAACCGAACATGGCCCGGTTATGGTGGAGATGGAACAGTCTTTAAGACGGCAAACAAGATATGGGCCAGTTGTTAAGTGTATTATTTGGCCCACATGTAAAATATAGAACTGAACTAAAATATAGATATGTGTGGCCAGTCTTTTCCCACAGATATTTCAGAACTGATAATATTTTCATACACACAGCTGTTTCCCCCATTCCTGTTTGCAACGTGGGTTTATTGCTCTCTATCAATAAAGTTTCATCATTAATTATGGAACACCATAAACTTTAAATTTACATTACATTTAGGCTGCATTTAATCATCCAGCAAAATCTTTTATCCAAAGAGATTTACAATAGAGGACAACAAACCGTAAGCAAACCAACAAAAGCACAATATGTACTAAGACAGTGTAACACAGTACACAAAGCAAATATTACACACACACACACTAACACACACACACACATATATATATATATATTATATATATATATATATACAACTACACTATCTATATATATAATAGTTAGTGTTATAAGGAAGCAAGCCTGGCCACGGATAGAAGCGATAGAAGAGAAAGAAGCTTCAGGAGAGTACAACAGGTTAACGGACTTGTTTGGATGTTGAAGAGTTGTGTGCACAGTGCCATTAGTTCATGAACTGAATCAGATGTTGAAGAGTTGTGTGCACAGTGGCATTGACATGCAAGCCTTGTTTTTGTTTGTTTGTTTGTTTTTGTTTAAATGTGAAATAATATATTTTTTGTTCAGGCATTTTTCATTTGGGCATTTTTCAGTTTCATTGTGTATAAAGGGTTGTCGTGGCGCAGTGGTGAGGGAGTTTGGCTTGTAACATGAAGGTTGCTGGTTTGATTCCCATGCCGGCAGGAATTGAAGGTGGGGATTGTGAATAAACGGCACTCTCTCCACCTTCGATACCATGACTAAAGTGGCCTTGAGCGAGACACCTAACCCCTAACTGCTCCGACGATGAAAGTTGTCACGACTTTCACTTTCACTTTTAAGTGGCTAGATCAAGGTTTTGTTGAGGCTGACATGTGGAACCAATTGTTTGGTCCTGAATAGTACCAGAATAGGGCCAGCTATAGTCATACATTTGGCTGAGATATGGCTATGCCATGGGCCACATGTGGCCCGAGTTCTGGCAACCAGAACTGGTCCAGTCATGTACCGTAATTCACTGCTGTATTTGGGCCAAGTGAAAGCCCATCACTGGGCCAAACCAGTTTTGCTCTGTGGGAAGCTTGCTTTTGCTTCGCAAACTTAGATAATATTATGAGTGATATTTAGCGCAGAGTTGAGGTTTCATTTATGTCCGTAGCGCAAACAAATTACACTGAAGATTAATTGTAAGTAGTCGCTTACTTATCAAACACCACTAAGGTGTTCTGAGTGGTTTTTAAGTATCATTCAAGCCCATAACACAAATTAACAAATGATGCTATGAATAGGCTACGTAATGATAAGTTGTTTGCAATAGTCATCGTACTGTACATGTAAAAATTACAGCATTATTTTACAGCCGCTGGCTGTTTTTTAATAATGCAGTATATTGCTGTAAACTGCAATGCATTCTGGGGTCACATGTTGGTTTGACTCAAATTTACAGAATATTGCTGTAAATTGACCCTTCGTAATTTAAAAAATACAGTTATTTACTGTAATCAGAGAATACAGGGAAATTCTGTAAATTAAATTACAGTAACACTGCTGTAACTTTTACAGTAACTGGCTGGCAACCCTGCTGCCAGTATTATACTGTAAAATTTACAGTAATTTTTTAACAGTGTAATCACGCGCACACTCACATCACCGGCGCCATCTAGTGCACCTAGTCCATTAGCAAACACCACCAAGGTGTTCAGAGGGGTTTTTAGCACATGATTTGATATCATTTATCTGTAGGACAAACAAATAAATTACGCTCTCATTACTTAATGGTAACTGTTAGCAATGGTTAGCTTGCTTAGCAAACATAAGGTGTTCTGAACGGTTTTTAACGCAAAAGATCAAAATTGATTGTTAAGTCAAAAACGAAGATCTTATACTAAATGGTAGCATTAGCAATAGTTAGCTTAATTGGCTAGCAATGCTAATTAACTCGGAAAGATGAAGGAAAGAATTACACAACATTAGATACAATTTTTGGAAAGTGACTGTTGGAGCATCACATTTTGGATGTTAAAAGTTGTGAGCGTGAAGTGATTTGCACAGGTGTCATGTCCTCACTGAGCTGTGCGGAGGATTGATAAGACTTCTCATTTAGCTCAGGGAATCTGATAAGCAGTTACTCCCTTATCTGCTGAAGGACAGTTTGCGTCCCTCACACACTCATATGCACACAAACACAAGGCTCCGCTTAAAGGACACGTCAAAGACCTTTGAGGCCTTCAAAGCAAATGCAGGCTTTAATTTCCTCTCTTTGGCAAATGCACTGCTTGGCTTTCAGGGGTTTAGATAATGTCTGGAATGTTTTCTCCAAAAATATCTCCAGTGTCATGGTCACATCATTTGTTGATGTTTCTGCAGTCCTCAGTAAGCATTTCAAACTGATTTTGACATAACCATAAATACTGCATGTTTTTATATTTAATTGAATAAAAACATAAATATTAATGTTGCCAGCTAACGTTCTCTCAAAGTTCTAAACAAACATTCTTAATTATTCGTTAAAAGTTCTCTGGTCTTTAAAAACGTTAACATGCTTTATACATCCTTCATTGAAACTTTTTTCTAAAATGTTTTAGCTTGTACCTTTTTTAAATGTTGCTATTTGTTTCAGAATATTTAGAGAACATCCAAAAGGAACGTTTCCATAATGTTCACAAAATGTTAAAACGAACTGTTCTTGTAACGTTCCGGTAACCAAGACATTTTTTCTTAAAATTAGACATTCAGAGAACATTCAAAAATAACGTTTTCAGAACATATTTTGGTAGCACAGTTTGTGTTTAAACGAAACAGAAGGAAGTGATTAATTTTAAATATATTTCATACACTCAAAAAAAATATTTCTGTCTAAACATACGTTTTATGTAATTTAATTACATAGCAATTTTCCATCCATTTGGATTACATAGTTTTAACATAAACAAAACTTATCAACTTAATGTGATTCATATTTCTCAGTCATATGTAAATGAAATAGATAAGATTTATGTAATAGTTCACAGAAAAATGCCCAGGTTAAAGTACCGTTGAAGCAGCGTCAGAGTTAAAGAGATCATTAAGTGATGATTGAGCATTAATGATGAACGCCTGCTGTTAACAAGCAGAATCACTGAAGGACAGAGAAACACAAGAACTACAACTGAAGATAAAAGACATTTAATCTCTCACTATTCATATACTCAACTATTACATAAATCTTACCTATTTCATTTACATATGACTGACAAATATGAATCACATTAAGTTTATTAGTTTGTTTATGTTAAAACTATGGAATCCAAATGGATGGAAAATTGCTATGTAATTAAATTACATAAAACTTTTTTGAATGTATAGTAAAACTCTTTTTTTTGTTGTTGTTATTCTAAAATGTTTGCTGGTTCAGTAAGCACTCGTAAATCTTATACGACACTTTCTACAGCCTCTCTGAAGTTCAAGCTCTCCAGTGAAAGCAGCAAAGCAGCTACCCTGAAGGACAGAATCCAACAGCTTCAAAACGAGCTCATCAGGGTGGGTTAATGAAGGCCGGTCTCTCTCAGATCATTTAAAGTTTTTAATAAAAGCTGCAGCATTGCTCAGAGACCGCGTGCTTCCTTTCTGAAGCTCAAGGGGTCCATTGACTGGTATAAATTTGTGATGTTTTCTGACATTAAGGAGATGCTGTATCAAATCCATTAATGGTTTCCTCTCAAGATCATTGATTGGATCAGGTCATTGAATTTGTCTCCAGACTGCTTGGTGCATTTGATACAAAGCTAAAAATACACAAGGCTTGCTGGAGTCTTAATAGACCCCTGGTAATTGAGTTGGAACCCACTGAATTGACTCATCGGGCAGAGTTTTATGTCTTTATTTTGCTTGTTGCAGAAGAATGACTTTGAGAAAGAGTTTGTCCAGCTGCAAAGAGCACATCAACAGCAGCAGGCTGTGCTAAAGAGATATCAGGACCGTGGCAGTAAAATAACTGCACTGGAGGATACAGTTCTCCAACAGGAAAAGGTATTTAGCTTTTCAATACACTGTTTTTGTCCATTTTCGACAACCAAACAATCAAGCTATTAAAACGCTCAGTTTGTTGGAGCATCCCGACCACAGCAAGTTTGGGACAAAATAATAAATCACGCCAAAATTAAAATTCTGTCATCATTTCTCACTCATATGTCATTCCAATAGTGTTATTTTACTGTTATAGTATTTAGTATAAAAGTATAACTTTTCATTTAAGTTTGTTATTCATCGACCATTTACACTCTATATTGCTTTTCTCTATACAATGAAAGTCAATTGAGTCCAAAATGTTTACACCTGGCATTAAGATGCATTTTGGACTGCATTTTAGACCGTTTTCAACTGTATTTAGCATCGTCTGCTTGTGGTCCAATCAACCAAAACACATCTTAAGACCAGTTGTAAAGGGGTCCATGAGACTTAAGTGGGTTAAACCAAGTCCTCTGAAGAAATACGATAGCTTTCAGTGAATAAAGTGTATTATTATTCGCTAAATATATTAACTTCTTAGGTGTGTTCGTGAAAAAAATCCTTGGTTGTGGTTGGTTGAACTATATCTAGCAAGTATCTAATGTATAATTTGTTTTAATTCACTGAGCAGGTCATTGAGAAGATGGAGAAAATATTGGATGCAAAACTTAAGGAAAGAAATAAAGAAAATTCAGACAAGAAGAGAACAGCTGTGAAACAAAAAGGTGTGCCTTTACACCTGCTTTTGGTGGAACCACACACAAAAACCATATTGTATCAATGTCAGTTATAATTTAATAGTCAGAGCTATGTCTTAGCTGTTGTGGTGCTAACGCTGGAAATTTGGGTTCGAATCTGGCTTAATAATGCCCTAATTTATACCCTAATAACTGTTTAACACTCTCTCTCTCTCTCCATAATTTCCAGTCATCTTATTACTGACTTTATCAGTATCTTTTATATTTTACTGTCTCCACTTACAAGTAATCGTGCTGTGTTTGTATATACAGTCGTGGCCGAAAGTTTTGAGAATTCCATAAATATTAGTTTCCACAAAGTTTGCTGCTAAACTGCTCTTAGATCTTTGTCTCAGTTGTTTCTGTGATGTACTGAAATATAATTACAAGCACTTCATACGTTTCAAAGGATTTTATCAACAATTACACGACATTTATGCAAAGAGTCAGTATTTGCAGAGTTGGCCGTTCTTTTTCAGGACCTCTGCAATTCGACTGGACATGCTCTCAATCAACTTCTGGGCCAAATCCTGACTGATAGCAACCCATTCTTTCATAATCACTTCTTGGAGTTTGTCAGAATCAGTGGGTTTTTGTTTGTCCACCCGCCTCTTGAGGATTGACCACAAGTTCTCAATGGGATCTGGGGAGTTTCCAGGCCATGGACCCAAAATTTCGACGTTCTGGTCCCAGAGCCACTTAGTTATCACTTTTGCCTTATGGCACGGTGCTCCATCGCGCTGGAAAATGCATTGTTCTTCACCGAACTGTTGTTGGATTGTTGGAAGAAGTTGCTGTTGGAGGGTGTTTTGGTACCATTCTTTATTCATGTCTTTGTTTTTGGGCAGAACTGTGAGTGAGCGGGCAGAACTGTGGATGAGAAGCAACCCCACACATGAATGGTCTCGGGATGCTTTACTGTTGGCATGACACAGGACTGATGGTAGCGCTCACCTTTTCTTCTCCTGACAAGCCTTTTTTCAGATGCCCTGAACCATCGGAAAGGGGCTTCATCGGAGAATATGACTTTGCCCCAGTCCTCAGCAGTCCATTCACGGTACTTTCTGCAGAAGATCAATCTGTCCCTGATGTTTTTTTTGGAGAGAATTGGCTTCTTTGCTGCCCTTCTTGACACCAGGCCATCTTCCAAAAGTCTTGCCCTCACTGTGCGTGCAGATGCGCTCACACCTGCCTGCTGCCATTCCTGAGCAAGCTCTGCACTGGTGGCACTCCGATCCCGCAGCTGAATCCTCTTTAGGAGACGATCCTGATCCTGGCACTTGCTGGACTTTCTTGGACGCCCTGAAGCCTTCTTTACAAGAATTGAACCTCTTTCCTTGAAGTTGCTGATGATCCTATAAATTGTTGATTTAGGTGCAATCTTAGTAGCCACAATATCCTTGCCTGTGAAGCCATTTTTATGCAACGCAATGACGGCTGCACGCGTTTCTTTGCAGGTCACCATGGTTAACAATGGAAGAACAATGATTTCAAGCATCACCCTCCTTTTAACATGTCAAGTCTGCCATTCTAACCCCATCAGCCTGACATAATGATCTCCAGCCTTGTGCTCGTCAACATTCTCACCTGAGTTAACAAGACGATTACTGAAATGATCTCAGCAGGTCCTTTAATGACAGCAATGAAATGCAGTGGAAAGGTTTTTTTGGGATTAAGTTTATTTTCATGGCAAAGAAGGACTCTGCAATTCATCTGATCACTCTTCATAACATTCTGGAGTATATGCAAACTGCTATTATAAAAACTTAAGCAGCAACTTTTCCAATTTCCAGTGTTTATGTAATTCTCAAAACTTTTGGCCACGACTGTAGGTGAAGAGGAGCTTAAGAGAAGAGAGATTGAGTCTGTGCTGGCGGCAGAAAACTCTCGACTGCGAGCAGAGCTGGACAGGCAGCGTAATCAACCCCCACCTGTCATCATTCAACAGCCTGTCCAGGTAAACCCAAGACCACCAGTAATTTCCCTTCAAACAGCACATTTTATTAATGGTTTCAATCCAATCAGCCTTTCTCAGACAGTGAGAAGCTGGACTTATTGACGCAGTTGGCGAGAGCTGAGGGTCGAATCCAGACACTGGAACAACAGGTTTGATCCTTTAATGCTGTGAGAAGACATTTCACTTTCAAACATAGTGTATATTATGGGTTTGGCTGCAGTGGTTGGTGCGAGCGCTCTTGACACATTGAGCTGTGGTGCTTATGTGGGTAATCGAGGTTCGAGTCTGGCCAGTGACTTTTCCCATTTGTTCTTTCTTTCCCATATAATTTTCTTTATCACTTTTCTTTTCTATAAGTCCAAAAAATTACATTTACCTAATTAGCAGCTGTCACAAAACAAAATTCAAGTCAAGTTATCATATTGTTCCTGTGTAGTTCCATAGAATGCATGTTTTTGTTTACACAACACACTCCAGTCAACACAAGAAATTATAATAAATAATGTCTTTGGGATATTGGTCATTTGTGCAGTTGAAAGAGAACTCCAGGCAATGGGGGAAAGAGAAACAAGAGATGTTGACCAGACTCAGTGAATATGAACATGGATTCGCTCGAACATCAACCATGATTCTTCTTGATCTGCCTGTGGTCAGTAAATGACTGCTGTTTATTTAAACGTACAATTATTATTGTCATTATTATATTTGTATGATCTTGGAAATATATAGAGTATATCAATGAGTCATTTTTTATTTCCTGACAGAAAAGTGGGACTGAGTCTTTATTGGGACATTCTCGGCACGGGCAACTGGAACCTCTGAAGTGATTTAATCAGTGTTAGTATTTTAAAAATATTTGGGGTAGGGTGGGGGGTGTATTTATATATATATATATATATATATATATATATATATATATAAAATCATAACATATATCATATATTCCACTTTTTTATTTATGTTAATTCAAACCCATTAGAATATTTGGATGGATTTATGTTTTAAAAATTTGTTTAAAAACATTTGTTTCATAAATGTAGACCTGACATTTAGTACCAGTCAAAAGTTTGTGATACGCAATGTATTTCTTTTTTTTTTTACAATTCTAAAAATCTGGAAAATATTAATAATAAAGTCATCAAAACTTAAAAGAAGAGGAGAGTCATCAAGAAAAATTATTCATATTTTGATTTAGCTTTTATGTTTATATTTTCCAATTTCAGTTAAAGTTGTAGTAATTTTGTAGTATCAAGTTTTATAATATGTCTATAGTTTTTATTCATTTTTATTTGTTTCATTTTGTTTAGTACATCAAGTTAAACTACATGAAAATGGGAAATGTTTTTTTATGGTTTTAGTTTCAGTTATAATAATAACCCTGTTTCAAATCACAAAATAGTCAATGTCAATCCAAACTTTGGAACACGAAAGAAGATATTTTGAAAAATGACATTCTTCGAAATATCTTCTTTAAAGTTCCACAGAAGCAAGAAAGTCAGTTTTGGAACAACATGAGGGTGAGTAAATGATGACAGAAAAATCCCTTTAAGATAATGAGAAGCTTAAACTGAGTCCAATCTTTTGACGGGTATCACATCTCAAGAATGGATTGTTTGCCGTCCCTACAGCTCAGTGTTCCTTCCAGTTCAGTCCTCGACATCATCTCCCTCTTTGCAGCGCTGCTATCTGCTGGCGTTCAGTGGTTTAATGGTGAGCATGATGGGCTTCTCGGGCAGTAAGATGAGCTCAAACGTGCTCCTGATCTCCACCTGCCTCTGCTTCTCAAACCTGAAGTTCTCCAGCATCTATGAAGAAGACAAAACGACAAATAAGAAAAAAAAAATCAGCTCAACATTATTTTGTCACTTAAGTGGATCGGATGTTCCTCTCTTTAGAAATCCACATACATGAATAAGGAAGAGCTGCATCTCTGTCTCGGCGATCCTACGGCCCAAACACTGGCGTGGGCCGAACCCGAAGCTCAGGCTCCTGAAGTAGTGGCTTTGGGATCTCAGCCAGCGAGAGGGACGGTACTGTTCTGGGTGCGGGAAGACCCGGTGATCACGACCCATGGCGTACAGACCCAGCTGAACTAAAGTCTGATTCAGACACACATATGAACAATTGCTTTTTGTCCAATTCGTGGTGAATTTTTCCAGTTATTTCCTTAAAATCGCACTCACCCCAGCTGGAATATGGTAATTTTGAAGAACAATGTCTTCAGTGATGTATCTTTGTAGACTCACTGCCACAGGATGTAACCTTCAAAAGAAATGATATGATCATTGTAAAGCCAGTCATATTTATTCTTTCAGGTTGTTTCTCCGACCAACTACCTTGAACAAAAGACTTAATAAAAAATCAAACTAAGTCCATATAGTTGAGCAGAAAGTTGTTATATGCTGCGGTATCTTGGAGTGAATGAACTGTTTGTCTACCTTAAAGTTTCCTTCAGGGCTCCTTTAAGCAGAGGAACCATCTTGAGCATCTGCATCACGTCTCCTTTAGAGGCGATACGAGCAGCCGAGATTTCCGCCCGGAGCTCCTCCTGCAGGTCCGGGTGTCGGGCCAACTCATAGAGCGTCCACATCAGTGTGATAGACGTCTAATCAGAATGTTTTCAAGGTTGATGTATTAGGATATTTTCTGTATTTTTGTGTGCATCAAACACACTTTATATAAGCCGAGTTTATATTCTGTAATATTACCCAAAAATGTCATGTCATTCTCTTATTTCTGTGAAACACAAAAGATGATATTTAGAAGAATGCTTTTGTCCATACAATGAAAGCCAATGGGGTCCAAAACTAATAACATTGACTTTCATTACATGGACCAAAACATTAATTGGTTTAGTTCACCCAAAAATGAAGATGCTGTCATTAATTACATCCCCTCATGTTCTTCCACACCTGTAAGACCTTCGTTCACCTTCAGAACACAAATTAGGATCATTTTGATGAAATCCGAAAGCTTTGGTTTCAACCCTAATTTTATGATTTAATGAAGCAACAAAAATCCATTTTGTACGCAAAAAGCCCCCCAAAATAACGACTTTATTTAACAATTTCTTCCCTTCCAAGTCTGTCACATTGTAGACTCTGGGTTCTACGCCAGAATGTGTGCACAAAAAGTATTCTTGTTGCTTCATAACATTAAGGTTGAACTACTGTAATCACATGGACTATTTTAACGATGTCTTTACTACCTGGACCTTGAAAGTGGTAGTTGTGTTGCTGGTTAAGGGGAGGTCAGAACGCTCTCGGATGAACGAAGGTCTTTCGGGTTTGGAACGGCATGAGGGTGAGTAATTAATGACATGTCTTTCTTTTTTTGTGAACTACAGCCTTAAATGATCTTCTCTTGTGTTCTGTCGAAGAAAGTCATACAGATGTTGAGAGACATGTGGGTGAGTAAATTATGCCATTTTTATTTCTGAATGAACTATTCCTGTAGTGTCGATTATTTATCGTACCGTGTCGACCCCTCCAGCCATCAGCTCCGTGACACTGGCCTTTATGTCCTCAATGGACAGTTTGTCCAGCATTAGAAGGCTTGCCAACACACCAGGGTACTTCCCGCTGGCTTCTGGATCTTTCCTCAACTGTCTGTAGATATTCTGGATACACCGGTCGGCTTTGGGAAAACCACATCGAAAGATGACAAATCAGTGAACGTTTCAAGAGGAAAGGCCCTGGTATACGAAAAACTGAAATCGAAAAACTGGTGTGACGTAGTTTCAAACAAAATCAGGTGAAAATGAGGTTTGTTTGGGAATTCGTTTCAGGAGTTCAAAAACAAAGCAACTTTCGGGAAACGTTCACGCTGGCTGGTAAACACCATCGAACTACTATTGGTCCATGGTGATTACATAATATCTCGGCTCCGCCTTCTTTGATGTGGAAATCTCCAGTTCATTTCTTCAGTTCAGTCCGTCAAGATTAGACGTCCATGAGTAAAAACGTGAAACACTGGGGAGACACCAACACTGTTTTTTTCATGTTTGATAATGTAAAGCTGCTGATTTAAAGCGACGTGTTGAAAAAAAAAAAAAAAAAAAAAGTTATTTAAATAAACTTGACGTGACGACTGGAGCTGAATTGCAGAGCTGGTGCAAACATCCACATCATCTAAACGTTGCTCTCTGCAGGGGCGGCCACGTATTTCGAAATGATTTTTACCCCTATGCAAAGAAAGAAAAAGAACTTTGCAGTAAGTATGTGAAAGATTATGTGAATTTTCATCATCTTTAGTTAGATGCATTTAAATTGTGACTGTGCCTCAGACACAATCAATCAAATCCTTGATGCAATCAACGGTCTGTGTCTGTATAGGTGTCAAACAAATGGCCTACAGAAACTGAATAACACAGAAACAACTCCTTCCGGGTAGACTGCAGGGTTGACCAATCTCCTGTGGGACGTCCTAACACGCTCGTATTGTTTGCATTCCTTTTGTCTTCATGTATAAAGTTCTCTCCCACAGACAGAACTTTGGGTGAAGTTATTTTGAAGGCTGAACATCGCTGCTGAAGATCTGTGCTACACTACTGCCTTCAATAAACTCTTCTCCCCACAAGAACTCTGGTCAAGCTTACTCATTTTATGTCAGCCAAATACAGCAAAATCTAACATATGTCAGGGCCTGAAGTGTTTCCAAGTGTTTCCGGCATGAATTTCATTCTATGCAACCAGTGTCGTGTTACCCTGGTTAAAGATGCCGTCCCAGGCCTCCACGTGGTCCTTCCAGATTTTGGCCCCCATGCGGCGCAGCAGGGCCGGTGGGAGGAACAGCATGGGCGAGGTGGTCTTAAACATGAGGGTGATGCAGTCGATGAAGTGCTGGGCGTCTGGATCTATGTAGTCCAACAGCAGACCCAGACGCTCGCCGTACAACACCGCACTCACAGCTGAGAGAAACACACAGGGTTTGCTTTCATATTTTGGACATTGGAAATAATGTGTCTATATAATATAATATATATATATATATATATATATATATATGACAACAGTTCAATTTTGTTTTGTTTTTGAACACAAAAAATATTCTTGTCGCTTCACTTCATTAAGGTTGAACCCCTGCAGTCACAAGGACTATTTTAACAATGTCTTTAATACCTTTCTGGACCTTGAAAGGTGAAAGGATGTTGCTGCCTAGATTTCATCAAAAATATTAATATTATAATAATATAATATATTATATTAATATATTAATTTGTGTTCCGAAAATGAACGAAGGCCTTATGATGTTTGGGACGATATGAGGGTGAGTATAGTGACAGAAATTAAATTTTTGGGTGAACTAACCCTTTAAAGTGACAGTAGCCTAATAAACCTGCTGCTGTCTGTCATTAATGTTAATTAAACAACAAAAGACAAAGAGAAAATGACTCACTGCTCTTGACTGAATCACTTTTATAGCTTTAATAGGGATGAATTGCAGTGCAGTGTTTATTAACTGCACAGATTCCGAAATCGTTCATGAAATTATTCAATAATAATTAATAATAATAACTTTTTGTGCATTTTGGCAGGGCAAGTAAAAATCTTGAACCGTTTATTACATAAGTTTATGATATTTATAACAATGGGTTTATTTGAAGATTGTTTTAAGTTCACCAAAATTAAAAGTTGTTATATTTTTTAAAACCTATTAAAAGTCCCAAATGATAGCTTTTTTATAATGTTATGTTCAATGGCTATAATTAATGGATAATATTAAGGGGGGAAATCAGTTTAAAAGAGACATCAGTATTGGTATCAGTGATAATGTGTGATAAACAAATATTTAAAATATACTGTCTTTATGTTATACATTATTTTGGAGATTCAATGTGAAAGTATTACAACATAAAAATAAATAAAAAACTTTAATGTTAGGTGTGATTAATTAGTGAATTCTTTTATCGATTGACAGCATTAATATACTGGTAACACTTTCATTAGTGTAACACAAACATTAATGTATTAACTAACATGAGCAACACATTTGTTGCATATTTACTAATCTTCATTAACGTTAGTTAATAAAAAAACAGTTGTTTATTGTTTGTTCATGTTAGTTCACAGTGTATTAACTAATTTTAACAAGACTTTAATAATGTTTTATTAGTAAATGTTGAAATTGATATTATATTTCATGTTAACTAATGCTGTTAACTAATGTTAACTAATGAACCTGATTGTAAAGAGTTACCAAAATACTGTATTTCATGTTAACTAATGCTGTTAACTAATGTTAACTAATGAACCTGATTGTAAAGAGTTACCAAAATACTGTATTTCATGTTAACTAATGCTATTATCTAACGTTAACTAATGAACCTGATTGTAAAGTGTTACCAAAATACTGTATTTCATGTTAACTAATGCTGTTAACTAATGAACCTGATTGTAAAGTGTTACCAAAATACTGTATTTCATGTTAACTAATGCTGTTAACTAATGTTAACTAATGAACCTGATTGTAAAGAGTTACCAAAATACTGTATTTCATGTTAACTAATGCTGTTAACTAATGTTAACTAATGAACCTGATTGTAAAGAGTTACCAAAATACTGTATTTCATGTTAACTAATGCTGTTAACTAATGTTAACTAATGAACCTGATTGTAAAGAGTTACCAAAATACTGTATTTCATGTTAACTAATGCTGTTAACTAACGTTAACTAATGAACCTGATTGTAAAGAGTTACCAAAATACTGTATTTCATGTTAACTAATGCTGTTAACTAACGTTAACTAATGAACCTGATTGTAAAGTGTTACCAAAATACTGTATTTCATGTTAACTAATGCTGTTAACTAATGTTAACTAATGAACCTGATCGTAAAGTGTTACCAAAATACTGTATTTCATGTTAACTAATGCTGTTAACTAACGTTAACTAATGAACCTGATTGTAAAGTGTTACCAAAATACTGTATTTCATGTTAACTAATGCTGTTAACTAACGTTAACTAATGAACCTGATTGTAAAGTGTTACCAAAATACTGTATTTCATGTTAACTAATGCTGTTAACTAATGTTAACTAATGAACCTGATCGTAAAGTGTTACCAAAATACTGTATTTCATGTTAACTAATGCAGTTAACTAACGTTAACTAATGAACCTGATCGTAAAGTGTTACCAAAATACTGTATTTCATGTTAACTAATGCAGTTAACTAACGTTAACTAATGAACCTGATCGTAAAGTGTTACCAAAATACTGTATTTCATGTTAACTAATGCTGTTAACTAATGTTAACTAATGAACCTGATTGTAAAGTGTTACCAAAATACTGTATTTCATGTTAACTAATGCTGTTAACTAATGTTAACTAATGAACCTGATTGTAAAGAGTTACCAAAATACTGTATTTCAGGTTAACTAATGCTGTTAACTAATGCTGTTATCTAATGTTAACTAATGAACCTGATTGTAAAGAGTTACCAAAATACTGTATTTCAGGTTAACTAATGCTGTTAACTAATGTTAACTAATGAACCTGATTGTAAAGAGTTACCAAAATACTGTATTTCAGGTTAACCAATGCTGTTAACTAATGCTGTTATCTAATGTTAACTAATGAACCTGATTGTAAAGAGTTACCAAAATACTGTATTTCAGGTTAACTAATGCTGTTAACTAATGCTGTTATCTAATGTTAACTAATGAACCTGATTGTAAAGAGTTACCAAAATACTGTATTTCAGGTTAACTAATGCTGTTAACTAATGCTGTTATCTAATGTTAACTAATGAACCTGATTGTAAAGAGTTACCAAAATACTGTATTTCATGTTAACTAATGCTGTTAACTAATGTTAACTAATGAACCTGATTGTAAAGTGTTACCAAAATACTGTATTTCATGTTAACTAATGCTGTTAACTAACGTTAACTAATGAACCTGATTGTCAAGAGTTACCAAAATACTGTATTTCATGTTAACTAATGCTGTTATCTAATGTTAACTAATGAACCTGATTGTAAAGAGTTACCAAAATACTGTATTTCATGTTAACTAATGCTGTTAACTAATGCTGTTATCTAATGTTAACTAATGAACCTGATTGTAAAGAGTTACCAAAATACTGTATTTCATGTTAACTAATGCTGTTAACTAATGTTAACTAATGAACCTGATTGTATAGAGTTACCAAAATACTGTATTTCATGTTAACTAATGCTGTTAACTAATGTTAACTAATGAACCTGATTGTAAAGAGTTACCAAAATACTGTATTTCATGTTAACTAATGCTGTTAACTAATGTTAACTAATGAACCTGATTGTAAAGAGTTACCAAAATACTGTATTTCATGTTAACTAATGCTGTTAACTAATGTTAACTAATGAACCTGATTGTAAAGAGTTACCAAAATACTGTATTTCATGTTAACTAATGCTGTTAACTAATGTTAACTAATGAACCTGATTGTAAAGAGTTACCAAAATACTGTATTTCATGTTAACTAATGCTGTTATCTAATGGTAACTAATGAACCTGATTGTAAAGAGTTACCAAAATACTTTTTTTCATGTTAACTAATGCTGTTAACTAATGTTAACTAATGAACCTGATTGTAAAGAGTTACCAAAATACTGTATTTCATGTTAACTAATGCTGTTAACTAATGTTAACTAATGAACCTGATTGTAAAGAGTTACCAAAATACTGTATTTCATGTTAACTAATGCTGTTAACTAATGTTAACTAATGAACCTGATTGTAAAGAGTTACCAAAATACTTTATTTCATGTTAACTAATGCTGTTAACTAATGAACCTGATTGTAAAGAGTTACCAAAATACTGTATTTCATGTTAACTAATGCTGTTAACTAATGTTAACTAATGAACCTGATTGTAAAGAGTTACCAAAATACTGTATTTCATGTTAACTAATGCTGTTAACTAATGTTAACTAATGAACCTGATTGTAAAGAGTTACCAAAATACTGTATTTCATGTTAACTAATGCTGTTAACTAATGTTAACTAATGAACCTGATTGTAAAGAGTTACCAAAATACTGTATTTCATGTTAACTAATGCTGTTATCTAATGGTAACTAATGAACCTGATTGTAAAGAGTTACCAAAATACTTTATTTCATGTTAACTAATGCTGTTAACTAATGTTAACTAATGAACCTGATTGTAAAGAGTTACCAAAATACTGTATTTCATGTTAACTAATGCTGTTATCTAATGGTAACTAATGAACCTGATTGTAAAGAGTTACCAAAATACTTTATTTCATGTTAACTAATGCTGTTATCTAATGTTAACTAATGAACCTGATTGTAAAGAGTTACCAAAATACTTTATTTCATGTTAACTAATGCTGTTAACTAATGTTAACTAATGAACCTGACTGTAAAGAGTTACCAAAATACTGTATTTCATGTTAACTAATGCTGTTAACTAATGAACCTGATTGTAAAGAGTTACCAAAATACTGTATTTCATGTTAACTAATGCTGTTAACTAATGTTAACTAATGAACCTGATTGTAAAGAGTTACCAAAATACTGTATTTCATGTTAACTAATGCTGTTATCTAATGGTAACTAATGAACCTGATTGTAAAGAGTTACCAAAATACCTTATTTCATGTTAACTAATGCTGTTTCAGTGTACAGACAATAAAATTAAAGAAGAAAGTTTGTGTGAAAGTTTTGTGTTTGTTTTGATGGTGTCAGACCTTACATTCCAGTGCATACTTGAAGAGTTCATGGGACAGATCTGTGGTCCATTCATTTTGTCCACTCCTCTCAATCTTTTTATAGACACGAGCCACAAAGTCCTGACCGACTTCATCCAGGAGAGGCACGAAGTTCCCCTGCACCTTTGGAGAAATCACCTCCTTGTTTAGAACGATCCTGTTAAATTTCCAGTCCTCTCCATCTCTGCAGGAACGAATCAATATCTTTCACTATTCCAGTAAACATGGTAATTATAGCAGATCTGAAAAAGATGCTGCGTACTTTAGCAGGACGCCGTATTTGCGATTCCTGTAGTCCCTGTAGGAGGTCCACGCTTCCACCCGGAGTCTTTTGGGATAATGACCCTCAGCTTTGAACAGGATTGCAGCGTCTTCAGGCTTGATGATGTTCACACTCTCGTAGTATCCAACTTTTTCCCTGTCCAAATTTATTGTGCAGATATAGGCATGATATACTGGTATAATATGTTTTCACAGTGTTCAGGTGTTTTTGTATAAGGGTCAGTGGCGTCACCTTTATTTTATTAAATTTTTAAGTATAAAATGAAATGGAAATTAAAAATAATTAAATGTAAATTAAAATATATTTTTAATTCAGACATAAATTACTTTTATTACTTAAAAAAAAACATAAATAAGACTTTTAATTTAGAAATTGTTGCATAAAAGTCTGTGCTTCATCATCAAAGAGGGATAGTTCACCTAAAAATGGAAATTCTGTCATCATTTACAAACCTTCAGGCTGTTTCAAGCCTGTATGAGTTTCTTTCTTCTGTTGAACACAAAAGAAGATCTTTTGAAGAATGACGTTTGAATGGCGTAGTCAAAAGGGGCCGGGAACTGTTTGAGGGTGAGTAAATGATGACGGAAGTTTTGGGGGGATTGAACTATCCCTTTACTACACTGTAATGAATTGCTGTAAAAATTACAGCATTATTTTACAGCCGCTGGCTGTTTTTTAATAATACAGTATATTGCTGTAAACTGCAATGCATTCTGGGGTCAGGTGTTGGTTTGACTCAAATTGACAGAATATTGCTGTAAATTGACCCTTCATAATTAAAAAAATACAGTTATTTACTGTAATCAGAGAATACAGGGAAATTCTGTAAATTAAATTACAGTAATACTACTGTAAATTTTACAGTAACTGGCTGCAACCCTGCTGCCAGTATTATACTGTAAAATTTACAGTAATTTTTTAACAGTGTATATGGAGGACCAGGAGTGCCACATAAAAATAAAACGAAGAATCGATTAATTCATTTAATAATTCACACATAAAAAGGTATATAAATAAATCACTTTTATATAGGCAAATAAATAGACATATTTAAAGTTGTTTATTTAATTCCTGTTTTTAAACGTAGATTAATGGAACAATAAAAAAATACATTTGTAAATCACTTTAAATGGCTTTTTAAAAAAGGATTTGCCAAATGCTTTTCTTTATCCATTTGTCATTCGAGTGCAAAAATGCCATTGGACAGCTTTCAAAATCAGCTTTCGCCTCCATGTGAAGAGCCGACCCTCTCTAGAAGAATCCGAGCAACGCGATCACGCAAAACGTCAGGCGAATCTGAACGTGTTTGGAGAGGTTATAATGGTTTTCATCCTGCCGTCTCTTCTGCCGGTACATCAACGACTGCTGTTGTTCCAGAACGCTTGGAAGTTCAACCATAGCGTGAGGGAGTCGCTGAATGACCTCAAACTGAACCCAAATCCGTCCATTTATTGTACAACCACAATATATTATTGTCTTCCCTCAACTGAAAAACTCTTTTACATCTAAAATGATAATCGAGAGGAGAATTTCTTTCGCAAAAATCAGCTAAAGCGAACAAATCATCTACAATACCTCTAAAAACACGTTCAGATTCGCCTGACGTTTTGCGTGATCGCGTCGCTCGAACTCTTCTAGAGAGGGTCGGCTCTTCACATGGAGGCGAAAGCTGATTGGTTGCTCCCACGTCTGTACTGTCCAATGGCATTTTAGAAAAGCATTTGCCAAATCCTTTTTTAAAAAGAGATTTAAATACGCATTTAAAATGATTTAATAATGTACTATTTATTGTTTTATTAATCTATGTTTTAAAAAATGAATTAAATAAACAACTTTAAATATCTCTATTTATTTGCCCATATAAAAGTGATTTATTTATATGCATTTTTATGTTTGAATTATTAAATGAATTAATTGATTCTTCGTTTTATTTTTATGTGGCACTTCTGGTCCTCCATATTACTATAACTCAACTACAGACTATTATGCAACAATCTATGAATTAAAAGTCTTTTTTTAGGTTTGTGTGGTGGTGTAAAAATGTTTAGATGACATAATATTAAAAGAAATGAAGATTTTTTTTTCATTATTGTTTCGTTAAAAAAAACAAAAAAAAAACAATAAACCGTTTTGCGTCAGTTTTATCATATGACAAAATAAAACGCCTCACTACCGCGTGTCAATGCAAGTAAGGTTTATTATTATTATGTTTTAAATACCCAATATTTTTGACCTTTTTAAAGGCATGTTTTGTTTAGGTCGAATGGAATAACGCTAAGAAATCTTTTTGATATTCATGAGTCCAAACTTTGTAATATTGGTGCGTTCCACAAAAAATATCTGAAAACAGGAAATTTTATTATTATTAAAGTATTTTAGTATTTTTTTAATGTAATTAAACCCATTTTTGTAGAATAAAATGTTTGAAACTAACATAAATACAATGATGAAAATTCTTTCTGACCAATAAATTTCTGACTTTTCAGTTGACTGTGTATGTAGAAATGAAATGTAGAAATGTATTTTCTTATATATATATATATATATATATATATATATATATATATATATATATATAATGTGATCAATTTAAATGTGCATGACTTTGTTTTGTTTTTTTAAAGTAATTTCCATTCATTTTTAACCACATTTTTCATGTCCATAGGAATCCTGTACATGGCACAAACTATTATTATTATTATTGTTATTATTATTTTTAAATGTGTCATTTTACCTGTAAATGGGACCAAACATATTGAAATTGTGCACCATAATTCGGTGGATGTTCCTGAGGCCATCCATTTTCCAGAATGTGTAGAGGCTCGCCACACTGTTCTTCCATAGTCCGGGAATCTCGCTGAAAGGTTGTACGTTAGAGTTGTCCTTTCGGACTTCAGGTACTCGTCCTGTGTGGGTCGTCCTGACCGGCGACGGGTGCTTCAGTGTGGACAGACACTGAGCCAGACGGGCTCTCAGACTCCAGCGGTCCATCACACCCTCTCACTGCCTCTCTCTGACGCTCCTCTCTCTCGCAAACTGGAAAGCAGCTGTTTGTTTTTATATGACATCCCACTTGACACGTCAAGGATGAAGGAGAAGTGTACTGAGGACATTTGCAAAGAGACCACCCCAAATTTTCTGGGACATTCATAAGATGTGGATCCTCCCACTGGCTATTACTAGGGCCTTATTGTGATGTCAAGACCTCCTGATTAGACTTCTGTAAGGCCGGCCCACTGGCTCAACCCTTCGCAAAGACCCGCCCCCTTTAGTTACTGTTGCTATGTCCGTCAAGCCGTGCGCTCTCACGCCACACATCATGTTCTCACGAAGTGAAAAATACATTGCGGAGCAAAGAGAGGACATTGACAACGTGTCGACAGACAAGACAGAGCAGGTTACTTTTGACATTGTGGCATTACAAATTTATAAAAAGTTATGTACATGGTGTTTTTTACATTTTGAGTTACAGTCTAAGGGGATTGCCTAGGATGCCTGAGACATTAACATCTGAAGATATCCCAAGGTCTCCTGGTCTCTACTTCGACGAGGAAAAAGATTCCTAGTTTCATATTTACAGTTTTTCTCAGTCGCTTTGGTACATTTCTGACATCACTATTTACATTTGCACAACAGTTAATGCAGTTCTCAAAACAATTAGAACAAACTGCAAAACCTAAGCTGTGTCCGAAACCGCTCCCTATCCACTATATAGTGCTTTATATTGGGTGTCGGCCATTTTGTAGTGCGGTCCGAATTCTGAATTCAAAATTTCATCAGAGAACATAACTTTGGGATGCTGTCTGTTGTTCAACAGTGGCTTGACACAACGAAAGCGACAGCTGAAACCCATGTCTTGCAAACATCTGTGTGTAGTGGCTCTTGAAGCACTGACTCCAGCTGCAGTCCACTCTTTAGCTGTGCCCGAAACCGCTCCCTATCCACTATATAATGCACTATATCGGGTGTCGGGCATTTTGTAGCGCTGTCCGAATTCTGAGTGAACGACTTCATTCCCTACATTCGTTCACTGCTTTTACCCACAATCCTCTCTGATTTTGAGTGTACATTCGATGTACGCTCGTTAAAGCGCCGTTACCCAAAATCCAACGTGATAAAGACGATCGAGCGCGAAAGAAAAATAAATATGGCGATACGGGAAGCGGCAACTTCTACAAACGTAAGTGTAATTTTTTATTAATTAGAACATCTTTGTAAAGATATTTTGAAGCAAAACGATACAGGTTTATATCATAATATATATACTTATTATCATATGATAATTTGGTCGATTTTTCTCATATGTCGGTGAACTGTTGTACAGTGTATTTAACAAATTTTTATTTGCTTTAGGGACGGATGAGGATGTTAGGCAACTAATTTTAAATGGGTACAGGAAATGTTAATGACGAAATTGTCTGGCGCGTGCTATTAACGTCAGCGTCCGAATTCGCTCACTCATTTTCGTTCACTCTTTGCTGATATAGTGCACTATATAGGGGTTAGTGAACGAGTGAATGGCGGTTTCGGACACAGCTCTAGTGGATAACCTGCAAAAGCATGTCACTTGCTCAAAATGGACAGCCCATTCCTCAAAAGCAAGTATTCACATCAATGAAAGTGTCAGTGTCATCAAAATGAAAAGTCTTGACACCATTGTTTATGAACAAGATAGTCAAAGGACTTTGTCACGTTTTCATAATGACAGTTTACTCTGTAAATGTTTTCCAAAACAAAAAAGTCACATCTTGGTGACATTACCTGAAAATGCTCAAGACAGCACTATATACTATTTGAACAGCCATTCGAAAAATACAGTAAAGTTACACATTACTGTATTTAGTGAGATAACTGCATATGCATACTGCAAAAGAAAAAATACACCCTTATTTTCAACAAACATAAACTCCCTTTGTGTAGAGCTGTGCACAACTGTAAACAATATTACAGTACATATTGGAACTGAACATACAACATACAGTACTGTAATCATTCATGCACATCCAGACGTTCCTCTCTGTTGGGCCACATCATTTCATCTACATCACAGAGAATATCATCTCTTGCAATGCAGCGAGGAAACTATCTCTCCGGGTGGCGAATCCACCGTCTGCAGGACTCTGCTGTGATGGCATCGCATAGCAGGGCCATTTGGGAATGTGGATGCCGGTCTTATACCTTCCACCTCCAGGAAGAGAAAAATTCCTCTATTGGATTTAGGAATGGTGAGAAAGGAGGGAGATATTCCACCAGCATCATATCATGTGCTACAAAACCACTGTCGGATGTCATCTGAGTGGTGAAAATGCACATTATGCAAAACAACAACAAGCTTGCTCTGATGGTTTCCAGTTAGACCCCTCGCATTCTCAGGGATTATGTCCCTGTTAAGAGTGTCTGATTTTTTTTTGTTTGTCTAAAAGATTTTGACAACTAGTTCAAGATTTTTGTATGTAATGACTCAAGCAATGAAATGAGGACTATTAGTTTTAAATGGAATGACTATTCAGCATTCACAGGTATAGTTAATTTTGACTGACGTGACATGAGCAAATGATAACGTTATAAAACAGCAGAAAGTTGTATGAAAGCAATTGATGCATGTCCAAAAGCATTTGCAATTTGTTGGAAGGAATGAGAAACTGCTACTATGATGTGCACAACTGACTAAATGTTGTGGAGGTTCAACGAACTGTTGTGCGAATGTTAATAGTGATGTGAGAAATACACCAAAGCGACTGAGAAAAACTGTAAAATATTGTAATTTTTTAAAGAAGTTTAAACAATAAATACCATATAGTGGCTCTTTAATGTGTTGTGAAGCGATCATCTCTTCATACTAGTTCATTTATAGCATCAAATAAACATGAATGAACATCAGAAGGAATGTTGTTTCACGTGAGCACACACAATTTTTCAAGTTCAAGTCCAATGTTAATCTACTAACTCCCCTGACTGCTTTGTCAGGCAAAATGGCAGATTCTGGGTTATGATTGGTCAGAACGCATGTCAATCAAACTGTTTGCGAAGGGTCAATTAAATTAAATACATTTCCTTATATCCATTACCTCTGTATTTTCATCTGACTCCAATTATTATCAATCGCATTTGATTATTTATACATTTGAATAAAAGTTTGATCATTCTTTTTAACCCTTCACTGTAATGAATTGCTGTAAAAATTACAGCAATATTTTACAGCAGCTGGCTGTATTCTTAATAATACAGCATATTGCGGTAAACTGCAATGCATTCTGGGGGGCGTGGCGGTTTGACTCAAAATTACAGGATATTACTGTAAATTTCAAGCATAAAGAGGCATTTTCAACAGTTGAGATTCTGGTAGCAGCAAGAGTCTACAACTGTGGCAAGTGACTTATTTAATTAAAAACAATACAGCAAATTTAAAAAAAAATTGTTAATCAAAGATACAGTAATGGTACTGTAAAAATTACAGTAACTGGCTGGCAACCCTGCTGCCAGTATTATACTGTAAAATATACAGGTAATTTTTAACAGTGTTAAGTTTGAATTATACTTGTTCATTGGGATTCCTAAACTTTTTGAGTCTCGCACCGATCGGGAATACGATCTCTTAATCACAAACTCGTCAATGGTGGTCATCTAGAGAGAGGCAATTATCCGATACTTTTAGACGCCGCACCATGCTTGCTTATTTCTAAAAATATGTTACTCAGTCCCCATAGATCTGTACACACTTACTTAAAGTAAGACGATATCTATCCAGAGGTCATGACCATTTCCATAGAAGCAAGTTGACCAATTTATCTTCCTCTAATGGGAACTTTACGTAATCATGCTGTGGTTTCCCACGTACACTTAGTTAGAATAATATTGCAATAATCAGAGGTTGAGGCCGACCCTATTCAGATTGGTCTGACAACCCTCTGTTGTTCTGAACGGAAAAACCCATATTAGCCTCTACAGACTAATGCCAATGTGTTAGTCGGAGCTCCAAAACATCAGTTGATGTGCCCTAATGCTCCACAATCTGAGTAGAATTGTGGTGTTATGGACTTAACGTGATCTACTAGAGTTTATCCTTTCAGAATAAATTCAAACGTCATTTATTAACCAGGTAATAAAACAATAATTCTAATCCAATTCAAAGAATAAAACATTCATCCATCATATACATCAATTCAGTGTTAAAAGAACATAAGCATTTACCCGGCAATGAAAAAGACGACGCACAGCGATTGTGCGGGAGATCTGTCTACACATTCCTTGAACCCTTTGCCATCTCTCCCTAAAAACCCAGATAATTCAATAGGACCAAATGATGGTGTCTGCAAGTGAAATGAGGCATAGGGATACAGTCACAACATATATATATATATATATATATATATATACATACTATAAACTTGTGTGCGAATATATATATATATATAATAGTACTGCTGTCAAATCGATTAATTGCATCTATCTAAGTTTGATTTCAGACAGTAAATGATTTGACAGCACTATAATTATTCTAAATGTCTAAAACATTGATCAGTATTTTTGTAGAAACCATGATATTGCATAATATAAAATCTTTACTGTCACTTTTGATCATTTAGCTAAATGAAAATGATCCATGTATGGATCCTTCCTGAATAAAATCATATATTTATTTGTTTGTTTGGTGGGTGTTTGTGTGGGAATCTTTATCCAGTTCCTTTTTTTAGTAGTGTGCAGAAAGAGTGTTGATACTCATTCTAGAGAACAAATATATATATATATATTGTTCTCTAGAATGAGTTTTCTGTATAAACAGAAAAATATATTATATATATATATATATTTGTTCTCTAGAATGAGTTTTCTGTATAAACAGAAAAATATATTATATATATATATATATATATATATATATATATATACTATAAACTTGTGTGCGAATATATATATAATAGTAGTGCTGTCAAATCGATTAATTGTATCTATCTTAGTTTGATTTCAGACAGTAATCGATTTGATTGCACTATAATTATTCTCAATGTCTAAAACATTGTTTTCAGTATTTTTGTAGAAACCATGATATTGCATAATATAAAATCTTTACTGTCACTTTTGATCATTTAGCTAAATGACTAAATGATACATGTATGGATCCTTCCTGAATAAAATCATATATTTATTTGTTTGTTTGGTGGGTGTTTGTGTGGGAATCTTTATCCAGTTCCTTTCTTTAGTAGTGTGCAGAAAGAGTGTTGATACTCATTCTAGAGAACAAATATATATATATATATATATATATATATATATATAATATATAATATATATATATATATATATAGTTCTCTAGAATGAGTTTTCTGTATAAACAGAAAAATATAATATATTAATATATATATATATATATATATATATATATATATATACATACATACATACATACACCAAAATGCTCATAGTGGAATAACCTTGTTAAGTTTTCTGTATAAACAGTTGTACAAGGGCGCCAAATATAAGGGGGTCAAAAGGTCGAGAGACAGTCGGCCTTGGACAAGACAACGAATCAACCCATAAACACAAACCTCAAGGATGTGGCTTAGTGTGTGTGCAATAATTCAAGATTCACCAGACTAGTGCAATATACATTTATTAGAACATATATTTCCATAATATCAGGACAAGTCAGTCATACATATATTCTGAATCAACAATCTATTGTGCAAATACATAAATTGAAATAATACTATTACTATTATAAATAACTGAACAACACTGACACACCAGGATGTGAAATGCTTTGAATGAATAAAATGCATTAAAAATAATTATTTACTAGGGGTGTAACGAGATCTCGTGAGACTAAAACGTGACGAGATTTCTCGTCGAGGTGAAAAGTTGTCTCGTCGTGCTGTCAGTGTGAGGGTGAAATTATTATTCAAGATGCCCCCGCCACTTTCAAATCGTTTGTGTGGAAACATTTTGGTTTTTGGCGCAAGAATAACACACAAGACACAAAGAACATGTAAACATTGTAAGAAAACTATGCCGTACACCTCGGCCAAGGTTGTACAGACTCTTAGGGGCCGTTCACATATCGCGCGCATTTTCATTCTCGCAAAATGGAAGCGGCGCGGTCGCGACGCGCATATGGTACGACGCGCTCGTTTTTTTTCCTGGCGCGCCTGTGCCGCGGCGAGATGAAAACATCTCAACTTTTCAGAATGTCTTGTCATGTGACAAGAACCAAGCGATGGTCGTGGAGAGCACAGTTCATGGATGCATAGCAACGACAGACGCTACAGAAGCGCGAGCTCCCGAACGCTTGCAAAAGAAGGAGGAAGTGGCGCGGCCGCGCTTTCCACGCTTTTTTAGGCGCGATATGTGAACGGCCCCTAAAGAGGCAGAAAGCGTCGCTATCACTGCTGACGGTTGGACTTCTCGGTGTACGCAGAGTTTTATAACAGTTACAGCCACACAATCAATAGTGACTGGGAGATGGTCAACTTTGTACTGCAGTTAAAGTGACACTTAAAGTGTGATTTGAATTTTTTATTTCTATGTTTATTTTATTTATACTGTTTAATTTATGTTCAATCTGTAGAAAGAAGTTCAGTGAGATTTCTCATGTGAAACTATACAATTGGTTGATTTTGTGGCAAAACATTTAGCAGTGTTTGCATGTTGTTTTACTGCAAATAATTCATTAAAATAGAAGTAAAATGACATGCATTACAAGTTGATTTCAAAATGCACCAACATTTTTGCATTTTATGATTTTCAGTTGAATAAAAGACTATTTTCCCTTAATACGTTTCATTATTGAGGATTCCTTAAAATTCTATAAAAATCTCGTCTCGTGTCTCGTCTCGTCTCGGGGATAGGGGTCTCGTCACACCCCTATTATTTACACATTCACAGTGTCAAATCTTAAATTCTTTACAAAGGCCTTTGATAGAAACCACCACAAACGAAAGCATTATGAATCGTGTCATGTCGTCTTGAGGTGTCTGATGAGTGTCTCTAGCTTCATGGCAGTGTTCAGATCTCCCTGTACTCTCAGTTTGCCGCTGCTGTAGGCGGCGAGCGGTCGCAGGCCGCCCTGGAACATGGCCAGCAGATCCCGCTCGCTCATGCACAGGGAAACATCCGGCTCTCTCGGCAGGACGCCCACACCACACGCTCCACGTCCTGAACACAGACGCAGTAAACCGCTGAGGCAGCAGTCAGGGGATTTCACGACAATGCACAAACGGTCTAGAGACCATTCCCAAATGGGGCAGTCAATCCAAATCTTAATAAGTGGTTATTAATTTTCTCTGCATGTAATATTATACTTTGAGTGGCAAAGTATGTTAGAGATTATGGATGATGTCTTCATTCGGGTGCCGTGTTAGTGTTAGAAATGTTTTATACTGTGGATTAAAGCGGAGTATAAAAATGCATTTCTTATTTTCTTTTCTAGGCAACCAGACATTCACCATTCAATAATCTTGCCTGATGTTTTATGTAGTAACCTCCATGTAGTTTTAGTTTTTGTTTTAGCATTATCGTTTTATTAACATTTCGAATTAGCTTTTATTTAGTTTTCATATTAAGTGTTATGTTCAATCATTTCTAGTGCTCACGAATCGATGAATTGCGATTAATCGCATCTAACATAAATGTTTATAAATATATATATATGTGTGTGTATATATATATATATATATTTTTTTTTTCATATAAATTTAATATATAGAAATAATTTAAGATGTATATAACAATATAGATTTTATGTTACAAGTGATTAATCGATTTGACAGCACTAGTAATTTAATGTGCTTTTATCATTTTATTAACTTTTTTTTTTTTTTTTTTTTTTAAATATTGCCATTTAGGTTTAATTTATTTTTATGTCAGTTTTATATTTTATTTATTTCCAGTTAATAATTTTAATGCTTCAACAACTTAAACTTATTTCAGTTTGTTCCAAGCTTTACTGTTCTAATTTTTTCAACTAACATTTATATTTTACTTTATTTCAGCTTCATTTCTATATAAATAAATGTTTTTAATAGTTTTAATTAACGAAAATAACTCTGACATGCCTCTGACTCATTTGTGTTTCCCCTTTTTAATGACTAATAGTAGAGTAACATCAGGAAAATATAGTAGAAAGCATTTCAGAAATGTTGCAAGCCAGGCTCAAACCCAAATCACCCAAATCAGCATCATCACTAAGCCACGGCTCCATCCTGATATTGTTCCTATATAGATTCAGAATACCAATAGCAGACACTACACCAGCTGTAGGCAGTGAAATGGCATTGGTAAACAAGCATTTTTGGTTTATATACTGTCGCAAGTCCTGTTCACAACGCCAGCAGCAGTGAGTGACAGTGACCATCGGCGACAAAATGTACGCATGTCAATCGCGAATTTCACGAGTGAAGACTGTCAGTGGCGCTCACGTCACCGTCTCGACAGACAGGAGAGGGTTCTGGAGCGATTTCACTGTTTTAAATGATTTGAGCATCAACACATACATAGATGTAATCAAATGATGCATGGAAAAGAAACCATCAGCGGTCTTAGTGAGTTTGATTCATACATTGACAGTTTGTGTTGTTCATTATGATGCAGAAAGCAATTTAGCATTGCAGCAGTTCATATTACAGATTCCCCTGCATTATGTTGATCATTAGGGAGAAGAAAATGTCATATTTGTCAAATTTGAATGACGTTTTAGTCATTTTTGAGAGTATGAGTGGGTGTAATTCATTGATTGATGGATCATTAATCTGGAGCACTGCTATATTTATCACAAAACTCTCCAACAGCAGAATGCGACTGTTCTTTTAAGTCTAATTAGAATGTTATCTCATTTTTCCCAGCATTATATATAATTTCTGACTGCATTTTCTAAAGACACGGCCTGATGTGCAGTCAACCAATAACACTAGAGCGACAGCACTAGTACAAGCATCTTCACAGTACAGCGACAAAGTCGCTGGCGGTGTGACTGGGGCTTCAGTCTTACCTTGTGTCAGGTCCACAAAGTAGTTGTTGGTCTGTCCAGACTCAGTGGTGATCTGAAAGTGGTAACAGGCCCCCACCTGATGAACCAGCTCCTCTGACAGCACTGATCGAACCCGATCCATCAGTCCATCCAAACTCTCAGCTGAAACTGAATGCAGCTCATCTGCAAAGCTCACTGTATCTGGAAGGAACCACAAAATGAGACTTATTATGATGGCTTGAAAGCATTTTAAGGGATGATGGGTGAATTTACATTTAGGCTTTTAAAATCAGGATTTTTAAATCAGGACCTGTTAATCTCAGCGATCAAACCAATCCGAAAAAACAATGTCCGATTGGTCACTACACATTGTCCCTTACCCACTATACCCATACTTTCAAATGACACGGGGGAAAAAAAACACGTCATGATCGTAACACGATCGGATCCCAGAAGTCCTATAGCTTTAGGGGATCTTTGAGACTATGTGCTACATAAAGATATGCAATTCTAACGTTTTACGAAATTACAAACAAAAACGTGGCGCAAATGCACCACGTGCATTTGTCTGCGGAGCTTTTACATAAAAATGCTTGGTATAGTTTGGTCTCTAACTGAAACAAAAGTGCATGTTGTATTCAGCTAGTTGAGACCTTTCAATGATATACGACAGTCTATCTGTTATGTACGATGATTTTACAAATCACATTTTCATGTACAGCAGTAATTTGTTCATGCTATGAAAAACAGCATTCTAATATGACAGCACTTGTAAAGTGATGGTCGTATTGCTTGTAATCACTGTAAAGCTAAGCTTCTAAACACCTATTTTTTGTTGGTTTAAGTGGTTGGAACCAATTGAGCCCCTTTTAACAAGATGTAATATCAGTCTCTGGTGTCTTCAGAATGTGGCTGAAGTTTCAGCTCAAAATACTGCACAGATCATTTATTATAGCTTGTCAAATTTGCCCTTATTTGGGAGTGAGCAAAAACTGTGCATGTTGTTATAAATGCAAATGAGCTGCTGCTCCCCTCCCTCTTTCCAGAAAAGGGCGGAGTTTTAACAGCTCACTCTTCAGTTACTCAACAACAACAAAGCTGGAGAATCTCACGCAGCCAAAATGACGATTGTCAGTAACGTGTTCAGCCTTACATTTGATCGAACACTGATGGGAGAGACTCAGAAAGAAGATACAACTTTTGGAATGGAACTGGACGTTTCTGAACGGTTGATTGATTCAACTCATCAGCTAGCATGTGCCGTCATGTTAATCTTTTGTGCAAATCCAGCGTCGAATTGACCCTCGCTTGGCAACAACACTCTACTACAACAACTCTTCCTCTTCTCTAAAGCAGCTCAACATGGCCTCGCCCCCTTTGAGGTGTGTTCTCGGGTACAGGGTTTATGTAAATTTTGGGGTTTGTGATGTCACCAACCAAGGAAGAACCTAAAAAATTATTTGTGTGAAAGAAAATATCTCCCTTTGCATTGGACTTTGAGCATCGTAACTTTAAAGATTACACACTAAAGTAAAAAAAAAAAAAAAAAAAAATGAAATCATAATCCAGGACCCCTTTTAAGTGACGTGATGATTTAGTAGCGAACCCCACTTCGGACTTAAGAGGTTAAGGCTAGCGATTAATTGATTTAAACAACAATTGATTATGAGAATTCATGTAAATTTACATCCCTATTCTGAATATAACCATATCCTTTATTCTGATATTTTTTTAATCACTCTGTATGTTCATATATGCATCACCTTGACTGCATTGAGATGCAGCCGTCTGGCCCAGGAAATGCATTGCGAGCTGCTGTATGGGTCCAGTGAGACCTTCCAGCCCTGGGACAGAGGGGGGCATGATTAAGGGCCCTGAGTGACCCCCGTCTGGTTCCCGGAGCACACCCTCCAGGATCAGCTCCACGCGGTCCACCTCCAGCCCCCACGGCTTCGTCATCTCATTCATGTCCATCTGCATCACACAAGCAAAAAAACTTAATCTTGGGGGAAAAAAAAGTGATTTAAAGTGTAATATTGCTTTTGTTGCTCTCACCCCGAGATATTCCCCAAGTTTGATTCTCTCCGTCTGGATCTCCCTCAGGGTCTTTTTGCTCAAGGTCTGCATCATGGCGTTCTGTGCCGTGAGACGGGTGGAGGCGTTCAGATCCTGCACGGCCACCACTGACATCACCGGACTCCAGATCCGGAACTGGATATCCGCTCCAACGGACACCAGACCACCGTCTTTGGTGCTTACCTTTTGGAAGAAAAATTGTGGGAATGTGTCAAGTCAAGTCACCTTTATTTATATAGCGCTTTTTACAATGCAAATTGTGGCAAAGCAGCTTTACATTAATAATTGGCAAATAATTTTTAGCTGCACAGCAGCTCGCAAAGAAAATGGTGTCAAAATACTAAAAAAAAACCTCTTATTTCATTGCACCTTGCATGGAGGGACATTAAAGGCTCTGGTGCGCAGGTCAACTCTCTGCCACTGGTCAATCAAGGGCAGAACCAGAACCACTCCGGGACCTTTAGGAGGACGGATCCGGCCCAGACGAAAAACAACTATCCTCTCATAGTTTGGTACAACCTGAAAATAATACTGTACATTTAATAGGTGCTTAACAAAGACTAAAACTCTGCTAATAATGTGTGTAGAACTCACCTTTAGGACAAACCATCCAGATATGGGAAAAGTTATTAAAGTAATTAGAAAAACCAGGGACGTAACAATCAGGTTGCAAATCCAGGACAACAATCCTTGAGATTTATCTGAAATGCACAACATATATATATTTATATTATACACACACACACATACATATATATATATATATATATATTTATATTATACACACACACACACACCCACATATATATATTTATATTATACACACACACACACATATATATATTTATATTATACACACACACACACATACATATATATTTATATTATACACACACATACATATATATATATATTTATATTATACACACACATACACACATACACACACACATACATACATACATACATACATATATATAATATATATATTATATATATATATATATATATACACACACACACACATACATATATTTATATTATACACACACACATATATATATATATATATATATTATACACACACACACACACATACATATATATATTATACACACACACACACACACACACACATACATATATTTATATTATACACACCTCACACACACATATTATATATATATATATTACACACACATATATATATATATATTATACACACACACAACATACATATATATTATACATACACACACACATACATATATATATATTACACACAAACACACACACACATATATATATTATACACACACACACTACATTATGAAGTATTTATAGTATCATAATCATATTTATTTAGGTGCACCGTAGTCACTATAACGTAGAGTAAATACCTGTGAAGTCGTTTTGAGAGACTTTAGGCACATAATCAAATGAAAGTCCTCTCTGATCATAATGATTTTGAGTGAATTCAGCATGAGATGAAAACAGTCCAGGACTCTCACTGTAAAACGTATCTCTCTGCGACAGACACTGATACTCATAAGCCGAAGTCTTCCCGAACATTGTCATGCCGTATCAGAACAAATCTCGCTCCCTCCGTGTTGACTTTGACCGTTTATTATTGAGAAAATAAAGCTAAAGCTCAGTGCACGGACAGTCAACACACAAGAATCAGTTCCGCGTTTAGCGACGTCTCACGTGACGTCATGCGCTGAAGCCAGTGCAACGGCGCCCTCTACAGTAACGAAAGGGTCTTGCATCATACTGAGCTAATCCCATCATTTTTTTTTTTTTTTAATTCGAATGGAAAATGATATTATTTTCAACATAGTGTTTCCTAACGAGTCTACTGCGTTTTAGATTATGTTTTGCAACATTGTACATTTGTGGTCCTCCCAATTTAGTTTACGACATATCCCATTAATAATTCGCTGGACTGCACTCTCGTTTATCTCTGTCTAGGTTTGTTTTCAGAGGGATGTTTTAAAATGTAGGCTAATTGTCCCCCCTTTCCTCTTCTAATCCTCCATAAGTGTTTACTGGAATGTTTCAAGCTGGTAAAATCAATTTGTTTTCTGTAAAAATGACGTAAAACCCTTTGAAATAGTATCCAGTTAATTAACAGTTTAGATTATGGCAACGTGTTTCATAATACAGATATATTACCACAGTGATTTTTACAGCACGTGCGCTATGGAAGTAATAGGGGCTAATTTTAATTTTGTTAATGCTTTACGCTTTAATGTCGACGTACGCAATGTACGCAAAATCTTACGCCCATAGCGTAATGGAACGTAGTAAAAAGGTGGATTCCCCAAAATATAGGATAATATTAAATTATAGGCTACACCGAGAGAGCAACGGATTGATAGATGGATAAAATAAAATTCAAGAACATGAAATATCATTTTTTTTTTAAGTCCTGCAAATATGAGACATATCTTCAAACTTATACCAATTAACAATTTCTTTCAAACTTTTATTTGAAACTGATCATCAATCATATTCTAAATAATATTGCATTATAATGGCCTTGTAAGGCAATTTGCATGATATACATATCCAGGCTGTGAGGATGCATAGACTTATGAGCATTAATACGAGTATAAAAACTACAGTAACACAAATAAAAAGAGACATAAAATAAGACATAATGAGACGAATCAAGCAACCTATGCAAAAGTTATAAATACATTTGTGCTTTTTTTAGCGTTCAGGCAGATTCATTGGCATAGCACTGTGACTAGCATGGCAGTAAAGCAAAGCACCTGAAGTCTAGAGGATTTTGCTCCTCTACAAACAGTCTTTCAGAAAAGCTCCTCAGTTTTTGAACATGTCACACAGCAGTTTCTCCATGGGCGTGTTTCCGATGGTTCTTTGGAAGAAAAGGTGCTCGATTCTTTCTGAACTCACGAAGTGAAGGGATGGAAGGAGAAGTAATAGTCTGCCGAACCTAAAGACAGTGATTCATAAAAATAATTTGTATTAGTTGTGTCTTCTCTCAAAAATACTTTTTAACTTCTTTGTGTGTGTGTGTGTGTGTGTGTGTGTGTGTGCTCTCACCTGGCGACTTGACTGGGGTAAAGAGTGTGGATATGTTGAGCAAGCAGCACTTGGGACTGATCTTGAAGATTCTCCACCTGTTCTGGGTCTTTAAGTCCTCGTGTTTCTGTTACAGAAAGCTAACATTACTCACTCAGCACACCATTTCTACCCCACCAAGTTTTAGTTTTTGTAATGTTTGCTATTTGTTTTTTGTAGGAAAAACCTACCTGGTTTAAACAAAACAATGGCTTTCAAGCATGCAAACTCAGTTGGATCCACTTGCAGGGGCTTGAAGCGGCTAAACACTTCTTGAAGGACCCTCAGGTCTGAAGCGGAAGGGCTTCCCTTGCCCTGTCCCGGGGGTGAGAGGTCAGGCAGGGACAGCAGGGGGCAGTTGTCCAGAGGCAGTGACCACTGAATTGCACACAGAAGAAACAGCTCACTCCACGCTTCCTCAAGTAAAATCACCTAAATTCACGAAAATGGTGGGTTAAAACTTGCAGTAATGGATCGTGATAGATTATTTTGAGCGGCATTGGCAGATAATTGTACCTGCCGATTAATATGCAGTGTGCCTGAAAATAGCTCACTTTGTGGGCAAGAAAGATCAGAGTAAGAAATAATAGTATGCCTGACTCTCACCTGGTCTCGGAAAGGTAGATGGGAAAACACGGGCAAATTCTTGGCCCATTTAACAGACATGAAGAGTAGGCGGGCTGAGGTCTCATATACACTCTCGGGGCCGCGTGAGGGGTAGAGAGCACTGCCGTACTCCGGAGAACTCCTTTCAGGTTCATTACTGGTCACGTCAATGTTCTCATCAACTGTAAACACAGTTACATACAAAATATTGAACTGAGGAAAAATGAATAAAGAGTTAATAGCCTGTTGAAAAGGTCAGCTTAGGCCAACATAAACTTTCCCTGCTGGTCCAAACTGATTTATGCAACAGTATTTAGGGTTGGTCTAGCCGGAAGACCAGCATAGCCATGGACTATGTCCAAAACCTAAGGCAGTACTGTCTCGCTATCTTGTCAGTCAACGACTTAACAGGTATAATTTCGTATATTAAGGTGCCCTTTTACTGTCAGAAAAAAAGTATTTTTAGAGGTACAACAGCTTGTCACACTGAGGGAGTGCCCATAAAGGGACAACTTTGTACTTTATATACCCCTAAAAGTTGCATATTAGTAGTAAAACTAGTAATTTGTACCCTTAAAGGTACTACTAACAACCTTTTAAGAGCAAATACGGTACAAAGTTGTCCCTTTAAGGGTACTGCCCCAGTGACCCTTACCATATTTAAACATTTTTCTGATAGCGTAAGGAGGTTTCAGACTGCCTTCCAGGGCACCATAATGTCAGAAAGATCTAGAACAAACTCAATGTTCATAGTGAGCTGTACTTTTATTGAGTTTGCTGCAATTCTATCTCTGATCTTTCGGGCATTGTGTTCATCAACAAAGCTTAGGTTGACCAAGTCTCATTTCTTACCATCCTCTGGTTCCAGCTTGGCGCAGGTCTCGGCCGTCATCAGGCTGGCCATGAAGCGATGTCCGTTCTTGGGGCTGTTGTGTTGGCTAGGGTCTGTGGAGCTGATGCTGGAACTGATGGAGGAGCCCAGCATTGGTCGGTTGATCACAGAACAGGTGGACGAGGAAGTGGGCTCCAAGGTGGTGGCGAGGTGCTCCTTGTCCTTGTCCACATCCAGTGAGTCTAACCTGACTTGAGCGGTGCTGCGGGGCTGACGCTCATTCTGAACAGCTGAGAGGAGATGGATGGAAAGGTTTAGAAGGCAGAGACAATAGAGGAAGAAGTCGAAGAGAAGAGAACGCCTTTAAAAGTTGACTCACCATCCTTGTTCATGCCAGCTTGAAGGCATTTCTTTAAGCGACAAGCCTGGCACTGATTTCGGTGGGCTTTATCCACAGGACACATGCCTGTCCCAGCTTGACACCTGTAAATTTCAATGTCAGAATCTTAATTTTTGTTATTGCATCAATTTTATAGAAGGTTCTACCTTCAATCTTCTTTGCTCCTAATTTTAAATATGTAAGGTGTTTCCTCACCTGTAGATGAGTCTGCGCCTTACACTGCGCTTGAAAAAGCCACTGCAACCATTGCAAGCAAATATCCCGTAGTGTTTCCCACTGCTGGTGTCAGAACACACTTTACAAAGAAGTCCTGAGTTCAGGACCTTGCCTGGAGCGGGGCTTTTACCTGGGGAAGCAAGGAAACAACTATTTGTTATTCCTGGTAAGCATTTGCCAATTTCCAATCCATTCATTAGGAGTCAACTGGCGTTTCATATCAGTAGAGGTACAGGGCAAGGTGCCCAGATTTTGTGCACATAAACCTTGCTTTAAAATATAGTATTATAAGACTTTCGTTTAAAATATTCAAACTGGAATTCAAGACTACCAGAAGTTGTAAAGGTCATTGATTGCAAGATATCCACTACAAGCTAAACTGAAGAAGCTTTTACTCACCCTCTTGACTGTCATCTGTAGAGTTGCTCCTGGAAGACTCTGATGGTGATACAAATTGTACCATCGACATTTCTGACATCGGATCCTCCATTCAATGTACTGTAGAAGTTCACACAAGTTGTTCCTGAAGTGTTCCTTTAGAAGGATCTGGCTTTTGAGGTCAAAATGCCTGTCCCAGGTGGATTAATTGGAATCCTAGAGGGTCCTCAAAAAGAGCCTTGAGAATCTATCCTTGAGGTTTCTATCCTGATGGTCTGTTCTTTACTCTGGGTATCTCTGTCCTGTAGAACTTCTTGTCTGTTGCTTTTGTAAAGTGCAGTGTGGACTGTCACCTCCTCCTGGTGAGTCTAGCGATGCCGGACAGTGAGTGACTCTGAGGCTACCGTGGGCTCCCTAAAGGAAGACAAAGGGATTAGCAGCAAGCGCTGTGTAAGCAAGTGCCTATTTGTCATCCTCTTAATCTTTACTGTCCATCTAGGGGTGGATCAATCAGTCACACTCAGTATTAGCTCCATCCACAACAAGTGTGGAGAGAGACGAATAAACAAAAGGATTGGGGTTGAGTCATAACTCTCCATCCTCTCATCTCTTCTCTTTTGAGAGTTTCCCCTCAAAATTGATAAATGAAGAGTTTGTTAGCATCACACCACCAAAACTTTCAGTTAGCTATTGATTGATTTTTTTTTTTTTTTTATGTGGTGACTTGAAGTTTCAGGAATCAATATTTATTTCATGGATCAACATCTGTCTTTGTAATGATCAGTGATCCAAAAAGGTATTCCTCACTTTTGACTACACAGGACACAAGACGTGAAGGAATGCTAACATCTATCTGTATATACACTTTTTGATGTGTAACTACTATCTTGTTTAAAAAAAAAGAATGATATTTGTATGGTACACAGGCTGCAAGGAACATCTGCTCGGGGATTCTTCTCTAAAGTTTTGTTGTATTTCATCATTGTTTAATCCTCAACTGTCCTCCAGTAATGATGAGGCAATGCTAATCTCCATTGGCTCCAGTTAGCAAAATCTGCTGGATTTAAATCTTGTTTTTACTCAAAAAAATGATGTCCAACAATGATTGACTGTGGAATGTTTGTCCATAAGGACACTGAAAATCATTTTTACTGTCATGGTGGGGTTCCCCCCCCCCCCCCAATATTTTAAAATATCAATATTTTAGGTTAACGTTTATGTGAATTTATAAGGGAAAGTATGTTTCTAATGCTGTAATCGATCTGTAATTCTTTTTTTAAAACTATATTTTAACGTACTTAAATAGTCATGGAGTAATAATTTTTTGTAAATACAAATATTAAATTCCAAAGAAATATTAAAAATAAAATATTAATAGTATTTAATATATTTTTTTGTCAGCATATTCCAGACACACTTGAACCTTCATGTTTTTGTTCATATTTTTATGCATTTTTTTTTACTTTTACTTTTGTATACTTACAACATTGCCACAAACTTATGATCTACTCATTTGATGTCATCTGTTATATAATCATAAAATAATACATAAAAATTTATCAAATAAAATATAATAATTCACATAAACATAATTCTAGAACATAAACAATAAATACATTTTAAAACATTTTAAGAAAAGTAAATGTAATACTATGAAATACGTTTTATATATTTATATTTTTACCGTACCATGCACCATGCATGGTGGTATTACTTTACATTTTTTACACTACTACATGAAATATGTTATAAAATAAATAGACACATGCATAATATTTCATTAAAATATATAGCCGTACTGCACATCGCACTGCAGAAAACATTTTCTCTTCATAAGTCATGCTACAGCATTTACATTATGAGCCAGAGTGTCTTTTTATGACCAGATCAACAAATGTTAACTCTCTCTGTCTAAGTCTGCTCCTGTACCCCCGCTAGCATCCACAAGCACCCACTTCAAATCAGCTAAGCGGCTTAGCCTACCATAAAACGTGTTCTCTCAAGATAACAAAGACCTCGAATGAAAAGAGGGGGAGCAGGGAAAGAAAACAATTAGCTGCTTGTGAGGCGGTGGGAGCGGCATGGGCCCCGACAACGACACCGGTGCCATATGGTGGCTGCTCTCTGGATCCAGCTCTGCCTAATTAGTGACCCCTGTGTGATTTACTGGTAATTAGAGGGCTGAAGTCAGTGATTTGCTTTTTTCTTTTGATTTGTGTGTATCTATCTTATTAAAGTCTTAAGCAGTGCAAGGTCACACACAAAAGCCAGACAGCAGCACATGCCATCTTAAACCCATCTTTCTCGTAGTCTCCCCGCCACGGCGGAGGGTCTTTCATTCGAGCCACAATCACAACAGGTGGTCGGATTGTTCATAAACATATACCAACCACAATCAAGTGACTTTTTAATTGCAAAAAGGTTTGCAACCCACCAGACTGTTGACAAAAGATTTGAATAAATGTACCACGGCTTATCTTGACTCGGTTGATGTAACCCTTCTTTAATTGAATCAAAAGATGAATATCCATAGACAGAGTGTACGCGGTCTGATGAGGAGATGATCTCTGTGAACCAAGAATCCTCCTTAATACTCTGTTGGCATTAAATTGGTGTCTTAGTCGGGCTGACAGGGCCCTCTGTGTTGACCTAAACGAGTGTGTAAAAAGATTACGGCTCCTCGATTAGGTTGGGGTCTTCTTGGGGAGCAGACGGAGCCATTTGAACTCTGAACTGGAGACTTTAAATTAGTTCTGTCTCATGAAGGCCTTGAAATGTGGATCTAAGTGCACAACAATTGTTATTAATAATATATGTTTAATATAATACAAAAAATGATATATTATTAAAAATATTAAATTAACTATTGACTATAAAAAATATTTTATTTAGAGTCTCCCTGCTACTTAGACGAATAAAACAAATTTTATGCAAAATCATAACACTGGCACCATATATTTTTCTTCCATTTGTTCAGTCTCTTTCTTTTTTGTATCCTCGTCATCACCCTCGTCATTGTATATATTGTCTATATTTGTATTTTTATTCTTTTATTCCTTTTATTATCTGTGTCTTGTCTTGTCGCTGTCACTTTGTTGCACTTTGTTGCACAGAAGCTTCTGTCGCTAAAAAAAATTCCTAGTATGTGTAAACATACCTGGCAATAAAGCTCTTTCTGATTCCGACCTAATAAAGATACCATTGTTATTTCATGATTGTTGGGAAGGAACAACCGATCAGATCAGAGGTTACCACATCACGTCAGGCACTTTCAGTTCCTCATGAGCCTGCGTGTGGACTGAACTTAACTTTTATTTGATCGAAGTTGAGATGTTTAAGTTGTGAGTTGATGATAGCATGCAAGTCTTTTAATGAGTTTCTCTGTTTTCTATTTAATGTCACATACGAGGAATAACTAATAAGATGAGAAGATCCCAGCATCTAGCCTAAGATGTTGATTTAATGTTTTTCAAATACAGTATAATAATGAAAGCTTCCCATATGTAAATGTATGTTCAAATAGTGTATAGATCTGTTTTGTAATAATTATTACTGATTGTGCGATGACTCAGCAAAGATGTTTCGGATGATTATGTTTATGAGCGCTAGTGTTAAAAAGTGTTATTACCGCAAAGACTTTCATGTTTAAAAAGGAACAGTCATCACGTGTGATATTGGCTAATTATTGTTTATTATTCACTGTTTCAGACCACACAAACACACACCTGTTTGTACAGTTACCTCACATATATATTCAGTCCTAAGTAAACTCAGGCTGGCCACACACTTGAAGATTGTAAGCCCAATTTTAAGCCTGATTTGCTCCCCTGAATGACCACTGGACCAGAATGGATGAATGTCAGTCTCAAGGTGCATGTCCTAAATGTTCAGTCCACCATCCATCCTACTTGGAAGAATGTGAAGTTCAGTTGGCGGCACAGCAGCTACGTGGGCGAGAAGATTGCCAGCACAGTGATAGAAGGATGGCACACTGGCACGATTTCAGCCACCATAGTACAGATGAGGGACATGAAAGCAAACCACCTGATTCTTTAAATGCAAGAGTCCCAGCAATAGAGCACTGGTATCGCATAAAAGACCAGTGGGGTCAGAGAGATGAGTATTCTCCACAGAGGGAGATCTATGGGAATCCAGGGAACGATTGCATGTCCTTGATACACAGTAAAAACCCCAGAGTTAAATCAACTCTGCTCAGATAACATTTGGTCCCTCTCTAAATAGTGTTTAAGTCACACTCTTCAGAGATCGAATGTCTTTTATCTTCAGTTGATTTCATCTAAGACTGTGGCTGAAGTCAGTTGTAGTTCTTGTGTTTCTCTTTTCTTCAGTGATTCTGCTTGTTAACAGCAGGTGTTCATCATTAATGTTCAATCATCGCTTAATTATCTCATTAACTTTAACTCTGCTTCAGTGTTACTTTAACACTATTTAGAAAGGGACCGAATGTTATCTGAGCAGAGTTGATTTAACTCTGGGGTTTTACTGTGTAGAGAGAACAGACAGCTTAGTCAAGGACAACAAACAATGAAGGAGGAAATCAGACAACGGATGGAGATCCAAAAAGGTTTTGATCAGAAACACCCAAGTTCAGCTTAACACCTTCATTATCCTAGAACTGTCTACAGAGAAATAGAGAAACCTACTTCCTACCCCACAGAGTAATGAACATATTGATGCGATAGATATTGAGACTCACCTTGCTCCATCCCCAGCCCAGAGACAGAAATGACAACTTTTACTCTTTTAATGCCTGCTATTCCCATTCTACACATTATGGACCACCGGCAAACGCTGTGACGTGGCAGACCAGTGCAACTACACAGGAGACAACTTCAAAATCCTGTTGACAAGGAAGGACCGGCGGTGGTGGTGGAGGTGGGTGTTCCAGGAACGTGGTTGGGAACCACTGCTATAGTCAGTGTCTGTATGGCTGAGGATTACAGTGGTTGCATTACTGTTGCCACCACTGATGTCCATTCCACTGTCGCTCATCCTCCTATTAGCCTCCATTGCAATTGACGGTGGACAGCACCGAGCTGTGGTTTAGAGGCCTGCGCGGGACTGTTTTCTTAAACCCGCACCCGCACGTGTAACGGAGGCCTCCTTGTTAGAGCGTCCGACTCCCATGCCATTCGAGGCCTGCTCGGAGCAGGTCGAGTAGGACCCGGGTAGAGGGATTACATTGGTGCCGTGACCCGTATGGGAGTGAGGTTTAGGTGAATGTAACGGAGGCCAGCTAGTAGTTGCTGTGTGAGTAAAACTCACTCCTCTGACCTCAAGAGATGCTCTAGCGACAGACACTAGGGGTTGCAGCCTTCAGCCTTCTTGTTAGAGCATCCGACTCCCATGCCGGAAGACCCGGGTTCGAGGCCTGCTTGGAGCGGGTTGAGTAGGACCCGGATGGAGGGGTGACATTGGTGCTGTGACCCGAACGGGAGTGAGGTTTAGGGGGGTGAGTGTAACGGAGGCCAGCTAGTAGTTGCTGTGCGAGTAAACCTCACTCCTCTGCGTACACACTCACCAAACGAGTAACTTGGAAATAAGTAACCCTAACACAGAGAACTTTGAAAATAGACTATATAATTCTAACAAATGAAATACAAAATAAAATAAATAGAATATGCTTCTAAAAAAAACTTAGAGATTTTACATTATAGCTTGCTTAACAAGTGGCCTCAGGGCAGAGGTGTCAGATTTATGTCCGTTATAAACGAACACTTTTGCAACTAACAAAATTTAACTCTTTCCCTTTTTTGTCAGAGACAATTGAGAATTAATTCCATATGTCTGACTTGCCTTGTTTTACTTTGGTCAAGTTAACTGCCGCTTTAATTTTCTTCTCAACTTCTTGCGTTGACTCCATTTCTACTCTACACCAAATCCCACCGTTCCCCGCGGGTCTCCCGCTCAATTTTCTGACCGCTCCCGCGACATTTGCGTTGGGTCCCGCGGGAGCCCAAACCCAATGCAGCCCTCTACTGTGGTTGTCCCCAAGACTGCAACGACACCCAGGAAAACACTCACAGGCCTTGAGGAGGTTTGTAGACACAGACCAGGACACAAATGTTCATGGTAGGGAAAGAGAACTTCAAGAGGCCTTTGCATCCCTCAGGCTTCAATCTGGCCAAGCAGAAAATATCTTTCCACTTCAACCCACCAAACAGCCAAAACTTTGGTGCTGCCTGGGAACAAGAGATTGCACCATCGACTCACAGACGTTAACTAAGGAGGTGCTCCTGACTGTACTTATTGAAGTGGAATGGATCCTTTATTTTAAACCTGTGGGGTACACATCTTTCAGTGTAGCTGACTTCGACCCGGTTTCGCCCAAATACCTGCTCTTTGGGCGGCCTAATTTCATGTTTATAACAGACAGTCATCAGGACTCGTGCCAGTTACATTTAGTCATTTAGCAGACGCTTTTATCCAAAGCGACTTACAAGTGAGGAAAACAAACAAGCGATTCTTCATGAATTGGCAAATAGGCACAGGAAGTGCTCACAATACAAGTTTCAGACATTGCTCAGTACCATAAGCTGGAGTAGGAAGGGAAAAGGGAAGGATTGGGTTTAAGTGTTCACGGAAGAGATATTATTATTGTAATAATTGTGATAATTATTGTTAATAATGATGGAAGTGTTTGATATTGGCTAATTATTGTTTATTACACACACCTGTTCTTAATTACCTCACTTATAGTTTCTGAGAAGATATTTCTAAGCAATGCCCTCTGATTATTCATGCTGGACTACCTTGAATCAGTGCAATATAGTCCTAAGTAAACTCAGTTACAATGATTCAATAAGGAATAATCGTGAGATCATGAATGCTGTGGGGAAAAATAGAATAAACCAGTAACTCTACATAGGACACGTGGTTTGTAAAATGAAATTAAACAAAAATAATATAAAAATATGTGACCCCCATAGGACAATGCCAACGGTGTGGAAAATGCCAAAACATGCATGACCCAAACATAGGACTAGCAATAAAATAAAATAAATCTGCAGTTTGGAAAAACTAATATATTCCATTATATTAACAAATGTATGATTTCACAGAACATTTGCAAAAAAAAAAATGTGATTCATTTTCTTTTTGCCTTTCACCTGCTGATCTAGAATTGTCGTGTTTACCTGACCTCTGCACCCACTTTATTGTGTCTTTTGCTTTGCTTGTATTTGTTTCCAGACAGCGTGTTGCACGAGAGAATGAGAGCTGAAAACAGGGTGTCAAAACATGTGACTGCGAGTTTCCAGAACTAAAGCTCATCGCATGACACATTCCTGTTGATGTCATGTGTGAGTGACACACCTGAGCGTGTGCTTCACAGCGGCTCGGCATTAGCTGCGTTTATGTAACTAGCAGGTGGCAATAACACATAATGTTCCTAGTGGCTTTTTAGGACAAGACTTGCTTAGATGAGCAGAGCAGAGATTACCATAAAACAAAGAGATTAGACTGGCCTAAATATAGCAGGAATATTATGCACTATGACTGATAAGGTTTACAGGTAACCCTTTAAGTTAAACTTCGGATCATTTCAGGTCAAGGCTATTTACTAAGGTGCTGGATAAGCACGTTTGGTGTTCAAATGGTATTTCATGAACATCTTTGGTGCTCAAATTCTGTATAAATTTCTGTATTTTCATTACGACCCATTTGGTGGTCGTATTGAAAGAAAAACATTTTTAAATGTATATATACAAAAAAATGTGCCAAAATATATTGCTAATTTATCTAATAAATATAATTTCATTTTTATATAATAACAATATTTTATGTCATAATTTTACATAATAAATATAACTTATATTTACACTCATATTTTTGCCAATTCTATATACTTTAATATAATACTTTAAATATATACTGCCTGGCCAAAAAAAGTCGCTGTTTGGGTTTAAACGGGCAAATGCTTAAGAATTATAAGTTAATTATACAAACATATAAAACAAATGATAACTAAAGCTATAACTACAAATTGGACAATATGCAGTTATCAACATTTCACTGCATTCATATAACTGCTAAATAAAACAAAATCAATGACCCAAACACAGAGCAAGGAGTTTGTAAAATACAAAATACAATAAAATAAAATAAAACAAAATAAAACAAAATCAATGACCCAAACACAGAGCAAGGAGTTTGTAAAATACAAAATAAAATAAAATAAAACAAAATCAATGACCCAAACACAGAGCAAGGAGTTTGTAAAATACAAAATAAAATAAAATAAAATAAAACAAAATAAAACAAAATCAATGACCCAAACACAGAGCAAGGAGTTTGTAAAATACAAAATAAAATAAAATAAAATAAAACAAAATAAAACAAAACAAAAATAAATAAAATAAAACAAAAAAAGACCCAAAACACAGAGCAAGGAGTTTGTAAAATACAAAATAAAATAAAATAGAATAAAATAAAATAAAACAAAATAAAACAAAATCAATGACCCGAACACAGAGCAAGGAGTTTGTAAAATACAAAATAAAATAAAATAAAATAGAATAAAATAAAATAAAACAAAACAAAACAAAATAAAACAAAACAAAACAAAACAAAAATAAAATAAATAAAATAAAACAAAATAAAACAAAAAAAATGACCCAAACACAGAGCAAGGAGTTTGTAAAATACAAAATAAAATAAAATAAAATAGAATAAAATAAAATAAAACAAAAATAAATAAAATAAAATAAAATAAAACAAAAACAAAATAAATGAGCAAGCTCAACCGTTGGGTTTAAAATTGACATAACATAAACCAAAAATGTGGACAAAGCCAACCAACAGTTGACCCAAACATGAGTTGAAACAACCCAGAATTGATTTTAGAGTGTACCATCATTTCATTGCCTTCACTGAAGTCACTGATAACCACTGATTACATTATACACATTTAGCTGTGAACATCCCTTAAGGCAGCAACAAAAACATACACTGATCACAATGGCATTTCATTGTCACAGGTTTAGTGTAGTAGAGCAGTCATGGGGCACATTTAAGGCGTTTAGAGTCTGATCTGTGCAGTGCTGACAGTGTAACTCAGCAGGTGTTACATAACCGTATGCTGAAGTCTCTCGCTGTGTCTGCAGCCAGACCGTGAACGCCACAGATTACTGTAGGCTCTCTATACGTCAGGGGAAAGCTGTTGATGTAAGACACTCCACACACAGGACAACACAACAGCCCCGCTTATTAAACACACTTATCAACTGTGAAGCCTAATTAGCTGATCTATATTATTCAAATAATTGCATTGAGAAAAAAAAGTGCATTAAAATGTCTTTTGAAGTACAGAGAAATATATGGTAGTCTGTGTTTATGTAAATAAAAAGACAAATAAAAACATTATCTTTATTAGTAATCAATATATTAGTAATGGTACTTTTTGTGGGGGAAAAAAAGTAAAAATCTATAAAAACTGTAAAGTAAAACCTCATATAT
>CM074290.1:5278614-5361114 GCA_037194245.1 Opsariichthys bidens | reverse complement strand
AAAAACATCATTAAGTACAATCTAGACACCTAATAATGGATAAAAAACCCCAATACAAAACAAAAACTAAGGCATATTAAACATTAAAATTAATTATAAACCTGTATATTTATTAAACAAATCGAAGCCACTTTTAAGGACTATTACATTTGTTTGCATTATGACATTATTTTCATAGCAATCAAACTAACCCTCCCCAAACACTAATTTTATGCGTGCATGCATGTTATTTATGCATTAATTTATTGATTTTTGAAACTCCCATTAATCTCAATGACGATTGTAGTTAGATTCTCATATGTTTGTTTTTACTGTACAACAATGTGTAAAATTACTGTAATTTATAATACTTATTTCTACATCAGAATAGTATCAAGACAGCTAATATCGATAATATTTTCATATTACGTTATCATATTAGTGATTTTCTTTTTTGCATTACAGTAATGAAAATGGGGGAAGATGTGCTTAATTTCAAATTAAAATAATGAAAAAGCACAAAACAATTTTTCAATTTTCCTTGAGTAAAACGTCCTCTTGACCGAACCCTGGATCTGGCATTGCCTCCTATGAACTTTTCTCCGTTCACCGCATTTAGATATATACTTTAAATCAGAGATGAGCGTCGGTGAAGTAGCTGCCTTGACAAACCGCACACAGATCACTGAGCAAAGTAAATTAGACAGAGACAGGGATAATCGCTCTCGGATACGGATGTGAGTCTTCAAGAAAACAAACTGTGCGAAGGGTGAACGATTAGAGATCCTACATACCCCCCCCCCCCTCCCTCCCGTGATCCATAAGTGTCATTTGGCCGAGTTCTGTTCTTATAAAACTGACATCGAACACACTTTTTAGATAATTCATGTAACTTATACATAGTTTTAGAGCGACAGTGAGTGAAACAATGCAGCTGTCCTTTTTTCAATATGGCTTACAGCATACAGTTGCCAAATAGGCTCTAATCATGAAATAAAAAACGAATAAGCTCTAAAATCTAATTAGGGCCATTTATCATATTCAGAAAAAGCCCCTGTCGTGGTGGAAGGAAGCCAGCGATTTATAAATCTATGACTCATCGTGATTAATCTTTGTGTTCGGGATTAAACGCATTCATGGACACAAGCGGCCATATGCCGCTCGTGTTGAACTTGTGTAATTGGGGTACTGAGGGAAATTGGCACAAAACAACACGCTTTGTTTTAGCACTAATTAACTAATAAGATTATTAACTAGATTTCCGAATCGACATTAACCGTCAGAGAAATTGCAAGTCGCCTGCCAAGCGAGGAGAATTTGGCGCGAAACCTCTTCAGTCGTGCGCAGTACATGCAAGCGCTCGCAACACACAAAAATAACGTAACTTTGTAAGGTGATCGTTTATCCTCTCTTCAGCAATATAATATGAGGCGCTTATGCTGTATAAACACAGTAAAAGTAGTTAATCCTTGCCTTTTTTAAATGTTCCAGGTCATTCCGGGTCAGTTATCATTGTCTACCCATCCGTAACAAGCTAAATGTCATGCAGGGGTCATTCTAACAACCTTCACACTGGACACGTAGATGTAGGGGAACAGAAAAGGGCAGGTGGGAATGGGGCGGCACCGTTGCCTTCTGGGATTAGCCAATCCCTGCCATCTGCTAGCGGCAGCATAATCCCGTCAATGAGAAAATCAATTGTCTAAGTAAATATCAAAGGCATGTAAGCTCATTTTGGCAAGTAACTTAAACATTAGGACGACTTAAGTTAAAAGACCATGTTAGTGCTGAGCAAGGGATAGGGAGGCTTATTCATTACGTGCAACTCGCTGCTGAATCGTCAAAAAAGGATCAAGCTGCAATTAACAGAGACAACAAAAAAATAAGACTCGGTAATATTTTCTTTGGATAAATATATACGTTTTATTGTGCTTATATAAACTAGAAATAAATCTCTTGTCTGGTATATGAATTTATAGTGCTAAAATTTAAATTATATATAAATGTAAATATATAAAAAAATATATATATATATATATATATATGTTTATTTTAAATAATTTTAGAGAGAGAGAGAGAGAGAAAATATTTCATTTATGATTAATATGATTATCATTTTTAATATTCAATGTTTATTTATTTTTGTAATTAGTGTAAAAAAGTTGATTTAAATCATTTAGACCCTAAAATTCACAATTATAAAAAATTAATGTATATATATATATATATATATATATATATATAAAGAATGTTCTGTTGTTATTGTTAACTAAAACTGAAACTAACTTACGATTGCATAAATATATTTAAATATATGTGCAAAATATTGTAGAAAACTGCAATTAAAAGAACACACACACACACTATATTTTTCCCCCACATATACATACATTATAATTAATTACATTTAATAAAGAATATTTTATTTAATATTAATCTAATTAATAATATTACTATTAATATTACTTCATATTTAATATTTTAAGGCAATGTTAGACCCTAAAATGCACATTAATAAAAAAAAATGAAATAAAAGAATATATATAGAATATGTAAAAATCATTTAACTGAAATAAACATGAAAAAAAAACTTGTGCAACAGCGCAACTGACTGAAATAAAATTTGAAGTTGAAGAACTAAAATTAAGTTAAATGATAAAAAAAATACTAAAATGTCAATTCAAAGAATATTGAAATATTAATATGTAAATAAAGACAGTAAATTGAAAAAGGTGTTGGTTCCAGGTGCTTTCTGCACCTCCTATAACAACAATAGTGAGTGGTTTTGGAAATTCGCGCCTCACAGTGTCCTACTTCAGCTCCTGTTTAAACCCCATCAGAGATAATAGGATCTGCTGCCGTGAGGCTGGGGAGACGGGATTGGTGTCGTAGTGCCAGGAGATTTCATTAAATGTGTAGCTACTTTACATCAGCCATTTACCTGATACTCTCGAAATTTGGAAAGTCAGGAATAAACATAACCTTTGTTAAATAAATAATGAACTGACTGAGTTATGAAGTTAACATCTGCACTATGACATACAGTTATTCATAAATTTAATACAAACATCTAAATTAAATAATAAAAACACTTAAACACAAGTGTCTTTGTATTTAGGGGTAAACAGAAAAGTGTAAATATTAAGAAAGAAGATTAACTTGCAAATCATTCTTGCAGGATTCTTTATTAAAAAATAAAAATCACATTTTCTTTTGTAAATGTCAGTTTATGTCATATTGTAAATTACTTTATAATAAAGAGTTTTGTTAGAATAAGTATTGTGCAAATTCAAAAGCAATATCCAGAGTACAAACGCATCCCTCTTCAGTTTCAGTGCCTCATCAGTGAACTTACAACCCATTATATTCATGCTTACAATGACCAACAAACAGAGGCTCCGCCTGAATCCCTCGCCTGCAGCAACACAAACAAAAGTCAATCAGGCTTTTATGGCTCATATAGTATGATATAGTGGGAATATACAGCTCTTACTTGAGGAGGAACAACATTTCAATTTAATCCAGAAGGCCCAGACTTAGCACTATCATTAAATTTGGTGCAGATTCTAATATTTATATGGCAAAAAGTATCTATCAGACGACAGAAGGCATGTAGTAGATTAATCAGCAAAGTTTTGATTCAAATTTTTTGATAAAGTAGGGCTAATAATAGTGAATTTTGTATATGTATTGTGTAACTGTAATAGTCCAGAGGGTGATAAAGAATATATTTCGATACCTTAGAAGTTCACAGCGAAACTCTTCCAGTCGAGGGAAAGCCAGATCTGCGTTCAAAGTTTTTTCTTCATCGCTCCACAACCTTTCAGCGGCAGCGCAGGCTCTCGGCCTTCAAACACAATCACAAAGATCTACACTCTGGAAGATTTTGCACCAATAATGCTATCATTTATAATCTTGTCTGTGTATTTTTTCATACCACAGACGTGGGCTCAGATTGGTGGCGTCGACATATTCACCCCACATGGCGACCTCTCCACCGATCACCAACTTTTTTTGCTCCTCTGTCCCTAAATCACACAAAAACAAAAATGCATAAATTTAATCAAACACACGCTAAAAAAAAGGTTCTTTATTGGCATCTATGGTTCACGAAGAACCTTTGGAATGTTTCCTTTCCACAAAAGGTTCTTTATAGTGGAAAAACATTCTTAAACTGGTATTTTAAAACTTAAAAAAAAAAAAAAATAAAAAATGCCGCATTGGCAACTAACTGAAAATAAGATAAAAGTCTAAGCTAAAATAATTATAAAGGTCAAAAGAAATATTTAAAATGAATAAATAAAAATAACTTATTTTGCTCTTCTGTCCCTAAAACATGGAAGAATATGCACAAATTGAATTAAATACAAAAGATATACACTGAAAATACACCAGCACTGCACTACAAACAACAACAAAGCAAACAAAATGGTTAATTTCATTCAAAGTTAAAGATAATAGTTGAGTGTCATTAATTAGAGCTAACTGACTCATTCTGTATACTGAATTTAAAAATTAAGTCAACCGCCAGCCCATAAAAAAAATCTGTATCTGAACCAGGAAATGGCATCAGGTTCTCATTAATTACCCATTTGCTTTTCTATTTTATAGCAAATATTTAAATTTTGACCCCAGCCTAAACATCATGCTCCACACACCGGAGAAATTCTGGGGCTGCACTGCGTAGGAAATACGCCAGTCCTGGCCGTAGCTGATGTGGTTGATGTACCAGGGGGCAGAGAGCAGAACCCTGTGCCCAGCTTTGGTCATTTTGCTCAGTTCAGCCGGGTAATTTCGACCCTTCCAGATCTCCAGAACCGTGTCCTGTGGAATCTGAGACAGCGGAAACAGTGGGTCACACGGATTGCACTCTTCATGCATTATCGGCCTTTATGGATTTATCAGTAAGGTCTTCTTTAGAAATCTGCATAAATGCAAAAACTTTTATCACTTTAATTTAGCATATACTGGAGCGAAGACAGGAAATGATGGGGTGAAGCGGTGGAAAATGTAAAAAATGTTGCAAGCTTCAAAAAACGCAAAAAGCACCAAAGGTCAACGTTTTAACCACTTCCCCACAGTTCTGGCATACCAAAGAAAAAATATTTTGTGCATAAATTCAGTATTTTTGAGCTTTAACCAATTTTATTGTGCCGATTGTGGAGAGAGGACAGAAAAAGATGGGAGAAGAGGTGGAAGCAAGATTTTAAAAATGTTGCAATCTAGTCTCAAATGGAAAAAAAACAAAAAAGCACCAGAGCTCAACATCTTAACCACTAATCCACAATTCTGACGTACAAAAAAATATATATATTTTGTGCATAAATGCAACATTTTTGGGCTTTTACCAAATTTATTGAGTGAATGATGGGCTGAAGAGGTGAAAACGAGTTTAAAGATGTTGCAAGCTAGACTCAAACTCAAAAAGCCCAATAAAGCACCAGAGCTCAACATGTTAACCACTAATCCACAATACTGACATACAAAAAAAATATATATATTTTGTGCATAAATGCAATATTTCTGGATTTTTACCAATTCTATTGAGTGACTGAAGGGCTGAAGAGGTGAAATCGAGTTTAAAGATGTTGCAAGCTAGACTCACACTCAAAAAGCCCAATAAAGCACCAGAGCTCAACAAGTTAACCACTAATCCACAATTCTGACGTACAAAAAAATATATATTTTGTGCATAAATGCAACATTTTTGGGCTTTTACCAAATTTATTGAGTGAATGATGGGTTGAAGAGGTGAAAACGAGTTTAAAGATGTTGCAAGCTAGACTCAAACTCAAAAAGCCCAATAAAGCACCAGAGCTCAACATGTTAACCACTAATCCACAATACTGACATACAAAAAAATATATATATTTTGTGCATAAATGCAATATTTTTGGATTTTTACCAATTCTATTGAGTGACTGATGGGCTGAAGAGGTGGAAACAAGATTTTTTAAAATGTTGCAAGCTAGACTCAAACTCAAAAAGCCCAATAAAGCACCAGAGCTCAACATGTTAACCACTAATCCACAATACTGACATACAAAAAACTATATATATTTTGTGCATAAATGCAATATTTTTGGATTTTTACCAATTCTATTGAGTGACTGATGGGCTGAAGAGATGGAAACGAGATTTTAAAAATGTTGCAAGCTAGATTTAAACTTAAAATGCCCCAAAAGAGCCTTAGCTTGCCTTTTATCTTCTGGGAGTCTGGGCTTGTTACATGTACAGACAAGTTTCACCTCAAAAATCAACTCTTGGTTGACACCTCCTGGTAAGAAATTGCTTTGCAACGATTGAGACAACAGGATTTCATGGTGCATTCTGGGCAAGAGGGCAGTGTGGGGAACATGAGATGTTACATTCTTATGTCTAGATATTTAGGAAGTATTTGATGCGATTCCTATTGAAAAAGGAGAATCATACCAAAATAGCAAGTCCAGTGTTGTTACCGTTAACTGAAACTACTGTTTTAAAAATTAAAGTTAATTTAAATTGTAGTTGAATTTAAAGCTAATGTTAAAGCTGAAATATATATATATATATGTATTAGTTGAAAAATGTAAAATTGGATTTGGCAACTATCTGAAACAAGTTTAAGTTGAAGTACTAAAAGGACTAAAACAAAACAATGAAAGCTAATTAGAAATATAACAAAACTAATAAAAAGACAAAAAGAACAAAACAAAATCCATAACTTAAAATAAAAACTGAAAATACATAAATAAAAATATGAATATTTAATATAATAGTATATTAATAATACTAAAATAACTTGATATTCACTTTCAGCAGAACACACACTTTCACACTGGACTGAACTACAATGTTAGAAAATTCAGCACTGCACTGCAATCTCTTGTATTTGTTAGTGTTTTGCACTCATGTTCTGACCCCTAAAGGCTAGAGGCCGCACGATGTAGTAGCGGGCCCAGCTGTGAGTGGGTATCGGCAGATCGAGGTAGAAAGGAGCCGCCAGGATGACCTTTAACCCTGCCTTAGTCACCCGTCGCATCTCGCACAGGTAACATCCCTGCTTCCAAACCTCCACCACATATTTCGATCTGGGCTAAAAGAGAAGTGTCTCATTCTGGTTAAACCACACGCATTTCTTTGAAAGGAACCAATGTAGAGCATATTTCTACTCACTCGCTCGTGGTAGTCAAACACGTCCTGCCAAACAATGGAGGTTTTGTTGAGAGCGGAGGTCATGTTCATTATACTGAAGAACATAAGAGACATCAAGACAAAGAAAAACCATGTCCATGAATGTTCTATTTCTTATGCTTATGCAGTAAACGGTTTGTTCATCATTTTAAATCACAAGAAAATTAAATCACTAAACATATTAAAACAGAATTGAGTCACAGATGTGCTGGATTTTTAAAAAAAAAATGGTTTCAAACATGGCGTGACATTTTAGAAATAAAAACTGAAAACAAAATTAAACTATTTTATTAAAATCTTTAATACATTTTATTTATAATTATTTGTAAATGGATCAGTTTGAATGGATAATGAAGGAAAAGCAGCCAACAAGTGATGCTGTTATTCCAAAACGGGAAAAATATTATTAATAAATATTAATCTGACTTGTGGTTCAAAAACTTTAGGTTAATTAAGATTTATTTAATACTTACTGTATATTCAGCATTAAACTGATCAAAAGTGATAGTAAATATTTATAATGTTACAAAATATTTCTATCCAAAGAATTCTAAAAAAAAGGTATCATGGTTTCCAGCACAACTGTTTTCTGTATTGATAATAATAAATGTTTCTTAAGCATCAAATCATCATATTAGAATGATTTCTGAAGGATCAATGTGACAACGAATTCAGCTTTGCATCACATAAAAAACATTTTACAATATATTCAAATAGAAAACTTGTTTAAAATTGTAATGATATTTCACAATATTAGTTTTTACTGTATTTTTGGTGAGCAAAAGTAAAAAAACAATACTTTTTTTCAGTTTGCAAATCTTTCTGAACACAAACTTAATACGGTACTGTATGTCGTTTTTTATTTTTTTAAATTGAAACACTCTCACAATTCCACTAACCTCTCCATATAGAATGACTCCAGTTTAGTAAAATCCTTCCCAAAGCCCATCTTTTCCATAAACTTTCGCACATTGGGATTGGACTGCCTGTTTCAGAGAATAACTTTGTTAAAATCTTCAAATAAAAAACTTTTTGCTATTGCAGACACCCAAAGCTAGTGTTAAAAGTGCTTACCAGCAGGCAAAACTGACCTCATCGCCTCCTAAGTGAACATACGAGTCAGGAAAGACAAATTTCACCTCTTTCAAAAGGCGTTCCATGAACTTATAAGTGGTGTCTACTGTTGGATCGACAGGTCCAAATGAGCCAGAGGGAGCATCTCCCTTGTAACAAGGTGTCAAGAGGTCTGGCTGTCCTGATAATTAGGGATAAGCGTCATTATTCTTTGTAGGAATTTCAAACGGTCATTCATTAACCTGATACAAAATCAATGGAAGTCTATGCAATGTCCTCAAACCTGTGTGTGTGTGTGTGTGTGTGCGCGCCTTTTTGTGACATATCAGGACACAAATGTGTATAATGTCATGGGTATGACACTGGTATTACAACTTGAACGTGCATTATGAGGACATTTCATATGTCCCCACTTTTCAAACAGCTTTAAAAACATACTAAACAAGGTTTTATTAAAAATGTAAAAATGCAGAACATTTTCTGTGAGGGTTAAGTTTAGGGGTGGGTTTGTGGGGGGACAGAATGTACAGTTTGTACAGTATAAAAACCATTACGCCTATGGAAAGTCCTCCCTTTGATAGCAAAACGAACATGTGTGTGTGTGTGTGTGTGTGTGTGTGTGTGTGTATGTGTGTGCGTGTTTTTGTGACATATCAGGACACAAATGTGTATAATGACATGGGTATGACACTGGTTTTACAACTTGAACGTACATTATGAGGACATTTCATATGTCCCCACTTTTCAAACAGCTTTAAAAACATACTAAACAAGGTTTTATTAAAAATGTAAAAATGCAGAATGTTTTCTGTGAGGGTTAAGTTTAGGGGTGGGGGGTGGGGGGACAGAATGTACAGTTTGTACAGTATAAAAACCATTACGCCTATGGAAAGTCATCACTTTGATAGCAAAACGAACATGTGTGTGTGTGTGTAGGTGTGTGTGAGTGTGTGTGTGTGTGTACCTTTCCCCCATGATTGAGTGTGTCCAGGCGAGTCGAACTCGGGTACGACTCTGATGCCCCTCATTCTAGCATGTTCAATCACTCTTATCACATCTGACTGTGTGTAGATATGAGTAAACGGATGAAAAGCTCCCTATAGAAAAAGATATGACAGTGTTGATATCGGTGACTACTATAACTATTTAAAAATCATTCTCGTTAATACTGAAATTACTAAAACTAAAATAAATTCAAGCTAAATAAAAATATTTTATAAAACAAAAATTAATAAAAAAGGATAAGCCCATAAAATTGCTAAAACATACAATAAAATATAATAACTGAAAATATAAAAATAAAAGCGTATTCAAAATATGAATAAATACTATAATATACATTTATATACACACACATATAAAATTGTATATAAATGTATACATTATAATTATTAAACTATAAATATTATTAAAAACACTTTAGCAGCTTTGACATATACAGCACCTTCAATGCCTCTAAAATCAATATAAACTGTAAAAGCACATAATTACTGTACTGCAGGTGATTTTACAGCCTCTCTACCTTATTACTGAGGTCAGGAAAGGTGCGGCTCTGATACGGAAAGGAAGGATCATCCACGATGTGCCAGTGAAACACATTGAATTTACTGTAGGCCATAGCATCCTAAGGAAAATTAAAATGCAAGTTTTATTTCACAATATTTTATTATTAATCAAAGAATTAAACTGATCAAAAGTGTCAGTAAAGACATTTATGTTACAAAAGTTTCTATTTAAATAAATGCTGCATTCCTATTCATCAAAAAATCTTGTAAAAATGTTTTCCAAGAAAATACTAAGCAACTTGAACTATTTTCAACATAGATAATTATAATAAATGTTTCTTGAGCATCAAATCATCATATCAGAATGATTTCTGAAGGGTCATGTGACACTGAGGACTGGAGTAATGATGAGGAAAATTCAGCTTTACCTTCACAGGAATAAATTAAAAAAACTGTAATACTATTTCATTCGGGCTGTGCAATACGGACAAAATAATCACATTGCGATTTTTTTAATCAATATTGCAATTGCGATTTATTTTGCAATTTTGTTAATTGTTTTGCTTTTTCAAACATGCTTCATTCTGAATGTATTCAGTGCACAAGAAGTGCATAACAAAATGTTTCACAATGAAGGAACTGTATTTACAGCTTCATAAACAAAACTGTAATCTTTAAAACAGACAACATAAAATAAAGTAAGGTTAACTAACCTGAAATTTCAGTCATAATAAATAAACTTCAAAATTGTATTTCAGTGCACACATTTCACAATGAAGTAACACTGTACAGTAGATTAACTGCTTGATAAACAAAACAGTAAAAAAAAAATTGTCTTAAAACCAGACAACATATAATAAATGACGATTATTTCACCTGCTTAAACTCGTATTCAACGCCCGCCTTACATTTCTCATATATTTCGGGAATATCAACTTGTGTGAAATAAGTGTGAGTTGCAGCCCGTGTCTTTTGTTCAGTGTTTGAATCCAAAACTCTCTCAAACGACTGATGTTGAATTTCTCTTTGGTACCAAATCATTTTTATTCTGAACCGCATCCATATTTTTACTTCTTTCCTCCCGTTTGCCTATTCTGTTCTCCCGCTTTGCTTTGTTCTCATTTGTGCCGAGCGAGCTCTGATTGGTCAACATCTTAAACATGCGCACAATAACGTTGCAGTATTCTGAATCAAAATATAAATAAATTAACAAATAAAATTGCAGACTTGTGCGATTTAGAAATTGCATGTGCTCAAATCGCGATTGTTTTGCGATTGTGATTAATTGCACAGCCCTAATATATATATATATATATATATATATATATATATATAAAATAATGTAATTCAGCAGTAAATACAAACCAGGGTCTTCAAAATAGCATGGAGGGGTAAATAATGCCTTGAAGTATCCAGTAAAAGTCCTCTAAATGCAAAACGTGGGAAGTCAACAATCTCTGTCTTGTTGAGAAAATACTGCATGGAAAAGTGGAATAAAAGAACACATTTAACATGCTAATATTTAACATGCAATTTATTACAATCACATGACTAAATACTGTCCCACAAAACTTACTGAGCCATAATCATCCTGGTACACAAGCTGACTGAACGACTCCAGACCTGATTTTCAAGTTTTAGAAGTTGAAAAAAACAAATATTTAATTAATTAGTGCTTTTGGGTATTCAAGCAAGTAAAATTAAGCACAAACGAAAAACACAATAATCATAAAATGCAACTTGTGTCCCACCTCTTAGAGAACCCCACACAGTCACTGATCTCAGAACAGCCTGGCCATCAGACACACTCAGGCTATCTGCAACAACAAAACATATATAGAATGTCATTAGAACGTCGTGGCTTATTATTTATGCTTCATACGCCATAAAATGGAACAAATATATTATTTTTTGAATCTGGAAAGTGTCATTACTCCTGACTTAGCAGACTTTCTCTAAGATTAGATATCAGATTAGATTTGAGAAACTTTTCAAGAAACTAATGAAAATATAAACTGAAACTGAATAAAATGTCTTTGAAACTTCTAAAAAAATGTTTTTAATACACTACATGTTTTGCTAACCGTTCCCTCGCTAGAGTTTTCATTTACGCTTCTGAAATTTTCGTTCACGATCCCCGAGTTTTCGTTTGCCATTATGCCACAAATCTCTCTGGGCGGGGCTAGGAGTGGTGTGTTCTCATTGGCTACTGAGTTTTTGACTGACAGCTTCATAAGACGTCACGTCAGTTGTCATGTGAGGATGTGATCGTCGTTTTTGAACTTCATCTGTTGCTGCTACTTTGTCGACATAAGCTTTTAAGGAGCGCGAGAAATCAAACTCGAGAGAAAAGGTTTTACTGTATAAGCTACATTGACGTATAGTACTGAAAATATTGCCAGTTTCAATTTATATTTTCATTAGTTTCTTAAAACTCCTCGATCATTTTTATCGGCACAAAATACATTCCATAAAAGGTCGGCAGGGTTCTGCCGCAAGGTCACATGATCAGGAAACACTCACAGCTCTCGTCTGAATCTTCGTCAGGGTAGCCGTCACATCCTCTGCTTTTGACACTCACCGACACCACAAAGGGTTTCGGCTCCGACCACAAGTAACGAAGCACATTTTCTGTTCAAATAAAACAACAACACACATTATTGTGTATTACAAGATTCTTTCAGCTGACCATGAAGAGCTATTTAGACGCCCACAAACAGTCAAAAGTGTTTTAAAAGCCAAAAGAACAGGAAAAACAGGTTTATGCACATAGCTACACTTTTTTGAATTTCCTTTCAAAAAATGTAAAAAAAAAAAAAAAAAAAAAAAACATATGAAAAAAAATTCATTTGTATGTAACAAACTAAATGAAAACAAAAAACAAATTTAATTTGAAAATTAAAAGAGCATGTTTCATGTTTATATAGGATTTAGAAAGTCATGAGTAATACTTAAAGTAATTAAACAGTTGACGATGTAATTTAATTAATTACTTCGGTAACACTTTACAATGAGGTTCATTAGTTAAACATTAGTTCATGTATTAACTAACATGAACTAAGCATTTGTTACTAATCTTCGTTAACATTAGTTAATGAAAATACAGTTGTTCATTGTTTGTTCAACTAATGTTAACAAGATTTTAATAATGTATTAGTAAATGTTGAAATGAACATGAACAAAGGTTAATAAATGCTGTAGAAGTGCAGTTCTCAATTAGTTCATGTTAACTAATGAACCTTATTGTAAACTGGTACTTCTTTAGAGTAACTTAATCAACGCGGAAGTGCATTTCATTCATTGCCAAGCATAAACCAACCTGATCCTTCTGTGAAGTCAGGGAAAATGATGGAGAAGTATCTTTGGAAAGCAGCATCCAGGACGGAGCATCCAGTCTGCGCAGCCGAGTCCTTCCCGTAAGTGAAGGAGAAGAGCGGCGGACTCAGACTGTATCTGTCCGCGGACTGATGGATCTGCTGCGGCAGCGGCCAGACTCCATCCACCGGCTTCACCGTGAGACTGACCACCGCTAATAAAAAGCAAACCTGCAGACGACGAGAGGACGTGCCGGTGTGAGCCATGTTACTGTCTCTTCAGTCGTGTTCCACTGCTGTCGGACTGCAGGTGTGTGCGCTCTTTAAGAGAAAAGCGCTGAAACTGTGAAAACACGAGTCACATGACAGCTTGGTAGTGTTTTTGTTCAGCTGACCTGAAGTGAGCTGCGGCGATTCTCATTGGCTCAGATCGAGTCACGTGGTATGTTTCCGGAAAAAAAATAAAAGATAAAACCGACAGAAACTCTGATTTACGAATAGTATTGTTTTAAAACTTAATTCGTTAGTTTATTCTTTGAGCTCTTCGTTGTTAATGCTATATTAGTTGTTTCTATATATGCACTATTGTTATTTTATTTACTTTTCACAATTATATTATATTATACTATAGACAGTATTTTTTATTACGTTACCATGTCCAATTTTGCACTCAAGTTAAATGCACAACTTTGGATGGAAACACAAAGGGAACAATAATAACAAATAATAGCATTTGCAATATGTAACATTTTTGCAGAAAAATAGTCGTGGCTTAGTGGTGAGGGAGTCGGGCTTCTAACCTAAAGGTTGACGGTTCGATTCCCACGCCGGCAGGAATTGAAGGTGGGGATTGTGAATGAACAGCACTCTCTCCACCTTCAATACCGTGACTAAAGTGCCCTTGAGCAAGACACCTAACGCCTAATTGCTCCCCTTGTGAGTCGCTTTGGATAAAAATGTCTGCTAAATGATGAAAAATGAAAAAAAAAAATCCCAAAACCACTAGGCCATTATTATATATTTTGTTCAGTCGAGTACTTATAATATCCTAAATGTTTCCAAATCGTGAGAAAATCGCAATCTGTAAATGCCGTCATATCCGCGTTGCTGTCGGTTTCTGGTTTTATTTTGTAGAAACCATGGAAACACGAAAGAAGCTTTAACATGCATTGCCAAGGGAACATCTGCACTTGATACATTTATAAACAGAAAACTATTTATTGTAATATTGCTCAACACGCTTAGTCTTGTTTAAATCTAATTTTCTTGATTATCTGTGAGTACCATGGCTCAGAAAAAAACACTTTTGTCAAGTAGCTAACATAACATAATCAGATGCAGCTTTATTTTTTAGTAACAATAATACAGAATTTTCTCAATCATACAATACATTTTACAATTAATTGCATGCCATACATCAACACAGGCCATCCAGCATTTAAAATGATATTCTAATATCGATCTATCTTACTGCAGTGTGCAACAAGTGTCTCACAGCAACCGGCGAGCGGACGCACAGAGTAGCGTTATAACATCATTTTCAACACAATCAAATGTATCTAATATGATTATATCTAAACTGTAATCCGATATATATGGAAGCCCGTTCCCGCCACTGTTGAGAAAATAAAATATTCCGCAAATCATAATAATGAAAAACTTTCTCATAATTACATTTAGCAGACACTATTTATTGCTGTTTATTCACAATCCCTACATTCAATTCCTGCCGGTGTGGGAATCGAACCGGCAACCTTCAGGTTCAAAGCCCGACTCCCTCACCATTAGGAATACTATTCTGTAAAAATAAATCTCGTAATAACGAGAAACTTTCTCATTCATTTTTCTCAAAAATGAAAATGATCTCATAATTTACTCATCCTAGGTGTATATGACTTTCAGATGAACACAATCAGAGTTACATTAAATTTGTTTTTGGCTCTTCCAAAGTTTATAACTGGAGTGAATAGTAACCAAGATTTTGAAGCCCAAAAAAGCACATCCATCCATCATACGTGTAATCCATATGACTCCAGGCGGTTAATAAAGGCCTTCCGAAGTGAAGCGATGCGCTTTATGAAAAATATCCATATTTATAATTTTATAGATTATAATCACTAGCTTGTTGATGACAATCTGATCCCAAACACCAACTCATTACATTTTAGAAGAGGCAATAAGAGGAAGTGAAAAAACGGAGTGAAAATGTTTGCTATGTGACCATATATTCAGGAGGTATATTCCATGCAATTTAATTCCATATAAGAACAAATTTGCCAAGATAAAAAAAAAAATCATAATATACACATTGCAAACATAAAAATTATGCAATTAATTTAAAAGTTATGACATTGAGTAAAAAGGGTTATAAAAACAAAAAAACAAAAAGCAGATAAAAAATGAAATGTGCACAGATGAATGGTTCACAATAAGATCAACAATATGCATTTATAAAATAGATTTTTAATTTCAGGCTGACTTTTAACAGAAAGAAAAAGCAGGATGGCATGCTTCTTAACTCCAGGTTACCAAGTTACATTTAGCAGCTTTTAGTAACTTACAAGGGGAGCAATTAGGGGTTAGGTGTCTTGCTCAAGGGCACTTTAGTCATGGTATTGAAGGTGGAGAGAGTGCTGTTTACTCACAATCCCCAATTTCAATTCCTGCCGGCGTGGGAATCGAACCAGCAACCTTCAGGTTACAAGCCCGACTCCCTCACCATTAGGCCACGACTACCCCTAGATGTTGGTTGAATTTCTCACAGGTGTTCTGGCATACCACAGGAGTTCATGGTTTATGTGATGCAAAGTTTATCCTTCTTTCTGGAATACCCCCCAGGTAGACGGTAATAGATTGCGTCGTCAGAATCTGATGTGGACAATTTGGCAGCAGGCTCGGTTACAGACGCAGAGGTGCTCCATCAATCCTCTTCCACCATTTTAAGGAGCAAGTCCACCAATACTTAAAAAAGACCATAAACAACATGTTCTTAAAATTCAGATTTTCAATTGTTACAATCAAAAATGATCATTTGTTCACATATTCACATTATCTATTTGAATCATCTTGTTTATAGTGATGTCAGTTATGTGACTAAGAGTAAAGATTGGCTGTAAGATTTTGCCTTTTTTGGCCCATTTCTGTGCTTTTTTGAAATATCTCAAAAAATGTCTCTGTAGGTATAACAAAAACGTTGATCTTTGATTTGTTTTCACGAGTCATACTGTTCATGCATTTAATTTAATTGCCTCTTGTCATCATTTTCCCTTCCTGTTTGTTTCTTACTGTTAGATTGTTTATTATTTAACATTTCTGCATATATAGTCATTAGTATTTATAATCCTTTTGTTTGCCTTGTCTTTGGTCAAGCGTTTAATGGTCAACAGCTCGGTTTTGTTCAACAGCTTTGTTTTGTTACACAAATAGCAAAAACCAAACAACTACGAAAAAGAAAAAGAGCTGGTGTTCCACAGGGTTCTGTATTGAGACCACTTTTATTCTCCCTCTATAGCAAACACAATAATCTTTCCCAGAAATAAAGCTAAGAACCCTGGTGTTACACTATTAATGGGCCAATTTTAATTGTATATGGTCATTCAAACTAATTGTTAAACTAATGGCCCATACATAGAAGTACTTTTGTGTATTTTTACGTAAAGTGTGGTTCTTTCCACCACATGTACATTTCCTTTGTTTGCATACACACTGAAACGTACAATATTGACATATTGGGTTAAAGGATCTACAACGCATGTATAAAATGTTCAAATGGGCAATTACTCAAAAATATTTATGACAAAAGACTTGTGTGTATATATATATATATATATATATATATATATATATATATATATATATATATATTAGATTTCTTAGCTATAAATATATTTAAATGTTGTCAATACGTCCATATTTTATGTTTTAGCATCTATCCAAATGGTTTTGCACGTTAGATTGTTACATATTGATAACTAAAAATTAACAATGAATCCAGGCTGATCGTGAAGACCTTAATTAGGTTGTTGAGGTGTATTTGATTAGAGTTGGAGCTAAACTTTAACAACTTCCAAAAAGTCTGTCTGTGTAATGTTACATGTAACGCATTACTACTCACAGAATAACATGTAATGGCCCACTTGTTTTATGCAACTTCATTTGTATGATAGGGTCTTACCTCCTGCTGTTGGTCTTAGGAAGGGTTCAAATGAACGGCAGGCATTGATGAGCTCTTTTAGCTGTTCGGGACAATCAGTAGGAAGTGGCTCCATGACCTTCTCTACACACACTTTTTGATAGATCTGACTGTGGGAAGAACAGTCTAAAACACAGGGACAGAACAATAAAGTAATGTTCAGGGAAACACAAATCTGTGAAAGATTAACAGATTTTTTTTCTTTCCCCAAAATTGATGGTGGTGGTGGTGCTACACACCTTTAAAAGGAACATCTCGTGTAGCAATTTCCCACAGGACAATGCCGAAACTAAAAAGAACATGCATAATCAGTAAACAGTAATCCTTTATTTGAATAATACATGCGTTTGATATTCGAGTTGGTGTGTACTGTACCTGTAGATCTCACATGCCTTGTCGTAAGGATGGTTGATATTCTGAAGCTGTTGTGGAGAGCTGTAATGGAAAGCACTGTTCTTTTTGGATTTATTCTTCTGAAGAGAATTTTCCGTTCTTGCCAACTCAAAGCCTCCCAACTTTAGAAACATACAAACGAGCATATACACAACAAAAATTAGGATGAAACCCCAACATGTAATATTCCCCTTAGATACACACTCACCAAAAGGATTATTAGGGACACCTGTTCAATTTCTCATTAATGCAATTATCTAATCAACCAATCACATGGCAGTTGCTTCAATGCATTTAGGGGTGTGGTCTTGGTCAAGACAATCTCCTGAACTCCAAACTGAATGTCAGAATGGGAAAGAAAGGTGATTAAGCAATTCTGAGCGTGGCATGGTTGTTGGTGCCGGACGGGCCGGTCTGAGTATTTCACAATCTGCTCAGTTACAGGGATTTTCACGCACAACCATTTCTAGGGTTTACAAAGAATGGTGTGAAAAGGGAAAAACATCCAGTATGCGGCAGTCCGGTGGGCGAAAATGCCTTGTTGATGCTAGAGGTCAGAGGAGAATGGGCCGACTGATTCAAGCTGATAGAAGAGCAACTTTGACTGAAATAACCACACGTTACAACCGAGGTCTGCAGCAAAGCATTTGTGAAGCCACAACACGCACAACGTTGAGGTGGATGGGCTAGAAGACTGCAGAAGACCCCACCGAGTACCACTACAAATAGGAAAAAGAGGCTACAATTTGCACGAGCTCACCAAAATTGGACAGTTGAAGACTGTAAAAATGTTGCCTGGTCTGATGAGTCTCGATTTCTGTTGAGACATTCAGATGGTGGAGTCAGAATTTGGCGTAAACAGAATGAGAACATGGATCCATCATGCCTTGTTACCACTGTGCAGGCTGGTGATGGTGGTGTAATGGTGTGGGGGATGTTTTCTCGGCACACTTTAGCCCCCTTAGTGCCAATTGGGCATCGTTTAAATGCCACGGCCTATCTGAGCATTGTTTCTGACCATGTCCATGCCTTTATGACCACCACGTACCTATCCTGTGATGGCTACTTCCAGCAGGATAATGCACCATGTCACAAAGCTCGAATCATTTCAGATTTGTTTCTTGAACATGACAATGAGTTCACTGTACTAAAATGGCCCCACAGTCTCCAGATCTCAACCCAATAGAGCATCTTTGGGATTTGGTGGAACGGGAGCTTCGTGCCCTGGATGAGCATCCCACAAATCTCCATCAACTGCAGGATGCTATCCTATCAATATGGGCCAACATTTCTAAAGAATGCTTTCGGCACCTCGTTGAATCAATGCCACGTAGAATTAAGGCCGTTCAGAAGGCAAAAGGGGGTCAAACACAGTATTAGTGTGGTGTTCCTAATAATCCTTTAGGTGAGTGTATATTAGATTACGTTAAGTGTCCAACACATTATGAGTTTAAGTGAATATTTATTTTAATTTCTTTTTCTTGAACCATCTATTTGGCTAAATTGGTTTGAGTGTCCTCAGTCAAAAACTTTTATCATAGAAATAATTATCTAAGTTCTTCAAGAAAGGACACCCAAATATGATGAATCCTTATAAAATATATAATAGCAATATTTTCTTATGTATAAAGAAAAATATTAATGTGATATAACAAAGACGACATTTTTACTCAAATCAAATCATTTAAAACTATTATTAAAATACTGTTCAGAAAGTGTTTATTTTATATTATGTTGACAACAGTAGAGTACTGTTAGATGTATAAACCTTTCAAATAAAAAAACAATGCTATGCTAATAAATAATGCATTTTGTAAAAAAAAAAAAAAAAAATTTAGTTGGTCATACAACAGCGCTGCGAATAATATACACCATACAGTAACACTGATGATGCAGAAAACTCGTTTGCCTCGTTATTGTGCACAGAATCGGTAATGATAATTATAATAAATGTTTCTTGAGCATCAAATCATCATATTAGAATGATTTAAGGATCATGTGACACTGAAGACTGGAGTTAATGATGCTAAAAATTCAGCAGGGATAAATTAACATATTCAAATAGTAAATAGTTCTTTTAAATGGTAATATTACTTCACAATTTTATTGTTTTAAAGCGCAGCTATTCGAAATGATACAAAGGGACGTATAAGTTCACTGTGGCTATCAGGAGATACTCATGCCCGCCCAGGTAGATAGTAATGGCAGACTCCGGTTAAAATCCAGGGTTAAAGTGGGACATGAGATGTTGTGTTTAACAAAAACATGTTGTGGTTAAATGATTGTAATATTGTGAAAGAGAAAATCAATTACCTTCACTCTGTATCCAGCTGCAACTAGAAAACTGGAGCTTCTGATGGAACCGTGCACTTTAAACTTTACTTCTGACTGGTGCAATCTGTATTGTGCAAAGGATTACCACATAATGTGATTAAGTCTCTTCATTATCGTCTATTTTAAAACTCTGTCTTTAGTCAAGAGACATAAATGAGAATAAATGAACTAGATTTGGACCTGTAGAGCCCCTGTGCAGCATCCAGACACATTTGAGTCTTTCTGGCCCACGGCAGATTGCTCTTACTGTCCAGGACTTGTCGAAGACTACCCTTCTCGCAGTATTCCATGACTATTAAGTAACTTGGATTCGGTCCTGTAAGAAAACAATGACAATCAGATGTGTGTTTAGCTCAAAGTTCAAACTTTGAATTTTTTTTTTTTTTTTAATTGAATTAGCATACCATTTTCATCCTGAACACAGATACCAAACATTCTTAAGATATTGGGTGACTCAAAGCGCTTCATGGTCTCCACCTCTTTGTTAAAAATACTCCTCAACTCACTGGAGAGAATGAACAAATGCAACGAAGAGATTTCAGTTTTTAAATCAGTTAAGATGATGGTTGAAACCATATAAACTGGTCTCACTCATTATACATATGTAATGACGTGATAACATTTGGAATTACTGTAAATTTTACAGTATAATGCTGGCAGCAGGGTTGCCAGCCAGTTACTGTAAAATTTACAGTAGTGTTACTGTAATTTAATTTACAGAATTTCCCTGTATTCTCTGATTACAGTAAATAACTGTATTTTTTTAAATTACGAAGGGTCAATTTACAGCAATATTCTGTAAATTTGAGCCAAACCAACACGTGACCCCAGAATGCATTGCAGTTTACAGCAATATGCTGTATTATTAAAAAACAGCCAGCGGCTGTAAAATAATGCTGTAATTTTTTTACAGCAATTCATTACAGTGTCAAAAAACATATTTTATCACTATTACGGATCAATTTCCCATATCCAGAGTCTGCCATTACATCTACCTGGGGCTGGGGTTGGGGCTGGGGTTGGTGCTCAGCGGGCATGAGTAGCTCTTGATCGCCACCGTGAACTTGTTGTACGTTCCTTTGTATAGTTCGGAATGGCTGCACTTCAGAATGGGTTTAGCAGGGACACTGAAGGTCAGTTCTTCTAGTTTAATCTCTCTGATGTCCTGTAGATGAAGGATGGGTTTTTTCACTGCCAACAAATGACAAATAAAACTGTTCAGTAGAGCAACCATTCAAAATATTAATTCAACAATGCTAAACATTACTTGATGCTTCACAAAAGCCTTGAAATTCTAAAAGATTAAAAGTAGTGGCCTTTTATTGTTATTTCTTTTTGCAGAAATATGACCATATTTGCCTTCTCTGACAAAATACGACACCTCTCCTGACTTATTGCATGTCCTGCACAGGAGAAACTCTCTCAGATGGTGTCGATGAGGCCTGTTTGAAAGTGCAGACTATATGGGAAGACTGTCCCGCTCACTGGGGCCGGGGTCGTCCACGCTGATCGTCCACACTGATGTCCGCAAGCGTCAAACACGCCGCATATTCCATGTTCCCTCAAATGTTTCATTAGGTTTGACGCGTTTCCCCCTTTACATGCAAACATTTGCTGCGCGTCGCGGAGTCAGAATCCTTTCTGGTGAAATATAGCCACACTTTGGAGCATTTAGTTTTAGGCTTTTTAATTTAAGCACGTTTAATTTAGCTAGCTACACTGTAATGAATTGCTGTAAAAATTACAGCATTATTTTACAGCCACAGGCTGTTTTTTAATAATACAGCATATTGCTGTAAACTGCAATGCATTCTGGGGTCACATGTTGGTTTGACTCAAATTTACAGAATATTGCTGTAAATTGGCCCTTCATCATTTAAAAAAAATACAGTTATTTACTGTAATCAGAGAATACAGGGAAATTCTGTCAATTAAATTACAGTAACACTACTGTAAAATTTACAGTAACTGCCTGGCAACCCTGCTGCCAGTATTATACTGTAAAATTTACAGTAATTTTTTAACAGTGTAAGCAGTCAGCGCCAGTGTAGTTGCTGCGCTTCACGGATGGTCCCACTTCCCGACGATTTGTGATTTGTATCATCAAAGCTTTCCGACGTTCAGTCAGGAAATCATTTTTCCGAGCATTCTGACACCCCTTGAACGCATTTCAATCACTTCAGGCATTTAAGTGGCACTGAAATGAGGCACCGACATTCGCATTCTGATTCGGTCCGGTGCATACCGGTTCTATAGGTACCGGTGCCGTATTGGCACCGGGTTTCGGTACCCAACCCTACTTATTTGTACTTACATGACTCCAACATGCCTTTAATGTCCTCCACATCTTTATGCGTTTGGTCAACTGTCTTTCGCACAGCGTCAACTGTCGTGTTCAGTCCTTTGCTCTCCTGGGCTAAAGACTGGAGCACTATAGAAGGAAAATTTATACCCTGTAATAGTTGTACGAAGTAGCTCCTTTATTCCAATTCCACACAACAATACTATAACTTACAATTCCGAAGTTCCAGAGAGTCACTCTGCCGGTCTTCTTCATCTTCCCGTCGCCTCGTTGCTTCTTGGAACACTTTCTCTATACTCCCTCTGTGCTCGACCTGAAGCGCTAGAGAAAGTAACTGAGCTGCATCGTTCAGCCTCTCATTTAGGCCGCTGAACTCCTCGCCGAGTCCATATGCTTTCGCGATGCGTTTCAAATAGCTGAAGGAAGTGTATTTCTTTACTACCCTCTCTGCTGACTCCAGAGTGAGTTTAAGTTGTTCGAGTCCATTCATAACCTGTTCAGGCTCGGTCCCAAAGCCGTGAACCTTCACGGCTTCCACCAGTTTAGCCAGAGTGGAAACGCGGTGAGCCAAACGCTTGCAGCGCTTTTTGTTGGCCTGCACCTCCTCACACAGGGAGTAGAGTTTTTCTGCAATGGCCAGGATTGGTTCTATGATGTCCATCGCAGCTGGGAATAAAATCAATTTACAAGGAGATATTTCTAAGGTTAAGTGTCTTTGATGACTGAAGCATGATGTAAAGGCGACACAATGTCTGACACTGATAGTTGAAGTATAAAATAAGCTCTAAAGCAAACAAATCCAGTACAGATTATTTAACTGGTAATTCATCAACAACGTAAAGAGTAAAAATGAAACAAACTAATGAAGGAATAAAAAAAAAAACTTGACTATTACTATAATATGATGTGTTTTTAATCAGGGTTTATGCATCTGAAGCCTGTTGCATGAAGCTAGCTGAACAAACACTGAGTTTTAGAGTAAGTTTAGACAATTCTAGATAAATCTAATCCGGTTTAAATCAAGTTCAGCAGTCTCACAAAGCTTGGTATAAACGTTCTCCGACAACTTAAATTTTAATCCACCTGAAAGTGTGACACGTGCGGCAAACAGCCAATCACATGAAGAATGTCTGTTTGATTCACTTATCGTTTCATTTCATTTTTTCATCATTTAGCAGACGCTTTTATCCAAAGCGACTTACAAGGGGAGCAATTAGGGGTTAGGTGTCTTGCTCAAGGGCACTTTAGTCATGGTATTGAAGGTGGAGAGAGTGCTGTTCATTCACAATCCCCACCTTCAATTCCTGCCGGCGTGGGAATCGAACCGACAACCTTCAGATTACAAGCTCAACTCCCTCACCACTAGGCCACGACTACCCTATCCTATCTTATCGCAAGAGAGACGGTGCAGTTCACTTCTCTGTATGTCAGCTGAACAATAGAGAAGTGAATTGTGGGTCTATCAACTGAAATCGTCCAACTATTGGACTGTTGTAAATGTATTTATCATGACAACTTCCCCATTTTAACTAGACCTAGAGAAATAACTAGAGATTTATTTTTCAGATATCAAATGTTTCTCAGATTATTTTTGAATTTACTCCATTGCTTTTCAACAAACTTACCTTATTTTAGGATCAATGATTAGCTATATTTTCACATGACAACTAACAGTTTCATAGAGTGCAAAGGTTTTACAGTTTTATTATGCAGGCATCAAAACAGATTTAATTTAAGAACATTTTTAAAAAACTGTAATAATAACTAATAATATATATATATGTGTGTGTAGTTTTCATTGTTGCATCTGATTTATGCACATAAATGAAGAAATGAAAAAAGAACGCAATCATGGAAAAACAAGCTTGAGTTGAAAACAAAGCCAATAATACATGTTGAAAATGTAAAAGTTTTATGGCATCTATTCCTCGTGCATTATAACAAAAGGAGAAGTGAAACTAAATTAAATCAATCCGCACCATTTCCCCGTTCCCCTTCAAATCTCTCTTCTTGTCATTGTAAAAGTTTGCCAATGAATGGTATATCACAAAATAATCAAAAGAAAATGAAGTATCATTGAAAACTACTTCAATACCACATGTTATTATTATCTCTCGAAAAGAAACCCACGCAGACTAAACTTACCTCCACGATCAAATGAAGCATAAACAGGAAATTCATTGTGAAATCTCCTCTCATTTTAAGCTTTCCGTTGCACTTTGTTCTGGTAATCCTCCCCAGCCTATATGTCCACTTTGTGTCTTTGTTTTTAAAAGCTGAAATAACTGGTACTTCTACAGCTGAACTCACCATTTCAGAACAACATTTCTTACAAACACTTCAAATTCCTTTTAGACCGAATCAAAAGAGACACCATAGATACTTCAAAACTTTGCATTAAAAACTGTACGTTTTAAAGAAAAACAGAAGTAAATTTATTGTTTTTATGTCACAATGAATGTGACACAATCACAAAATACATTATTAAATGTAAAGACATAACTTACGCGACTTACTTTATAAGTTTCTCTATCTTAACTGGTGAAAGCCCTCTTCAGTCTGACAGGAATCTGAAAACTGCTCGTCTCAGTGTGGGCAAAACCAGACACGTTCAAGGGGTGGGCCTTCATAAAAATAGGCTGGGCAAAGTTTAGAGAAAACAGCCACATTACCAGGAAAAAATATAACGCAGCAGTTTCAAAACAGTAAACAACAACAACAACCTATAAACTGTGGGGTGTTCCAGAAAGCAGTTTATGTGACATACCCAGATAACCTCAACTTTCGATTCCAAAAACGGAGGTAACTTTCAGGGTATGTTAGTAACCATAGCAACTTAGCAAGGGTTAGTTAGTTAGAGGTATTCAGATGTGTTATCTAAGTAATGTAGTTATATTAATGTAACTAAATTTGTTATATAGTTGCATTTAGTTTATAAATATAGTTATATTTAGTCATACATACAATATTCTGTTATACAATATATATATATATATAGCACTATTATAATGTTTAAATGTTTATTCAATTCTATTTAAAATACATCCTTTTTATAACAGGACGTTTTCTATACTATAATTCCTATAATAAAATACATATGCCATATTTTATTAAATATTTAGCCTTAAACAAACAATATAATTCTTATTCGCAGTGAATAAAGATTTCTTATTCAATAAAAAGATTGAAAAATTGATTACACAACCACCAAATAGGTGGCGATGTGCACTAATAGGTTATGTAAATTAAAAGAAAAAGAAGAAAGTAGAACGGCGCGCTTTTTCCATGGTGAATCATGGATTCGTCGCTCGGTTGAGAATGTCGTGTGTGTTAAGCGGGAACATACTCTGGGATGGCTGAACTTACTCCCCGATGTGTTTTTGGAACCAACATACCTCGAGTAAGCAAGGTTTGGGTTAATCAACCGAGAGATCAGGGTTTATGTGATGGTAAGTTAAGCTTGCTTTCTGGAATACCCCCCTGCACTGTTCACTGCAAAAAAAAAAAAAACTTAAAAAACTTAAAAAACTTAAGTTCTGTTGCTGTTTTAAATTAAGTATAATTAAATTGGCTGTGCAAATCATGTAAACAAGTCGTGGCCTAGTGGTGAGGGAGTCGGGCTTGTAATCTGAAGGTTGCAGGTTCGATTCCCACACCGGCAGGAATTGAAAGTGGGGATTGTGAATGAACAGCACTCTCTAAAGTGTCCTTGAGAAAGACACCTAACCCCTAATTGCTCCCCTTGTAAGTCGCTTTGGATAAAAGCGTCTGCTAAAAAATTAAAATAAACAAATTACATTAAAAATCAAGTTATAATCTAAGAGTTAAAGTAATGTAGGCAGCATTTTACAGTGCATGAAAAAAAACAATAACATGGCTCTTTCTTTTTCTATCAAGTATGTCAGTCAACATTAGGCGTATATTACTGTTCAAAAGAGGCAATAAACAAATCCGTGAAAAAAAATGCCAAAAGATATGGCATGAAATCTACAACGATAAGCACAAGTGCATAAAGAAAATGAGAAATGCCCAGCCATGGGTAAACACTGCAAAAGATGCGGCAAAGCATTAAGCAAAGGCTTGCACAACGCAACAACAACAAAAACTGAGGGGAAGAAGGAGAAATGTTAAAAAAAAGAAAAGAGAACTGTAATGTGGTAAATGAACAGGCTTTTGCCGAAAAAGAAGTAAGTGGAAGAGTCGGGTGAACACTCAGACCTCGTGTGTACTGTTCACTACCCATCTCCTCACACAAAAGGGAAAACAAACGTGTGTGGCCGACTTTTAATGTAATTCAGCATTCTGAGAGCATCGTCCGAAACGGTTTTAAAATCCATGGGCATTTTCTTAGCGCCTAATGAACGCAGCAATGTGAGAAGGGTCTGTCAGCATCCCGCAGTACTACAACGTACTTCAAGTTACGCCTTCCGCGCATAAACAAGCGTGGACATCATTGACTTAAACAATCTTTTAAAGTAAATTATTGTATGCTTTATGAATGAAATATGTGTAAGATGAGCTTATATCGCTATCGAATCTTAAGTATGAAACAAGCTAGTAGTAAAACAAAATAAATACTATCAAATTAATACAAACTCATGCAAATATAGCTAAAAACCTACCCCCACACCCCTTCCATAAAAAAATGTACTGTCCGCATATTTATGCGGGGGTCGCATTTTTTCAAATATGCCGCACTTTCGCCGCATAAATTGCCGATTTCAGCAAGAAAAATATCTTGCATGATTTCATAATCCCTGTATTTTCGCTGCAAAAAAGTCTCATATATCTTAGCAGAAAGTTGAAAAATGTTGCGTTTACTTCACACAAGTAAAGCGCCATTATTTTCCCCCTGTTGCCATGGGAACCTCATGAAGTGACGTAATGACGCGACGTGAACGTCATCTGTAAACCCCGCGGTGAAACCACGATGAAGCACGCCAATAATTCTCATTCGCCAACAAAAATAAGCGCAAAAGACCGCGAGAAGCAGTTTCCCAGTGTGTTACATGACGCTGTATGTTAGTAGTGTGTAAAATAATTTACGTTGCAGTAAGAGATTACACTTTGTGCACTGGAAGCACTTGATTTAACAGAAGATGTCTGTTTTGTACACTGCAAAAAGAGATGTGTTAAAAAACAACACACATGGCTGTGTTGACAGCATTTTGACACAAGTTGCGTAGGATTTTAACACACAATGTGCAATTTTTAAAAAAAACTGCCTCTGGATAGATTGGCACAATAAATGTGTCATCTCTGTGCGGGCAGTTTGTGTTTATCGAAATAAAAAAAACTACGTATATTTCATATGGTAGCACATAAAAAGCTCTAAACTTAATAAAAATCATAAATAAAAATAAATTTACAGTATATACATTTTAATTTGTTAAACTTAAAATATTAACGAATGTTTTTGGTCGGCCAATCCCGTCATGCCTCTTGTTTTTTTTGAACTGCGGCGGATCGCGCTCTTTTTACTCTGAGTTGGTTTGAGGAGAATCGAGATGCCGTTCGACTCGGAGCCATCCGAAGGTTACAGCAGATAATACTCGTGAAAATGCGTAGTGCTGAAAAATTCGATAATGGAAATAGTTAGCTAACAAATACGTTGTTAATTAGTTGGAAAGTGGCGACGTGCATTGAATATTAACGTTATACCGTTAGTGAAGCGTTAGCCAGGCAGAGCGCGTGACAAGTTGTCCTGCACACCAGATCATCATAAACCCCTAAAAGAGTGTATGAAAGAGTGCATTATAACTCAACAATTTAACGTGGAGCGTTTGCCTTGCAACATCAGGTACGTTCACAGTTTTTTTGCGGTTGGCAGCGCGAAATGTTTGTTCTCATCGCATTACTTACATTCTATTAATTGTCTTCAAGGGCGTTTTTTAGATCAACACTGCGCCTTATTTTCAAGAATTTGTTGATATTGACAGACGAATATTTGACCGATTTCAAGTGTTCACGTCAAGCACAGGAGCCCTGCCACAAATGCTGGAGAGGCCACTTCAAATCCAGGTATTTTGATTTTGTACTCTCTCTCTGTGTTTGTGTATATGCATTTATATATGCATTGTTAATGTGAGGATATTTGGTCACTTGTGCATAGGCAACATGTTATTCTTGTTTTACACTCAGCTAAATTGAAGCTGCTGTTGGCCTTTACAATTTCTCATGACTTACTAACTTGCAGTTTACTACATCATGTGACCATTTGATGATATTAGAAATGAATGTATTTTGTTGAGATCAGTACTTTGTTCTTCAATTCTTTTGTTCTTTGTATCTTTCATTAAATCAGCAGTGGAGATGAACATCGAAAGGGACTCCCTCAATGGCTGAATATCGCTGCAATATTCGCTTCAGAAGGCCTTTATTAACCCTCCGGAGCCGTGTGAGTACGTTTATGATGGATGGATGGATGTTGATGGAGGCACTTTCTTCAGCTCATACTCGTTCGGTAACCCTGCCATTATAAAGCTCAGATGTTTGAGGATATTTATTAATATTTCTACGATTGTGTTTGCCAGAAAAACTTTATGATGTTTTAATAGACAATGCAAAAGTTCTGGTATTGTTAGTAACTGATATTTTGAAAATCTTTCCTCTTTCAGCTCTATTGAGTTTGGATAAATAACAAATGGAAAGACTGAGAAGTTGAAATCTGAAGCTACCATGGAAAGGAGTACATTTTGCATATCTTTTAGAGGGAATGGAAGACCAAGCAAATGGTAAATGTGAAGTCTTTACTTGTGGACATCTCGTGTATAATTTTGTGTGTAATGTCTATAATACTGTGGTTCTCACAACAACCCTATTTAGGCTGCTCTTAATCCTACACTTAAACATTTGTTGCATCTCTAATTTGTTTTCATTAATTTTCAGATTGAAAAGTGCTACACGATGACGGTGCTTCCACTGTTGCCTGGAAGTCGATGCATTGTTAAATCTGAAATTTCATTCCCTCAGTTTAATTTTGTACCGGTAAGTTTTACATGGACCGTTATTTTTGTAATGAGGTCTTGATCCATTCTATACTCCTAAAATGTAAATGTTTTTCCCTCCTTAACTCTAAGCCTGGAGATAGTATTGCATCCCTCTGCAGCAGTTTTGTGACCGCATCAAAGACCAGACCACAACCAATCTACATTGGGAGTTTGAAGAGCACAACATGACTGTACATCATTGTGAGGATTGACTGAGTGACCGTTCCTGTGGATGAGGGCCTGACGTGCTGTGGACAAGATATTCTAGGTGTGAAACTTGTCCTGTCCACCACAGATTAGTTCTGTCTTCACTTTCTAAAACCGGGACATCTAATATTGAAACTCCACTTTCTCTTCCTTTTAAAACTGACATTCCTACTTATTGTGTTGCCTCTTCTGTGGCCCAAATATATTCATCAAATACAACTATAGCAGATATAACAAGAAGTATTACTTCACAATTACAATTTTTACAAGTGATTGTCATTGAGAACAATTTCAAAATATGTGCCTGAATGTTTGTCTGATCTAAAATGTTTCTTTAGATGTATCCAAAAGTATCTGTCTGAATTGAGTTTAAGTTGATCCTATGTTATCCACTAGTCTTGTTTCAGTTAAGAGTAAGAGTAATTTGATGTTGGTAGCACTTTTAATGAATACTGCTGTTAATGGCTTGTGCATTACAAACACATTTGTCTTATGATGAAAAACGAATATTCTATAGATTTTGAAAATTGACTGTCATTGACCAATTTAAAATTAGCCTGATTTGGAAACTTTTATCTTGTATCTGACATTTTTTAAGTTGGTCTTATGTTATGAGAAATGTTATCTGCTAGTCTTGACTGTGTGATTGTTTCGATCAATCAAAGTGTAGTTGGAAACACTTAAATATATACTGTATTGTATATAATGGCATAACAAAGCATTTGTGTCATCTAAACCTCTGTGAATGCAATGTTCTCTACCCTGACAAAATTTGACTATAAATTAAATTACTAACATTTTTACATATGTCCTGTTTTTATTTAAATTTTGTAGAACTACAATTGCATCGTAATGCTTAATATTTTTGTATGAGCGTTGATTAGCAGAGGATAACTTTCAGTTACACTAAATGTGTTTAAGTGACACGGTTGTGTGTTAAAATTATCTTACACAATTTGTGTGTTAAGATGGATCACACATCTACTGTTTAAAATTTGACACAACATGTGTTGTCCCTGAGCACACTCGGCACATGTGTTAAAATTCTGCACAACATGTGTCATTTTTAACACATCTCTTTTTGCAGTGTAGAGCTACCTCTGTTAAACAGGAAACACACATTTTATTTTTTTATATTTTATTTATTCATTTTTACAGAAGTTGAATATTCCTTTTGTAAAGCTACAGAACTTATTTGACTCAATGTTTTGTAATTTTGAGCCATGTGTTGATGAAGGTCTGAAATAAAACAGAATGAGAACTTCAATATTCAGTGATTTAGTAATTCTGCCTCTTCGCATGAAGGCAGTATCTAGTGAGAACAGGGTGTTGGGGGGGGAATCACCTTTTTTTCCTCTTTTGCATCAAAAACCGCAGTTTTTGCAAGTTCCCGCAATTTCATCGCATAAAATTGCAAAAATATCCCGCATATTCCATCGCGTTTTTTAAGAAAACGTGCCGCATAATCAAGGATTTTTGCCCAACAATCACAAAAAAATCCCGCGTTTTTCTGGAGGGACTCTGGAGGGAGCATAATCGGTGAGGAGTCCAATGGACTTTGTCCAGTCAATGTCATTGGAAATCGTGAAATCATTCAAAATGTCAAAAATAGCTTCCGCAGTTGCATTTGATTGTCGGGGTCTGCAAAAAAAGAAAGTTTTCCTCCACTTCTCCATCACAGTTATACCTAAAACGAGCAAATTCGCCATACCCGCGATGTCTGTGGACTCACCGATTTGAAAAGCATAAAAACGACTCGCTCGAACTATTCAAATTAGCAGCTGGTACTCATTCTCAGCCATATCATTAATTCGGCGCTTAACTGTGTTGTTTGATAAAGAAATCAAATTACAGTTTTTTTCAATTGCTAACAAGCATTGTTCAATAATGAAACCACATTTTCAAAACTCTTCACACAGTCTACAAAACTCACTCAGACCAACATAACACTGGCAGCATTTCTCATTGAGAAAACACACATTTCATTCACAACACACTGACCTAAAAACACCAACAACAGGAAGCATTACATCATTGAAGAACTTTTCTTTTTTTAAAGTTTCAGTGATTTTCCACATAAATCAGTTCTTCATATAGAATACTGTAACACAATTTCACTTTATTGAAAGCATTTGTAACACAAATGAATCAGAAATTAATCAAAATGTCAGTTTTTTATATGAATATAGTAGTTGACAATTATAGCCAAAAGGCGAAAAAAGAGGGAAAAAACTCCAGGGCTGCAATGATAATAAAAAAGAATATTCGACACATTACTGTAACAACATTTGTAGTTGTTCATTACAGTAAATTACAGTGATGTTTCTAGTCGACTCTCTCTCTCTTGCATTTGGCCACAAGTCTAAGGCAGAACACCTGGGTGGAATTTCAGCTAAAATTGCAATTAGCTTGTAATTATTATTATTTTTTTAAATTTTTGGCTATAAAATTGAGAATATTTTAATTACTGCATAATTTCTAGGAATTTGCCATCATTCTGTTTTGAATGTGTTTTTAATCATTTTGAACGCAGTGTGTCAGCATTAGAAAAATGTGCTGAAAATCCACAGTATTTTGCATGTTGTGGAGTACGAATGGGAAAAGAGTTCCTGAATTTTGAAAAGTGTGCTCACTGAATGCATTTTGTCTGAAAGCAATGAAAAATGGTTCACAGTTTGGTCTGCATTGACTTCTGTTTCGCTGCTTGTATGAAGAGTTTTGAAAATGTGGTTTGAGTATTGAACAATGCTTGTTCGCAATTGAAAAAAACTGTAAGTTGCTTAACTGCATTGTTTCCCAGTATTATGAAAGGGTATCTTGAGCATTGCACACAGATAGGCGTGGGGTTGTTAGCGGGACCAACACTCGTAAATCCAAAGGACAAGTACTCCTCGCTGTACTTACGAGTCTTTCGTTTACTTGAAGTACGGTGAGGTCCAGTTTGTGAGGATGGATTGTCATCCTCTGCTCCTCTTTTACCGAGCAGCCACCGTCGCATTTTTGAATTGACCGTTAATTGAGACCAAGTGAATTCAGTTTTACAACAAAAAATGTATATTCTCACTATAATGGGAAAAAAACGATTTTATATGTTTAATAATTATATAATATTTGTGTAATAAGGAGGGGAAAAAACAAATTTTAGAACACTTGATATTGAAGGGGTGGATTCTGGAATCCACGGCCGCTTCAATATATATATATATATATATATATATATATATATATATATATATACACTCTATATATATATATATATATATATATATATATATGTATATTGAGTGATTTGTCACGAAATTATCTTTCTAAATGTTGAATTATTTAGAATGAGTAACTTTAACTTACGTTAAAGCCTTTAATTTCCTTTTCCTTTTCAAACACTAGAACATAATGTTGAATATTGTCTGTACCTCTGACTGAGAGAAAAGTACAACTTATCAGAATGTTTTGGGAAAGTTTCCTGTTCAGAGCAGAGCTCAGATCAACTTCAGCCTTGAAGAAACTGTGAATCATGTGTATCTATGTACGTGCGGTCAGTGTTCTGGACAGGTGCATTATGGGTACTGGTGGACTGTTGTCATCTGGACTGGAGGCCTGAAGACGCCTAGGCCTGATCTAGAAGGACATTCTGTCCCTAACTTCAGGGTCCGATCGTCAGCATCATAATGGAAGGAGAAATGCTCCTGACTATCTGTCCATGTGTGGAAAATGACCAGTTTTGTCTAGTGTTCTTAACCAATCAGTATCTTAGCAATGACGTAGTTAGTGGACTCTGTTAGAGTGTAATTGTTCTGGAAATGTGAATGTAGAGAGAGGAGGAGAGAGAGAGCGGCCTACGAACTCCTTGTGAGACTTGAAGCTGCTTCTGCTGATGAAACCGCAAACTATTCTTTATTAAAATTTTCTTCAACTTATTTTTTTAAACTCTGACTCCGGGTCTTCATTTATCATATCTGGTCTTTTGGGTCTTTAACTGTAAAATCTCCTACAATATGTTTTAATATATTGATTTAGGCTAGCCATGCCCCCCCCTGCAATACTGCTACGGCCCACCGGGGGGAAGCACAGTTGTAGAGAGCTTTGAAGCTGCACTGGCCCATTGAACCCCCTCAAGTCTATATGAACTATATGAACAAAAATACTGGAATGTTTTCCTCAAAGACCTTAATTTCTTTTCGAAGAAAGAGGGAAAGACATGAACATCTTGGATGACATGGGGGTGAGTAAATTATCAGGAAATTCTCATTCAGAAGTTAACTAATCCTTTAAGACAGAAAAAAAATCATATTGACGGTGACGTGAAGAGTTGTGGGGAACACAAAGGAACACAGGAAATGATAAAATACAAACTAAAAGTCCATGAAATGAACTAAACTAAACTGAACTGAACATAAAGGTGACAAAGGCGGAGAGCCCCCATCCATAAAAGGAACTTGCCGGTTCCAATGCAACTATAAAGAATAAACCATGCAAGAATTATAAATTGTCAACACCAATACTAGGACTAAGAACATGCCTGGAAACGGATGCAATAAAGTTAGTTCTCTCTGTGCAAACAGAAAGACCTGCTGGGCGAATTCACTGACGTCTTTGAAGGCATGGGGGAGTTTTCAGGCGAATGCAAGATCCACATAGACCCCATCACTGTTTGAGTTTTATATTCCCTTCAAAAAATCCAATTCACACTACGAGGACGTTTGAAACAGGAATTAGATCATATGAAGCATCAAGGAATCATCACAAAAATAAATGAGCCAAATGATAAGGTCAAATTAGTCGTGGTAAAGAAAAAACCTCGTAATGGTGAACTCTGCATGTCTTCGACCCATGCAACTTGAACAAGGCAATCAAAAGGCCGTACTGTCCACTTCCAATCCTGGATGATGTGATTTCCAGATTCTCAGGTGGCCAGATCAGGATATTTGGCTATTAAACAGTCGAACAGCATAAACCAGCTAAGGACCAGCTCAAACCAGCTAAGGATCAGCATGAACCAGCTAAGGACCAGCATAAACCAGCTCAAACCAGCACATGACCAGCTCAAACCAGCTAAGGACTAGCATAAACCAGCTCAAACCAGCATATGACCAACTCAAACCAGCTAAGGACCAGCATAAACCAGCTCAAACCAGCACATGACCAGCTCAAACCAGCTCAAACCAGCTAAGGACCAGCATAAACCAGCTCAAACCAGCACATGACCAACTCAAACCAGCTAAGGACCAGCATAAACCAGCTCAAACCAGCACATGACCAGCTCAAACCAGCTAAGGACCAGCATAAACCAGCTCCAGCCAACTTCCATGCTTCAAAACGTACCTAACCAGCAAGCAAGTTTTTTCAACAGGGATAAATATCTTGGCAGAAAATATGCATTAAATATTAAGGCAAATGTTGTACAAACTTAAACATATCCTACATACTCAGAAATAATTTAAAATAAGAAAAATGCGTTCAAGTGCGCCATTTTACTTTTATTAATTTGGCAGACGCTTTTATCCAAAGCGACTTACAAGGGGAGCAATTAGGAGGTAAGTGCCTTGCCACATTAGTCATGGTGACGAAGGTGGAGAGAGTGATGTTCATTCACAATCCCCACCTTCAATTCCTGCCGGCATGGGAATCGAACCAGTAACCTTCAGGTTACAAGCCCGACTCCCTCACCATTAGGCTACGACCATCCAATTTTCCATTTTTTGGCAGACGTGTTTGAATGTTGCACCAAGTGTCTTTTGCAGCGTCCCATGAAGCAGCATTCTAACAATGTCTCATTTTTTCAACGCAATAACGCGTTTCTGAAAGAACATCCGTTTAAGGAGCAGTTCACAAATCGCGTCTTTTGCGCGCGCATATTCATTATTTCCCATAGACATATCTATGATTATTTCCTAAGTAGGCGCGCGCACCTACAAAGGAAATAATGAATATGCGCGCGCAAAATATGATATATATATGAACGGCCCCTTAACGGTTATCATTGCTGCATCCCTTCACAAACAGACGAATTGACAGGTGATCTGACCAATCATAACCCACAATTTTGTCCGACAAAGCAATCAGAGTTAATAGATTAACGTTGGTGAACTTGAACTTCAAAAATTGTGTCCTCACATCTTTCCGTTCTTGAAAACAACATTCCTTCTGATGTCCATTCTTGTGATACTATAACTGAACTAGTATGAAGAGATGATCGGTTCACAAGCCGCTTAAAGTCACGACACATTAAAGAGACACTATACGGTTTCTATTGTTTAAAAATTATGAAATGTTAAATATGAAACTGTTTTCGTGAGAACATGATGTGTGGCACATAGCAACAGTAACTAAAGGGGGCGGGCCTTTGCGAAGGGTCAGTTCTAACATTTTTTCACAAAATTTGCACTTTAATAATAATAATAATAATAATAATAATAATAATAAAAAAATCGCCCAGCACTGTAAACCGTTTATATTTGTTTTATTTTTAAAACTATCATGATTTACGTGTATAAACTTGAGAATATTCCCAAACTCTAGTGATGTAATAAAAATATAAAAACATCTGTAGCCTAATTAAAGTAAAAATGATCGATAAACACGTCTCTCGGATGGAAATAAAGAACACTTTGCGGGTCTTGTTCATTATGTTTATTTTCATATAAAAATGTATTTTCAATTTCTCAGTTCACAGCGCGAGAGTGAATCCCGCGATATCCGCCGTGATCTCGTAGGTGTCTGAGAGAGAACTCTGCGCCTTCTTTTGCTTGCACTTTTTTCAGTCTTCCCGCCTACATTTCAGGCGACGCGAGGCGCATCTCACCTGTTCATGGGATGCATTCGCAGTTTACACAAAATGAACCAATCACTCTCTGAAACAACTCGTTCCCGAGTCATTTTAAAGATTCGTTCACGATTGACCCATAAAATCACGTGGATTTGGGTGTAAAATATAAACAAAGAGTTTGTGATCAATAGAAATCTTAAACACGTTCAATATTCTCACATTTAGCCTTTTACTCATACTAGTACTAGCTACATTTGGATTTTGATAATAGGTTAAATGTAACATGGCCTCCATGATTATTGATCGCTTTGTGAGTAACAGATTTATTTTGTTTAACCGATAAGGATACAGTCAGCACAGAAAAAAATAAATGATGTAAAAGAGGATATCATTTCCTTTGTATAACTTGAGCTCTATTAACTCGTCAACAAAGCCAGTGACGCACACAATGGAGTTGATTATTAAAAATGGAGTTACTCTACTAGTTACATTCTACACAAAGGCACGTGTGTGTGTGTAAGTAACCCGCCCTCTCCCTGAGCTTCTTAAGGAATTTGATCACAGTCATTCCTCATTAAACTCAACTGGAAACTTCAGCTTCGTTGAGTTTCTAGACAACAAGTAGAGTACCGGGAAACACAGAGGATATTTGCTCGTGATTACGGATTGCTGTCTCATGAATACGTGAATATTGTGGGACGATGAAGCGTGCAGGTGAGACTTTATTTATTTATTTATTTATTTATTTACAGGGATAATTCATACTAAGTCACTACTACAACCATTTTAATAATAGGCTACAGTAAGCTGACGTTGTATCATTTAAAAGACTAAGATGTTTCAAAATATTTCTGTAACAAATGATTTTCTCTAGAAGTGGATTGTTTGAGTTTAAGCACCTACTTTAAAAATTCACAGGGTTAAATAGTTTGAACAGCTAGTCCATGTATATGATATGTCTTTTGTTTTAACGTTTAATAGTAGAATATGGTGTAAAAATTCCATTAGAGCTCTATAGGGACTTTCCATGCAACCCTCAATGTAGTGATGAATGTAGAAACTGAAAATGACAGCACCTTATTGGTTGTTACAATAGTAATCTTTCAAGTCCTTATCCTTTCGGTTGTAGGTTCTGACAGACCCCAAGCCTAATGTTTAAAAAAAAAATACATTAACAATAATAATGACCCTTAATGACTTTTCCTTCATTTTAAAAGTTAACAACTTAAAGAATGTTTAGATATGATATGAAAGTTCTGAAAATGTTACATTACGTTTCAGGTAAACAAAACAAACTTTTTCTATTGTTTTGCACTGCTGTATATTTGTAGTTCGTTTTTGTTTTTCTTGTCACGATCACTCGCCTGATAAAGAAAGTACATTGTAAAACATATTAAATCTTTTACTAGATTATAATTCAGAAAAAAATATTATATTTTGATAGTAGGATATTTAAAAAGTGCTACTACACTAACAGCAAAATGTGTCTTGGGGACAAAAATTTGGTTTAATTGTCAAAGGAAATTGTGTTTCAACTAGAGTGTTCTTTCCTTGTTTATATGTCTCTATGTGTTTTGGGTTTTTTTTCATAGGGAGTGATCAGAAACCACCTTTGGCTCCAAAACCAAAGGTTCTCCCAGCGTCAGTGCAAACAGAACATCCACCTGCTTCCAAGTTGTGTGTTTACCAACATACCTCACCAGCTGTGAAAAGTAAAGTTAGGCCTGATGTAGCACCAAAACCATGCCTTTTCAAACCTCCTCCTCCTTTTGATTCAAAACATCTCACACCCAAGGAAGGCCACCAACCTATTTTACAAGAAAAGTCTGACATCACAAAAAACGTTGGAGTTCTAAATTTCCGAAATGGAATGCACACTGGGAATGACAAGCCGGAGTGGGATTACATAATTCCGATTTGTGTATGCAATGATCGAAATTGTGCCGATTGCTCACCGAAGGAAAACAACCAAAATGTTAATCAACATGGGAACAGTCCTGATCCGTGTAAGAAAGGAAATACCAAAAGTCCCAGAAAGAGTTCATCCAAACCTCCACTGAGAACACCAGAGGAAGAACAGCATTTGGTGACATCTACTTCATCAAAGTGCATCTCTGAACAGAGCTCGTCCAATGATAATAAATCCCATCCAGTTGAAAATCCTCAGAGAACATCCCCGATCCAGAACAAGGAACGTTTGAAGGCACATCAGACTGGTTCTGAGATGCAAACGACCAGGAAACACCAAAAGAACATTGCCTCTAGCATTAATTCATCTGTTGATAGTTGTCAAACACCAGAGTCTCAAAAATGTCAGCAAACTGCAAGTAGTGTGCAAAGTAGTCCGTCCCCTACTAAGCCTCTTAAAAAAGCACCACCAGTGGCCTTGCCACGCAAAAATAAGACGAAACAACCCAACGTTATCCATCAGGAGTCAGCGGCCCTTACCAAGACAGAGCTTACTGTCTTACCTATTGATGTAAACAATCCAGATCCATTATGGAGTCCTAACGAGATGAACATCAATGCTGTAAGACATTCTAGAGAGAACAAAAGTCCTCAGGCCACAAGGAGCGTTAAAGGTACCCAGTGTAACAGCCAGGGCACCCCAGCACCTGTCCCACAACCGAGGATCCCTCAGCGGAAACAAAATAAAAAGCAAGTACAAAATCTGAATGCGTCACCTGAGGTATCGCGCAATACCCATCTGAAGAAGTCATCCCAGAACCCTCGACCTGATGGCCGAAGGCACGAGAACATTGGGTCTACAGAACCTTCAGCAGATAGACTCCCTAAAAAGTCTTTGGTATTCAAAAGTCCACTGGGAAACGATGGTCACATTGACGCAAAAAATACTGAAGGACATCTCTCTCACACATTTGAAGGACGAATTACCAATCAGAACCAACCAAGTGATGTGCCAAACAAGAAGACCGGCATGACTCTCAAACCTAAATCAAAGTCCTTATCCTCAGCAGATATACGTAAACCTGATGGCCTCAAGAAGACCTCTTTTTTAAGGATCATGGACCTTGACCCTGTCAAAAAGGTGCCCAAATTATCTGTCAAGAGTGGGCAGGACCTTGACCTCACTCCAGTTGTGAGCGAGCCGTCAGTGGATACAGAGGAAAGCCAGAGTGAAATCTGCTCTCATAAACTGCACAGCGATCACCCCGATGGGAATATACTACGAGTTGAGCAGAGTGTAGATGAAGATCTTGCAAAACATCTAGAGAATTCTGGTGAATCTGAGCATGCATATGAAGATATCCCAGAATATGAAAACCTGCCTCCTTTTAGCACTGCAAAGGTACAGGATGCCAATGATTACCGAAATCAGCCAACCATGAATGAGGACGATGGAATTTATGAAATTCCAAATGTGTTTCCGGAACACTACGCAGACACCAAAAAGCAGCAGCTTCTTAAAAGGTAAAATTTTTGCCAATACAGATGAAACTAATTTTTATTATATAGTAATTTTTAAAGGGATAAAATTCTCAGATGATTTACTTACCCTCAAGCTATCGTAGGTGTATATGACAATCTGCGAACACAATCGGAGTTATATTAAAAAATATTCCGGCTCTTTCAAGCTTTAAAATGTCAGTGAAGTGGACATGAGATTTTGAAGCCCAAATAAGTGCATCCTTCCATCATAAAAGTAATCCATACGGCTCCGAATAAAGGCCTTCTGAAGTGAAGCAATGTGTTTTTGAAAGAAAAATATTCCTTATTTAAAACTTTATAAACTATAATAACTAGCCTCCGGTAGACAGCTGTACGTGTCGATTTAAGGAGAACCCGACGCATGATGTATTGATGAACATGGAAGCACTGAGTATAGAGCAAGCAAAACACCGAGCACAAATGATCAATCTTAAAGGATTTCGATATAACAGTTTGTTGCTCAGCTCTATTTGTTTGAACTGTGTCCTACATCACATCAGAAGTTACTCATTTGGCGGAAGTCATTTAATGTAGACTGTCTGGCGGAAGCTAGTTATTATAGTTAATAAAGTTTTAAATATGTATATTTTTCTTACAAAAACACATCGCTTCACTTCAGGAGGCCTTTATTAACCCTCTGGAGCTGTATGGATTACTTTTAAGATGGATAGATTCGCTTTTTTGGGCTTCCAAATCTCAAGTCCCCTTCACTCACATTATCAAGCTTGGAAATTTTTTTAATATAACTCCAATTCTGTTCGTCTGAAAGAAGAAAGTCGTATATGCCTAGGACGGCTTGAGGGTGAGTAAATCATGGGATAATTATCATTTTTTGGGTGAACTAACCCTTTAAGTCAATGTTGTTATGCTTCAAGGCATCAAGGCTTCTCAACTCGAGAGCCACTTTCCTCCAGAGTTTTGCTCAGAGTTAATCAAGGTCTTCAGAATTAATTGAAAGTTGTAGAAAGGTGAGTTCAATCAAGGTTAGGGCTAAAGCCGGAAAAGTGAACCTCGAGGGCCACAGTTCAGCGCCACTGGTGTACATTTTATATTTTAATTTTGACATGAATAATTAATGATCCTGTTTAAAAGTGTCATTCCTGAATTTGAATTGAAGTAGAAAAATGAATTACTGAATTTGATTTGCAAAATGCAGAATTGAATTGAAGTAAAAAATTAACTGAACTTAAGTTGTTTTTAATTGTAATTGTACATATTAACTCATATTTAACTAGTAAAGCAAAGTTTTTGGCAAAGGCATTGAAGTTTGAGGGAAGGGACAGATATTTTCACTTTGATTATATCATTAAATTCACAAATTTATAAAATAAATCAATACCAATAATAATACTTTAAAAAAATATACAATGCCCCAAAAAGATATTTGGACACTTAAGCAACACTTAAAAGATTTGATAATGTACATCAATAATATCAAAAACCGAACAGATTTTGCTGGAAATGAGCGAGGGTTATTTTTTAGATGCAGTCTAATTTGGTTTATGACTTCATTCTTGTTTACTCATTAGATACTTCCTGCCTAATAGCACTAACAAAACATTAAGTAGATACAAAGTGAAGCAAATTTAGGTTGGGTTATGTGACACCCATTTGACATGGAATTTAAAGAATGGGTACCAGCATTCTAAACAGGTGTTGCTGAGTCATTTTGCATTTTACCGACATCTCATTCATTGTACAGATTCTGAGACATTACTCACTCATCACTCTTCTGCCTCTGTTGCTATTATGGCAGGAAGAACAAAAAATGTGGTGTTTTGGGGATGTGACACTTCAGTCCCCTTTAGTTCCACTCACATGCTTTTAAAATCTGGAAGGGATTTTGTTTTCTTTCAGAAATGCTTTGGCAGAAGGGCTAGAATTGCAGGAGATGCATTTGGAAGAAGATGACCGCAGCTCGGAAGAGAATAGAGAAATGAATAGAGAAAAACAGGTACTGTATTCACATTTTAAAGATATGAAGAAATATTTAAGGGTGTTTTCACAATCGTTTTCAGGGGTCTCAACACTTTTTGGGCCCAAATCTGAACACCCCAAATGATCTCTGACTCTTTTAAAGCGAACCGTACCAAGACCATTACGGGAGGTGGTCCGAGTATGGATCGCTCAGCTAACACTATGATTCACTAAAAAAATACACGTTGTGAAATCGCTCCACGTGATTTTTCCATTTTTTAAATTCCTATTTATTACTGTCATTCTAACCACTTCCAAACTCTGAGAGAGTGAGAACGCATTATTTATATTTTTGTGTTAAACCCACAAGATGTAAAGAACCCACAACCGCACCAAACAAGCGTACCAAGACCTCTTTGAACAGGTGGTCTCGGTTCGCTTTCAAACAAACTCTGGTGCGGTTCACGTGAGATGTGAAAGCAATCCGACCCAATGAACCAAACAATATCATAATTCATAATGGGAAATGTGTTATATAAAAAGCAAAAATTATGTGAGTGTGCACACTAGTTACTGTATTTGAAAACCAAAGAGCGTTCATGTTGTGTAATTGTGCTTCTCCGTGCAAGAATGCTGTCCGACGAAGCCTTTATTTTGGTTCTACCTGCATTATAACATTCATATATGGTCTCGACTCCATACAGACAGTGGCTGGAGATCCAGAGAGAGTACTTTGAATTTTTTTTTTTTTTTGAATTAATATGTATGTAGTATATACTCTAATTTAACAGCGGGATGATGGCTACATTTTAAAATAGTGTGTCTCGACAGTTACAAGTAAGGCCTCCGTAATCTCATGGAGCTAACTTGTCAATCATTTTGATGTATGATGCTGAGAAAACTCTGACCAATAAGAGGACAGTGGTACTCGCATGTGACTTGCGATTATTCTCTTGATGGCTGCTCTGTTAAGTCGTCTTCGTCAGTTAGGAACCTGGGTATGTTCTTTGATACCAATCTTTCATTTGAAAGCCACATTTCTAGCATATGTAAAACTGCATTCGTCCGTCTTAAAAATATATCTAAACTACGACATGGGCTCAATGACAAATGCGGGAAAGTTAGTTCATGCGTTCATGACCTCAAGGTTAGATAACTGTAATGCTCTACTGGGTGGTTGCCCTGCTCGCTTAATAAACAAACTAAAGCTGGTCCAAAACGCAGCTGCTAGAGTCCTTACTAGAACCAGGAAGTATGACCATATTAGCCCGGTTCTGTCAACGCTGCACTGGCTCCCTATTAAACATCATATTAGGTTTAAAAATCTTGCTAAGTACTTACAATGCACTAAATGGTTTAGCTCCCCAGTACCTGAGTGAGCTCTTAATGCATTATAGTCCTTCACGTCTATTACGATCTCAGAATTCTGGCCAGTTGTTAATACCTAGAATATCAAAATGAACCGCAGGCGGTAGATCCTTTTCCTATTTGGCACCTAAACTCTGGAACGATCTTCCTAGCATTGTTCGGGAAGCAGACACACTCTGTCAGTTTAAATCTAGACTAAAAACGAATCTCTTTAACCTGGCAGACACATGACACTTTATCAATTTATGTCTTCATATCCGTTAAAGGATTGTTAGGCTGCATAGATCAGGTCAGGCAGAACCGGGAACACTTCCTATAACACCAGATGTACTCGTTACATCGGAAGAAGAACGGCGTCTACGCTTATTTTAGTCTCTCTGCTTATCCTGAGGTTTATCATTTAACATAATTGGCTGGATCCGGGTCGGATGGGGGCGCTTGTGTGCGGCAGCAACGTGGCCCTGGGGTGTCGGCAGAGACTGTGTAAACTAGCTCATCCCTTGTGAGGGCCAGTGGCACAGATCACCAGCAAACCGTCCCATATCCGCGTGATGAAAAAGATCTTAATCTAGATGGAACTGGATTATATATTTTGACTGTTGCGATTCCAAATCGGTTTAATGAGCTGTAACTCTGCCTGACTATCGGACAAGTGACATGTTGTAAACATGTTGTAAATAGACATCTTTGACGCCCCTCACCGAGCGCTTACACAGATACACAGGGGAGAGTTTGAGAGTAGGCATCTGATATATATATCTGCTGATAGACGGTTCGTCTAATAGACGCCTGCTTTCAATCTCTCCTGTGTGTCTGTGTAAGCGCTCTGTGAGGGGCGTCAAAGATGTCTATTTACAACATGTTTTTGAAGCGTTGATCATTGTAGCCAATCACAGACATATCTGATGAGCACGTGAACACAATGGCCAATCAGAGGTGTTTAAGAATCCGTGCAAAATGTTAGGGGGAAATGCTGGTATAGTCACATTAAAATTTCAGTACTTTTGACAACCAAAGTTTTTATAATGCCTGATTTTACCATTAGATTTTAAAGTGCAACAGTATGAACACAGGTCCTCATTTTTACTTAAGTGGACCAAAAAAAGGATCTGAGTCCTCTTTCAGGGACAGTGTGAATGTAAGGTAAACTGTGTTCTTTTTCGCTTGGTTCACCTCTTGGTCCACTTCAAGGTGTCTGAGTTTGTTTTTTTTTTTAAAGAGGACTTAAGTGTGAAAACACCCTAAATGTTACGAAATCTTATAATACTTTATTGTTCCTAAAAGATAAATGTTATATATTTATAGAACTATTACAGAACAGCAAATGCAATAAATACTTTTTATATAGTTTGCTTAATTAACTAGAGCTAAATATGAATATTTTATGGTCATTTTTACTTGTTTTTCTAGACTGAAACAAAGAAGACCAATGTTGTGCACATTGTAAATGAGATCTTGTCTTCGGAGAAAATGTAAGTCTGTTTTATCCTGTCAGAGCAACTTTAAAGGACCATTAAAAAATAATAATAATTTTTTTCTTTTTTTCCAATTATTTACTCCCCACCTTGTCATTCATAACATGTATGCCATTATTATTATTATTATTATTATTTTTAGAATAGAATTAGAATTAGAATTTTCTAATATTGAATTTTCATGTAGCCCTTTTCCATCCATCCCTTTTGTTCATACGATACGTGAACAAAAGATATGTGTTGAGATATGTGGATGTTACTGTCTGGAAAAAAGTTTAATCAAATTCTCCTTTTGTCTTCCAAGAATAGAGAAGGTCGCATTATAAATCTTCATGTTTGCATAAATGAATCCTCTTTTAATACATGTATTATTTCTCTTTATCATACTATTTCTCTTTATTTATTTACAGATTTGTGCAAGTACTGAAGCTCCTCCATGTAGTAAGTGTTTATTATAACATGTTGAACTGATTTAGGTGCAGTCATGGTCGGGAATATTACATAAAAGCTTCTTTTTCACCCATTTCATTGAATGTGAGTTAATCAGTCACATGGGTTCTTTTCTCAATCTGCTTTATCTGCTTCTTACTTGATTATTGAAATCACACTTGCAGCCTTTTTTGGGAATCTGGTAGTTTCACTGCATCAGTGTTTTGTTGAATTTTTTTTTTTTAAATCAAATGGCAATTCAGTAGCTTCAGATGGGGAATCCATCCTTCCTTCCATCCATCCTTCCTTCCATCCATCCATCCATCCATCATCCATCCATCCATCCTTCCTTCCTTCCTCCATCCATCCTTCGTTCCTTCCATCCTTCCTTCCTCCATCCATCCATCCTTCCTTCCTTCCTTCCTTCCTTCCATCCATCCATCCTTCCTTCCTCCATCCATCCTTCCTTCCTTCCTTCCTTCCTTCCATCCATCCATCCATCATCCATCCTTCCTTCCTTCCTTCCTTCCTTCCTTCCTCCATCCATCCATCCATCCATCCATCCATCCTTCCTTCCTTCCTTCATCCATCCATCCTTCCTTCCTTCATCCATCCATCCTTCCTTCATCCATCCATCCATCCTTCCTTCCTTCATCCATCCATCCTTCCTTCCTTCCTTCATCCATCCATCCTTCCTTCCTTCCTCCATCCATCCATCCTTCCTTCCTTCCATCCATCCTTCCTTCCATCCATCCATCCTTCCTTCCTCCATCCATCCATCCATCCTTCCTTCCTTCCTTCCTTCCTTCCTCCATCCATCCTTCCTTCCTTCCATCCATCATCCATTCCTTCCTTCCTTCCTTCCTTCCTTCCTTCCTTCCTTCTTCCTTCCTCCATCCATCCTGCCTTCCTTCCATCCTTCCTTCCTTCCTCCATCCATCCTTCCTTCCTCCATCCATCCTGCCTTCCTTCCATCCTTCCTTCCTTCCTCCATCCATCCTTCCTTCCTCCATCCATCCATCCTTCCTTCCTTCCTTCCTTCCTTCCTTCCTTCCTCCCTTCCTCCATCCATCCATCCATCCATCCATCCTTCCTTCCTTCCTTCAATCCATCATCCATCCTTCCTTCCTTCCTTCCTTCCTTCCTTCCTTCCTTCCTTCCTTCCTCCATCCATCCATCCATCCATCCTGCCTTCCTTCCATCCTTCCTTCCTTCCTCCATCCTTCCTTCCTTCCTTCCTTCTTCCATCCATCCATCCATCCATCCATCCATCCATCCATCCATCCTTCCTTCCATCCATCCTTCCTTCCTCCATCCATCCATCCTTCCTTCCTCCATCCATCCATCCATCCTTCCTTCCTTCCTTCATCCATCCATCCATCCTTCCTTCCTTCCTCCATCCATCCATCCATCCATCCTTCCTTCCTTCCTTCCTTCATCCATCCATCCATCCATCCATCCTTCCTTCCTTCCTTCCTTCCTTCCTCCATCCATCCATCCATCCTTCCTTCATCCATCCTTCCTTCCTTCCTTCCTCCATCCATCCTTCCTTCCATCATCCTTCCTCCATCCATCCATCCTTCCTTCCTTCCTTCCTTCATCCATCCATCCATCCTTCCTTCCTCCATCCATCCATCCATCCTTCCTTCCTTCCTTCCTTCATCCATCCATCCTTCCTTCCTTCCTCCATCCATCATCCATCCTTCCTTCATCCATCCTTCCTTCCTCCATCCATCCTTCCTTCCATCATCCTTCCTTCATCCATCCATCCATCCATCCATCCATCCATCCTTCCTCCATCCATCCATCCTTCCTTCCTTCCTTCCTTCCTTCCATCTATCCATCCTTCCTTCCTCCATCCATCCTTCCATCATCCATCCATCCTTCATCCATCCATCCATCCATCCATCCATCCATCCATTCTTCCTTCCATCATAATAATCCATACAGCTCCAGGGTGTTAATAAAGGCCTTTTGAAGTGAAGCGATGCATTTTTGTAAGAAAAACACCCATATTTAAAACTTTAAAGTAAAATAACTAGCTTCCAGCAGATGACCGAATGCATACTGCGCAAGTCGACTTGCGCCAAATGAGTAACCCGTGATGCGATGAATGGTGCAGGATGTAGGAGTAGCCTACATATAATAAGCTTGATACCTCTCACAGTTTAAACAAATAGAGCTGTGCAGCAAATTCAAGCTCCTCTTCTCTTCTATCGAAATCCTGCCAACATTTCGCTTTAAAAATTCTTTTTTTAGACTTCTAATTATTGACCGGTGTTTTGTTTTGCTCTGTCCTCTGCGCTTCAGTGTCATGTGTCGGGTCGGAGGTTACTCTTCCACCGCAAATTGTTGCGAATGGCCGTCTGCCGGAAGCTAGTTATTATAGTTTATAAAGTTTTAAATATGGATATTTTGGATAATATTGATTTTTTTTTTCCTCACACTTCAGAAGGCCTTTATTAACCCCCTGGAGCCATATGGATTACTGTTATGATAGATGGATGCAATTTTTCATCTTCAAAATATGCCCCCTCCTCACTTCCATTATAAAGCTTGGGAGAGCCAGGATATTTTTCAATATATCTCTAATTATGTTTGCCTGAAAGAAGATAGTAAAACACACCTAGGATGGCTTGAGGGTGAGTAAATTGTTGGATAATTTGCATTGTTTGGGTGAAATATCCCTTTAAACAGAATAGCTGCGAAAATTTGATTCAATTAAAATCTAATCCAATTGAACTATTCATAGTTCATGGCTTTAGTTTCCACAGCAAAATCTGTGTACTGAAACCAAGTTCAGGCATTGTTTCCATAAACAAAGAGTTCACCCTCATGTCATTCGGAACCTGTATGAATTTGATGAATTCTTCTGATGTGGAACACAAATGGCGAGTTTTGAAGAATATTCTGTTTGTATGTATTAAAACTAAATGGGAACTGGGTCTGTCAAGCTTCAAAATGAACCAAAGTAGCATAAAAGTATCTTAAAACTACTACTTAAATACTATTTAAATGTTGTTTTGATCAAGGCCCCAGAAAACGTGGAATATTCTGAACTGGTGTTTTTACTGTGACTTTGGCCATTATCAGTGCTTTTGTTGTCACTGATGGTAAAATGTCATTATAGTGATTGATTGATACTGATAATGATTTACTCTATAGTTTCTTTTAATTTCCTTAAACCTTGCAGGATTTTCGTGAAGCGGTACTGAAGGCCTCCTGTCAGGCGGGAAAACCCGTAATCGATGAGCGAGTCGTAAACCAGATCTTGTGTTCTTTGCCTCAGCTGTACGAGCTAAACTGCGACCTGTTGAAAGAGCTGGATGAACGGGTTGCTCATTGGTAATGCAACCGCACCAACTTCAACAAATACCAGAAAGCAACAATGCTGCATGCCTTATTTATATTTAAAGGGTTAGTTCACCCAAAAATGAAAACTAACCCATTATTTACTCACCTTTAAGCCATCCTAGGTGTTTCTTCTTTCAGACAAACACAATCGGAGTTAAATTAAAAAAGTATTCTGACTCTTCCAAACTTTATAATTGGAATGAATAGTAACCGAGATTTTGAAGCCCAAAAAAGCACATCCATCATAAAAGTAATCCATACAGCTCCAGGGGGCCTTCTGAAGCAATACGTTTTTATACCCATTTTTTTTTGTGTAAACAAAATCCATGTTCATAACTTTATAGACTATTATCACTAGCTTCCAGTGACAAATAGACGGTTCAAACAAATAGAGTTGGGCTACAAACTCGACATTTTTCTTTAAAAATTCTCTTTTTAGACTCCTAATTTGGGGCCGGTGTTATATTTTACTCCGTGTTTCTGCATTCGTCAATACATCATGCGTCAGGTCCAGGGGCGGACTGGCCATCGGGAGCACCGGGACGTTTCCCGGTGGCCTGATGGTCATTCTGGCCTGCCGGCTGCCGCTGTGCTGTCGATCAGACTGACGTGCAATAGGCTGGTATGCAACTGCGAATTAATTGACGCACTTTTGAATCTACGAATCAGGCGATCGCGGAGTGAAAATGACACCACCACATGACCCAACATCAGTGAAGCACTGCCTGATTGGCTGTATCCAGAGGCAGGCTTTATCTTGGAAAATAGTGCAAAAAATGGAGCGTAAACGCAAAGGAGGAGCAGAGAGGGAACGCATAAAAAGGAGAAAAGCCCTGGACACAGACAAAATCCCAGCCATATTCGCCGGTAAGGGAACAGGTCGGTCAGAATTACATTTACATAATATTTACTAGGTGTGGAAAAAAAAAAAAAAAAATCGATCCGTTCGGTTCTCCACACTCGGTTCTCCACACGCTCGGACGGTCCGCTGTTCAACTTAAATCTGACAAAGCATCTGTAATATGGTTTACTATAAATAACACGTAAAACAATCAGGGTTCAGTTAATACATGTTTCTGGTGATGGATGAATATTCAATTCCCAGACATTACAACAACAGCGATGAAAAAAAAAAACCGAACCGTGAAAAAGTTGAACTGTTCCACCCCTAATATTTACTTCATCATTTGACAGATGGACACTTTCATCAGAAGCAACTTACAATAGATCAAATCTATTCTTTATAAAAAAAACAAAACAAATATATATATAATGGTAGAAGTTTTAAAAGCGCATCTTAATGACAAACTAGCACATTGTTTTATATACTGTATGGGGATACATAGAGCATTGGAAATATATAAAATATAAATATTTTAACATGTGAATATGTATCTTTTATTATCCCTTCTTAGAATGTGTGAGCCAATTTTATATTAGTCTTTGGTGTGGTAGTATAGATGATCAATTCCTAGTGAGTTTTTGAGGGTTTATTTATCCATTCATATTATGAATGGTCGTCTACTAACAGGGTTACTCTATAAGTTTAGCAGGCTGGTGGACACATGAATTTGGTGGTGGTGACTGCAGCAGCAGAGCTGGCCTGGGGTGGAGTCAAATTCCCGGCCTGATTTACTGTCCCAGTCCGCCACTGGTCAGGTCAAATTTCACTCTTCTGCAGGAATCGACTCGTATACGAAGCCAGTGTTTCTAGTTAATAAAGTTATAAATATGGATATTCTTCTTACAAAAGCGCATCGCTTCCTTTCAGAAGGTCTTTATTAACCCCCAGAGCCGCATGGATTACTCTTATGATGGATGGATGCGCTTTTTTCACTCCCTTTATAAAGCTAGGAAGAGCCAGAATATTTTTTTATATGACTCTGATTTTGGCCGAAAGAAGATAGTCATTTACACCTAGGATGGCTTGAGGGTGAGTAAATCATGGGAAAATTTTCATTTTGGAAGAACTATCCCTTTAAGCAATGAGAAGTCAGCCTTACATTAGCAATAGTGCATTTGTATTAGGGCTGTGCAATATGGACAAAATAATCACATTGCGATTTTTTTTTTTTTTTTTTTTTTTTTTTTTTTTTTTTAATGAATATTGCAATTGCGATTTATTTTGCAATTTTGGTAATTGTTTTTGCTTTTTCAAACATGCTTCATTCTGAATGTATTCAGTGCACAAGAAGTGCATAACAAAATGTTTCACAATGAAGTAACTGTATTTACAGCTTCATAAACAAAACTGTAATTAACCGTCTTTAAAACAGACAACATAAAATAAATGACGATTATTTCACCTGCTTAAACTCGTATTCAACGCCCGCTTACATTTCTCATACAGGAACTCATGTGAAATAAGTGTGAGTTGCAGCTGGTGTCTTTTGTCCAGTGTTTGAATCCAAAACTCTCTCAAACGACTGATGTTGAATTTCTCTTTGGTAACAAATCATTTTTATTCTGAACTGCATCCATATATTTTCTTCTTTCTTCCCGTTTGCCTATTCTGTTCTCCCGCTTTGCTTTGTTCTCATTTGTGCCGAGCGAGCTCTGATTGGTTAACATCTTAAACATGCACACAGTAACGTTGCAGTATTCTGAATCAAAATATATATAAATTAATAAATAAAAATTGCAGACTTTTGCGATTAATTGCACAGCCCTAATTTGTTGGTCTGCCGTGATTTCATGGAACCACGTCGTGTTTGTTATAGCTAGGCTAGTGAAAGAAATCAGATAAATGGGTCAATTTCATATAACAGTGGCATATAAAAATGTTTAAAACAAAACTGTTTAAAACTTGTGTTTTCAAGTCTTTGTATTTATGAATTTGATTTTAATGTACTTTATTTAAAGTAATAGAAGACATAAAAAATGAGGACAACATACATGAATAAATGATGCCATATATTATTTTTACACAAACCAGTATATTTATAGAGCTTTCCTTGTTCAAACAGGAATAAGCAATGCGGTGTAGCAGATATATTTGTGAAGAAAGGACCTTATCTTAAAATGTACTCCACTTATATACGTGAGTTTGACAAGAATGTGGCACTTCTTGAAGAGCATTGCCGGAAAAACCCAGCGTTTGCCAAAGTCGTCAGAGAGTTTGAGGTACTAGAACCACTCCGACCTGTTTTTTTTGCTTAATTCATGACCTAGTTGACAGCCTTTGTAGTGATGTGAATAGTTTTAACATTCTTAAAAACTACTGACATATTCCTATCAGGCCATCATTTGTCTTTCTTTCTCAATGATACAGAGCAATCCGTGCTGCGCTAACCTCGCAGTGAAACATTACATGCTTAAACCTATCCAGAGGATTCCACAATATCAACTCCTCCTCACCGGTGAGAATTTTTACACCTTTAAGACGATTTTGTGAAGGAAATGGGAGTTCTTTCTCATACAGAAATCCCTGCCACAATGCTAGGGTGTTGCTATGCAGTTGCTAAGGTATGTTGACTGGCAGGGCAGTTGCTAGGATATTGTGGGTGGTTTCCAGGGTGTTGCTATGCAGTTGCTAAGGTATGCTGACTGGCAGGGCAGTTGCTAGGATATTGTGGGTGGTTTCCAGGGTGTTGCTATGCAGTTGCTAAGGTGTGTTGACTGGCAGGGCAGTTGCTAGGATATTGTGGGTGGTTTCCAGGGTGTTGCTATGCAGTTGCTAAGGTATGCTGACTGGCAGGGCAGTTGCTAGGATATTGTGGGTGGTTTCCAGGGTGTTGCTATGCAGTTGCTAAGGTGTGTTGACTGGCAGGGCAGTTGCTAGGATATTGTGGGTGGTTTCCAGGGTGTTGCTATGCAGTTGCTAAGGTATGTTGACTGGCAGGGCAGTTGCTAGGATATTGTGGGTGGTTTCCAGGGTGTTGCTATGCAGTTGCTAAGGTGTGTTGACTGGCAGGGCAGTTGCTAGGATATTGTGGGTGGTTTCCAGGGTGTTGCTATGCAGTTGCTAAGGTGTGTTGACTGGCAGGGCAGTTGCTAGGATATTGTGGGTGGTTTCCAGGGTGTTGCTATGCAGTTGCTAAGGTATGTTGACTGGCAGGGCAGTTGCTAGGATATTGTGGGTGGTTTCCAGGGTGTTGCTATGCAGTTGCTAAGGTGTGTTGACTGGCAGGGCAGTTGCTAGGATATTGTGGGTGGTTTCCAGGGTGTTGCTATGCAGTTGCTAAGGTGTGTTGACTGGCAGGGCAGTTGCTAGGATATTGTGGGTGGTTTCCAGGGTGTTTGCTATGCAGTTGCTAAGGTATGCTGACTGGCAGGGCAGTTGCTAGGATATTGTGGGTGGTTTCCAGGGTGTTGCTATGCAGTTGCTAAGGTGTGTTGACTGGCAGGGCAGTTGCTAGGATATTGTGGGTGGTTTCCAGGGTGTTGCTATGCAGTTGCTAAGGTATGCTGACTGGCAGGGCAGTTGCTAGGATATTGTGGGTGGTTTCCAGGGTGTTGCTATGGAGTTGCTAAGGTGTGTTGACTGGCAGGGCAGTTGCTAGGATATTGTGGGTGGTTTCCAGGGTGTTGCTATGCAGTTGCTAAGGTATGTTGACTGGCAGGGCAGTTGCTAGGATATTGTGGGTGGTTTCCAGGGTGTTGCTATGCAGTTGCTAAGCTATGTTGACTGGCAGGGCAGTTGCTAGGATATTGTGAGTGGTTTCCAGGGTGTTGCTATGTGGTTGCTAAGGTGTTCTGAGTTTTTTTTAGTACATTGTGGTGCTGTTGCTGCTGTGTTGGCTTGTTGCGAAGCTGTCACTAAGGTGTTTCTAATGTGTTTTTAGCACATTGCAATGTGTGTTTGACATTTTTGGACGAGATCTGGATGATGACGTCACTGTTTTCTGCAAAGCTGCTTCATAGATGAATTGAACTCATATCATTAATGATGAACTTTACACAGCTATTGAACTGAACTGGCAGCTGAATAATGACAATATTGTGTTTTCGAGCTCCTTTTCATCACAATTGAATTCTGTTTACATCCTTGATCATTATTTTCTTATCACTGTAAAGCTGCTTTGAAACAATCTACATTGTATAAAGTACTATACAAAGGTGACTGACATTATACAAACTGCACGTTAAAGGGCAGTTACTAGGGTTTTGGGTCAGTGCCAGGGTGTTTTATGTGGTGTTTAACTCATTTTAATTACTAGAGTATTGTAGGTGGTTGCCAGGGTGTTGCTATGCAGTTACTTGGGTGTACTGAGTGGTTTTTTTTAGTCATATGTGGTTTCTATGGTGTTGGGTGGTTGTCTTGCTGTATTTTAGGTGAAATGAGCATTGCAGTGCAGTTGCTAGGTTTTCTATTTACGGTGTTCATCGCTGTCCAGTTTCTGAAGTGTTCTGAGTAGTTATCAAAATGGATATAACTGAAGTATTTACTAAAATGAATCAGAATTCAATGAAAACGAATTAAAATGTAAATCCGAATTCAATCTGTTTTAGTGATTTTGTGGCTTTGGTATAAACACAGATTTCCTAAGTAAGAGCGAGTGTAACAGTGACGCTTGACTTAGCAAACACACACACACACACATTTTCAGATGACCAGTTGTAAGATCCAAATATCTAAACACAAGGACATATTTTCAGAGCATTTGCCAGATATGTTGGCGTTAATGCTTTTATTTTACTACAGCAAACATATAATCAGATTTACAAAGCAGAAATCGGATTTGTGTGCCATAGGCCACATGTTCCTGCATATTTTTTGTAAGCTGTACAGGCTTAATGGTACAAAATGTGAAGAATGTATTTATTAATGCTGATTACATAAGTTTTTTTTTTTTTAAATCCAAGGACTATTGTAGATTAGAATTAGATTACAGTCAACTTCTATTAAATGGTTTGAAACTAAAGGCAGCGCTATGGATAACAGTCACTATTTGCAATCTGACAGTGTTTGCTGAGTAAAAGTTTGGATCAGATGTAAGCAGGAGACACCCTTATGCAACTGTATAAATGAAGCTTAAAATGAGATAGTGAAATGGATAAATAGAAAATTCTAATTGTTTATTGTTGTTATTATTATAAAAAAATATTTATGTAAAGTTGTCTGTATCCTTTTATTTAAATATTGTTTTTTTTCCTTAGATTATTTGAAAAATCTAGATGAAGAATCCCCAGACTACAGAGATGCAGAAGGTAAAAATAAATATCGAAATCTTCCATTATTAATAGGGGTGTAACGGTACACAAATATGACTTATGATTAACATTTCCAATTAAAAAAATCTCTCTGCTAATGTTGTAAACTATACAGGGAGCTCTTTCCTGCTCTTTAATATTAAAGGTTACAATTAAGTTATAACCTAAGTTCAGTTGTTGTTTATTTTTTAGATATAATAATCAACACCCATACAAAAAAAAAAAAACATAATTTGCACATAAGACATTATGTTTTGCATTAATTTATTAATCTAAATATAAAATTATTTTTCAGTTAGTTTTCTACTCCAATTCATTTTTGAAATCTAATCATTTACACAGTTACTGTCATAACTTGTTTTCATTACAAATTTATTTAAACATATTAAATAAAACATTACTAACAGGTAAAGTACATGTAATGAATATATAAGCTAATTTACTGCATATATTTTTTCTGAAAGCTCCTTTCTAGAGTTCATTTCTCTAGTGAACTCACACGCTGTGGACACTAAATGACTTTCCTGAGGTAAATGTAATGCTACGTGAGATTATTCTCACTTTATTATTAGTCTTTACGCATATACAACAATGTTTCAACCGCGGTATTTATGGGTGGGATTGGTGAGATATGTCCCCACCACTTTTTGAAACATCTTGCAGCACAGATGAGAAAAAAATGAATAAATAAATTACGTGAGGGCGGATTAGAACCCAGAACCTCTGGCACACTGAACAAAAACCACTTCTCCATAAGGACAACCTAATATTAAATACATGAATGAAACTATCATATTAAATTTTTTGTGTGCATTTATTATTCTAATTATACAGAATAATAAATGCATGTTTACATGTAAGAGATTATCGCTGATGCCCCCTTCTGGATTTGAGTGGGAATCGCTGATCGTCGTCTGATTGTACACACCGAACCACGAATACATGTACCGTTGCACACCTTTTTAAATCATCAAAATGTACAACAAAAATTTAATCTGAATCTTTTATTATATGACAAAATTTAATCTTTATGAATCTTTACAGCTGCCCTAGTGATCGTAAAGGAAGTGGCTAATCATGCAAATGAATTTGTAAGACAAGAGGTAATTCAAAATCGTTTTTTTTGCTTTCTAAAAGAACTGTAACTTTTTTTTGATGAATCTTGAGAAATGCAACGTTTTGTTTTCAAACAGGATAACTCCCAAAAGCTCTATGAGGTTCAGTGCCGCTTAATTGGGAATCACGTGATTGTCCAACCAGGAAGGGTAGGTTAACAACAACAGTTCACTCTTGTCGAACTATTAACGAAAGTAAATGGTTTTGTAATATACCAACGTTTGTACGTTTCTTTAGGTTTTGTTAAAGGAAGGGATCTTGATGAAGCTCTCCAGGAAAGGGATGCAGCCTCGAATGTTCTTCTTAGTAAGTCACACTTTTCATTTGTTTTTTTTTATGTTCATTTCATGTGAACTTTTGCACAGGCCCTTTATTTAAACTATATATATATATATATATATATAAATAAATAAAACCCTCAAATATCTTTGTTAGTGTTTCTTGCTCTATAAAAACATATTTCTTTTTTATTTAAACAGTTAAGCGATAGTCTTCTTTATACCACACCAGTAGCATCAGGCAATTTCAAACTGAACAACATACTGTCTTTGGCCGAGATGAAGGTGAGACGTTTAATCTGAATTTATCATTGTAAAATGAAACATTTATTCGGTAACACTTTATTTTAAGGTCACGTAGTTACTGAAGTTACATGCACTTACATATACTATTATAATAAAGTAATGGATGCATAATTACAATTAGTTTAACCTGAACCCAACATTAACCCTAAACCTAACCGTATATGTCGTTAATTAATATTACTCAGTACGTATTTGTGCAATTACGCTTTTACAGCGTCACCTTAAAATAATAAATTCGTATTTTTATTTTAAATGAATTGATTATCAATCATTTTTAATAAAGTCAATATTTATATAAATGCCATAATGTCTTTTCTTCTGTTATTGTCTGTATTTTCCTCAGGTTAGTAAACCTAGTCAAGAGGGCTATCAAAATGAGCTGAACATTGAGAGTGTTGAACGATCTTTCATTTTATCTGCCAGGTGAGAGTCTTTTAAAAAGTTTTCAATCATGTGGGTCGACGACACAACGCTCATTTTCTGTCTTACTCTTAAACGGATAGTTCACACAAAAGCAAGAAGGTTATACAGGTTTGGTATGACAAAAGAGTGAATAAATTATCATAGAATTTCAAGTTTTTGGGGTCAAGTGTTCTTAACAGTATGAGAATGCTGACTTTATCTCATGGACTTTATCTCATGTTTCTGATCTACAACCTCTCATGGTTTCATCCGTAAAGCTCTGCTACATGTCGAGATGAGTGGCTTCACGCTATTTCTACTGCAATTGATGATTATACCAAGAAAGAGACCACCTTCACCTCAGTTAGAAACCCTGAGATGGTAAACCGAGTTTAAATCAGAAGCTTTATAATAGTTCTTCATGTGTGCATATTTGTGTCAACTAAATCAATGGAATTTTCCAGACAACCCAAGATGTTCTAGACACTGGGGACCAGCTGGGAAACAAAGCCCCAATATGGATCCCAGACTCGAGAGCCACTATGTGTATGATCTGCACCTGTGAGTTCACTCTCACCTGGAGACGCCATCATTGCAGAGCCTGTGGAAAGGTGAGAGGATCTTGCTCCCAGTTAACCAAGACCTGATTTACATCTGATGGTAAATTCCATTCTTGGAAGTCTGATCACAAGCAGCAAAACCAGTGTGGCAATGCATGTCAACTGTGTGATCGATCTGCGTGTCTCAGAGAGTTCATTTTATTATTTGCACTCTGTCTTTCTTGTGCTGAAACAGACAAATTCACACAATCCAAGTAAACATAGTCACTTATGGCTTAAGTAAACAGTAGATAAAGATAGCACTGGATCTGTGCATTAGTTTTAAAGTGACAGCAGCCTAATATTCCTACTGCTGTCTGTGTTTTTAATGCTAATCAAATCAGTCCCTGCTCTTCACTGAATAACGTTTGTGCAACTGTAATAATGATTGACCTTTATTTAATTTATACAGTGAATTGTTATTTTACATTTGATAACTTGGTTCAATTTCTGTGCCTGTTTTTAGCACCAAATTTGTAGCTTTGTTCTAATTGTTCTAAAATTTTGGTGTCATAAACTAATTTATTACAATGCGAGGGTACATGGCTCAAAAACAACAAAACATTTTTTATTCATTCACTTTTTTATTTTATTCACTTTTTTTGTGGTGGGGTCAGTGAAAATTGAATCATTGAATTCACAGAATCGAATCGGAAATATTGAATCGAGAATCAAATCTAATTGAGATCTTGTGCAGAATGGCTCTTTCGGCGTTATCCTTTTGTGTAAGGATGTGTCATTGAACGGAAGAGATGCTTTCAGGAGCGTAAACTGTCGTCACATCCTTTTGATTTTCCTGGCAAAAACATCCCTAGTCTTTCACATCACTCTACAGGCTTTCATAGGAAGTCAGGGAAGGTCTTGTTTTTACAAGCTGTTCACAAAATGGCAATTAAAATGTGATTAATACATGAAAATTATATAAGTCTAGCCCCTTTAAAAATTCACATTATTTACCTTAAAGGGATAGTTCACCCAAAAATAAATTTTCCTAGTTTACTCTTGGAGAAGAACATTATAGCCGGAGCTAGTTCTCTTTATGACAATACTCCACAGCGGTGCCGACCCAAGCCAGTCTAAAATAGTCCAAATATCAATGCTTATTATAGGTGGACCGTAGTGATTCAGAATAAGACAAAAACACCGTTTGGAAAATGGATTCATGATCTACTCTCTCATTATTTACATTTTGTAAATTTTGAACAACAAAAGTAGCGGATTGCAGCTTTAACAAATATTCTGGCTCTTCCATGCTTTATGATGGGAGTAAATAGTGGCCGAGATTTTGAGACCCAAAAAAAGCTCATCCGTCCATTATAAAAGTAATCCATACGTCTCCAGGGGGTTAAAAAAAAAGACTCTGATAGGAAGCAATGGATTTTTGTAAGAAAAATATCCATATTTATAACTTTATAAGCTATAAAATCTAGCTTCTGGTAATGTGCGTCTGTGCGTTCACGAGAGAGTCGAGTTCTGGCGTATGACGGAGGATGTAGAAGTAACTTAGATGAGAGTAAACGCCTCTCACGTTTCAAACAAACACAAACAAATCAACTCAATATGGAAGCCAGTGATTCTAATTCATAATGTTATAAATATGGATATTTTTCTAACAAAAATGCATTGCTTCAGATGGATGGATTACTTTTATGATAGATGCATGTTCTTTTTTGGCTTCAAAATATCCGTTGTAGTTTAATTATTTGTTCTTTGTTATGATTAATGACTGTTTACTTGTCTTTTAATAATATTTGATATTTGTATTGGTTCATACCTTTAGCGGTGGTATCGAAAATGGAATCGAGAATTGTTCAATTTCACTGGCATCTAAAATTTTGGTGTCATAAACTTATTTATTACAATACAAGGGATACTATTCACTTCCATTTATAAAGCTTGGAAGAGCCAGAATATGTTTTAATATAACTCCGATTGTGTTTAACTGAAAGAAGAAGGCTCGAGGGTGAGGAAAATTATGGGATAATTTTCATTTTTGGCTGAACTAACTCTTTAAATATATTTGAAGAAATAGATTAAGATTGCAAGGACTTTTTACTTGTGTAAAGTTTTCTTTCAGTCTTTCTTTTGCATTGTTCAATGATGTTTACGTGCACATGCATTCTTTTCTCTTGGCATGTAGATTGTTTGTCAGGCCTGTTCAACCCACGAGCATCCACTCAAATATCTGAAGAATCACCTTGCACGAGTTTGCGATCTCTGCTTCTCCATTCTGCAGCAGAACAGTTCAGGTTCATCATGCAAACACACTCACAGAGAAACTCTGCCAATGTATTTGTATTGACTTGTATTAAATAAGAACATGTGTGATTCTTTACTAATATTAGGTGACCAAGCACCCAGTAATATGCCTCTTTCGCCTACTAGCAAGTCCCCTGGTTCCTTTCCATTCAGAAAGCAGAAGAAAATACCAGCAGCCCTAAAAGAGGTGATGAACTTCTTTCACATGCCAATCAAAGCTAACTTAATCTGACCTACTCTCATAAAGACAGTTTCCAGCTCAGTGTGTTGAGGTTTATCTTGCTCAAGCCATTCGCAATTGTCTAGGACCAACTTTAGCATCTTAGAGACATGTAATATGTAAATCTAGAATTTTGTGAAAATAATGCTAGTATGTGTTATATCAACCAAGTCAAACGGGATATCTGTTTACGAGCATTTTTGGCAGGTGAAAATATGCACTCTGACCAATGCATAATTACATTTTTGTGGATTGCAGAAGCATCTGAAAACCCTGTTGAAATTAAGGGTGTTTCTCCACGGTAGGCAGAAAAAAAATCTCAAAAATTTGGATGAGAATTAGGCCCGGTTTCATAGACAGGGTTTAGACTAAGCCAGGATTAGGCATTTAAGTAGCTTTTATAAACGTGCCTCGGGAGGAAAAAAAAAACATTACTGTTTTGCACCTTGAGAAAAAACAATGGAACTGACATATTTTAAGACATGTCCGTGCAAGTTGCTTTCAGTTAAAACGGCTCAAACATGCATTGTTGTCTGGGACTAAGATATGAAACCCGGGGATAAAGAAATAAATTAGCAAACTTTAGCAAATCCAGAGATTAGTTTTTACTCAAAAATGGAATTATTGTAACTTGGTACCTACTACTTTTGTTTTCTCACTAACTGACTGATTAAAAACACCTGTGCAAACTGAAAAACTGACTAGGTTTGAGTTACACTGCTGTTCATAGTTTTGTTTTTTGAAGATGAGATACTTTTCAGCAAGGATGCATTAAATGAATCATAAAAGACAATAAATGCTTCACAATATTATTGTTTTACTGTATTATTGGTCAAATAAATGCAGCCTTGGTGAGCATTAAAGACTTCTTTCAAAGATGTTTAAAACTTTTACTGATCCCAAACTTCTGAACAATAGCGTATGCGTCAGCAAATTTAATCTTGTCATTCATTTTAGGTTTCAGCTAACACAGATGGGTCCTCGATGAGCGGATACTTGGAGAGGACGAAGGCAAACAGGAAACAGTGGAAACGGTTCTGGTTTGTCATCATGAACAAAGTTCTGTACACTTATGCTGCCAGCGAGGTAAGAATATATAAATGCAGAATTTTAAATATAATGAAATACGCTGCATGAATGAGTACACTCCCTCTGTATATAAAGATATATCTATTAACTATTACAATTCATGGAAAGATGAGAAAAAATATTAAAAGGACTTAATAAAACATGTCATCAGTATCTGTAAAATAAGCCAAATTTGCTTAAATGAAGGAAAAACAAAAAGAATTCACCCCGAAATGAAAATTGTCATTAATTACTCACCCTCATGTCTCTCCAAACCTGTAAGACTTTTGCTCATTTTCAGAATACAAATAAAGATATTTTTAATGAAATCTGAGAGCTTTCTGTCCCTCCATAGACGGCAACGCAAATGAAACTTTGATGCTTCAAAAAGTTCATAAAGAGATCGAAAACTAATTGATATGAATTGAATGGTTTAGCCCTAGTTTTCTGAAGAGACTTGATCACTTTATATGATAAACAGATTTAATTTAGGCTTTTATTAACATATAAACATTGATCAGCAAACATAAACAGAAGCTTAACGGAACTCGAATGAAGCGCGAGAACAAACCGCTTGCAGAAGCTCAAATGTGCTGCGTAACACACGAGAATGAACCTCACAGGTTCTTCTGGAAGCTCAAACGTGATGTGTGACCAGGGTTGAGCAGTAACGAAATACAAGTAACTCAGTTGCGTATTTAAAATGCAAAATTTGAGTCACTGTATTTCATTACAGTTTCATTTTAAATGGGGGGTAATCAGATTACAGTTCCATCTGAAAAGTGTTTTAGATTACCAAAGTGATTACTTTGAGTTTTAATGTCATTTAAACAGCGATTGGTGATTCTCTGACTCTGACCGTCTGAAAAAGACGAGTTCAGTTTCATCAACATTTTTCCACGACTGTTTTCATGTTTTGTGAGTCATTTTATAATTCACTCGTCACTGCAACTTTTTCTCACAATTTGTCTTTTTCACCCTCACAATTAGAAGTTTGCATTTCACAATTCTGACTTCTTTTTCACAGAATTTTGAGATTTAAACTCACAATTGCATGTTATAAAGTCAAAATTGTTTTTCTTGCAATTGTGAATTTAGTATGGGAGTTTAACTCGCAATTGCAACTTCATATCACACAATTCCGAGGGAAAAAGTCAGAATTGTGAGACAAAAACTCACAATGACCTTTTCTGTGTTTGTTCCACACTTATTAGTATTCCAAAGTATTCTAAAGTATTTAGATTAAGTTACTAAACTTGAACGAAATACGTTACAAATGACTTTTTAAAGCATGTATTTTGTAATCTGTAGTGAAATACATTTTAACCTACACAGCCCTGTGTGTAACACACAAAATTGAACCTCATTTTGGTTCTCACGTCAAGCAAACGTGCTTGAGCTTCGTTTACCACAACTGATGTGTGTGTCGATGAATGCTTATACGTGAATAAAAGCCTAAATTCAATCTGTTCATTATATAAAGCGATCGAGTCTCTTCAGAGCATTTGAACTAAACCGCTCAATACAAAGGGGTATTTAATCAATTGAGTTCAATTTTAATTGTTTTTTAGACTTCGATGTTGGGCTGAATGCTACTCCTATTTCTAGTGTAATCATTCGTTTTGTAATGATAGTATCTTTCCACTGTCTCTGTGACTTGAGAATTTTCTGAGCACAAAAAAGTCATTGATTTGTAAATCTGGCCAATTATGTGTTAATGTGTGGTTTCTGCAAACATCCAGCAAATGAGTGAACCGTTTCTTTTCCCCCAGTTTAGTTTCAATAGTCTTTTTGATATTTACATAATTCACTTTTTTCTCTTCAATAGATTAAGGAAAATTAGGTTTTTACTCATTACTTGTTTTTTTGCAATATCTACCAATATAAACTACTTTTTGTTTTCTATTTGACATATTGTGAGTGTTTTTTAGTTACTCCAAGCTTTTCATTCATTTATCTCATAATATTTTTGCACGATAGAGTAAAAATTGTTATGCTGTTCTATTTTTTGCTTAATGGCCACACTTTATTGTATTTAATCAACTAATGAATCCACTGTTACCAGTTCATTGCACTCGTTAAATATATTTAATACACTACCACTACTATAAATATTTTAAGTGAAACTAAAAAATAAAATCTGTCGCATTTTATATCATTTTTATTTGTTGCATCTAGGATGTAGCAGCTTTGGAAAGTCAACCCCTGCTCGGATTCTCTCTCCGAACCGAGAAACCAGAATCTTCACTGCATTTTAAAATTTATCACAAAAACACTCTCTACTATATTTTCAGAGCAAGTGACAGCCAGATCTGTGAAAGGTGACTGTACTGATATAAAATATTTGAAAAAGACCAGATAGAAATGTAGTAACAATTTAGTGTTTATAGTAGTTTTCAGGCATATAAAAATTTAAAAAAAAAAAAAATCATCACATATTCATTTTTTTTTTTTTCCTCCTCCAGATGGATTGAAGCTATCCAGGAAGCCACGGTTCTCTAACCTTCTCTTGATCTTCATACAAAAGACAGACAATGCCATTTTAAAGATGACTAACTTGTTTATATCTGTGCCTCACCCCATTTGCACCAGTTCGTTGCAATGAAAAGTGTTGTGAAGTGAGTTTTTTAGATATTAAATACTTATAGTAAAAAAAAATCATTTTATTTAGCTGTTATATTTATGCTTTATGGCAAATCCATTGTAACCAGTTGCACTCAATAAATGTATTTTTTTTTTATATATTTTTTCAGTATGTTGTCATTTAATAATGTTATTTAAAAAAAATATGTGTTTCATATACACACACACATTAATATAAATCATATAAATTAGTCTAATTTAATAGTACAATAAATAACATGAATTTTATTCAACTATTGATTAGCACTCCTCAGGCTCAGGTGAAAGTATTTATAGTGTGGCAAGCCTTACGTGTCACTCCGAGAGAATAACCTGAGGTAATACTATGGTAATACCTCCAGTGGGACAGGTAGGGGGTTGAGCCTCATCTCAACTGGGTTAGGGGTCAAACTGCCTACGTCACAAGCTCCTAAGATGGCGTTTTGACGACGACGGGAGAAGTGAGGACCCCTGCCCTTGTTTAAAAGGTATTTGAAAATAAAATATATGTATGTTTTCGTATATACGCGATATAAACTACCGCGTTGTGTTGAACTGAGGAATGTTGGTTACGAAAACACCAACGGCATTAAACGCATCGCGCGATCCGCTTTACCTCAACCCACAGCAGCCTTTCAAGATATCATTTGTTGTTGTTTTTTGTTTTTCTAACTTTAAATGAGCTTTAAAAGGGGTTTCAGTCTTTTGCGGACATCTATACTATAAATGCGTCAATTATTTATTGGTCATGTACAAGTCTGTAAAGGCTCGGTGTCCGCAGTTCCGCATTATTAAGAGACAGATATTTTTTTTTTTTACCTCGAACCCACACCGACGAGCCCCGACATGTTGTTTTCGACGAGTATAGGTTCGTGTTTTCTTTAAAAAAAAAAAAAAAAAAAAAACCTTTTGAAATAAAACTATAATTTCGCGATTTTAATCGACGACCAGCCCCGATTAATTAGCGCATGCGCGTTCGGTCTTCCGTATCAACAACACGTAGTGTTTAAATGTTGGCGTGTTGTTTATTGATCAATATAACGCTATACCTGACTGGAAAACGGGCGATGACCGTTAATATGCTTTCATTTTTTCCCCCATGTCCCCTTTAAAATGATCATACCTACTGCTAAAATGCTGCGGTTTTTATCAGCGTTGTGAAATCGGAACAAACTAATTGTGTTTCTTCAAAAAAAAATTTTTTTTTTTTTTCAATTGACCTTTTTGTTTACTCTTTACTGATCTATTTTAATTTGGTAGCAACTGCTTGAATCTCTATTCCGGTTTCCTATTCCTGTTTTTGGTTAGATACTTTTTTTTTGTTGAGATTATTATTTAGCTTTATCACACTTTTCAGGCCTACCATGAGTCAAACTCCCATGAAAGCATTGTAATCGACCATAGTTTGGTCACTCCCCAACCCCTCTTTGGGTGTATGTGAATATTTTGTGGTCAACTTTTGTTTTAAAATCAAGTGACTTAACGTCAATGATTATTTATTGAACCATCATGTCTGATTCAGTTGTCATGCCCAATGATTTATAGCAGTAGTTTGCATCATGAAAGAATTAAGTCGGCATGAAATGGAAATTTACCTCATTTTCTAAATTCGGTTGAGTTAAAAACATTAACGGTTTTATCAAGAACGCTGCGTGAAACTGCATAAACAACATATACAGCATTTTTTCAGTTCTCCATACTCAGAACTGAAGTGATACAATTAAAATTGTATTATTTTTTTTATTATTATTGAACTACTGAACTTTACAAAAAGTGCAATCTTCTTATAAAAAGTAACACTATACAACACAGATCTATTTTGATACACAGTACAGGATGTTTTTTTTGCTTTGGCTTGTCCGTTGCTATGGTTATCACTGTCAATTAGGGCTGTGTATCGCCAACAATGTCACGATACGATACGTATCACGATATGGTTCAATTTGGAATTGAAATTTCTTTTGAGTAGAGTTTAGTAACAATAATTTGTTTATTGAATAACCAGTGTTATAACAGTTGTGATAACTGAAAAACAATTTTGTTTTTGTCATTAAAAAAAACAATATTTTAAATGAAATATAAAAAATTGTCATAAAAAACCTTATAATGACTCTTCCTTGCTTTTAAAGTCACTGCCTCAGTAACTGAAATGACAATTATAGTCATTTCTTATGACTTCCTATGATAAGCAAGCATACCAAATCACAGAATATTTCAGTTCTCATTCTGTTTTGTTTCAGACCTTAATTAACACACGGCTCAAACTTACAAAACATTGATTAACCATCCTCAAATGTTTGGCGGTGGCCAAGTGGTTTTCCAGCGTCAACTTCCGTCTGTGGTCCGACACGCAGTTGCACGGAGTGCAAAATAATTTGCCCCCACTGCATTGTGACACAGCGGGAAACTGCTTTGCGCGCTTATTTTTGTTGGTAAATGAGAATGATTTGCGTGCTTCGTCCCTGGTTTCACCGCGGGGTTTGCAGATGATGTTCACGTCGCGTAATTACTCTCTGCGAAGATATGTGACTTTTTTGCAACAAAAATACAAGCATTATGAAATCATGCTAGCCCCGCATATTTTGCTTGCTGAAATCGGCAAGTGCAGCGTATTTGAAAAAATGCGACCCCCGCGTAAATATCAGGCGATCGCATAATCGCGTTTTACTTAACTTTTGCTTTGCTGTTCTTGTATATCGCATGACTCATGTCTAATGTCTGGTTTAGCGTTAAACCCACGATTCTCCCATATTTTTGGTTTTACTTTTGTCGGCGGTGGAAAAATCCTCTTATCCATTTTGAACGTCTCGCTCTGCTGCTTGCGTTGCTAGCGCCAATTGACGTCACGTGATTGGCTACATGTAAAAGCACGAGACGATACGCGCATCGTCATGAGTTCATGACGATATATCGCTGTATCGATATTCTGAGCACAGCCCTACTGTCAATCATTGCAGTTTTGGATTTAATACACCTTTTAAATAAGGTGGTCAATCCAGGAACTTTGAAATGCGCAGTTAGAAGCATGACAAATGTGTATTATATACAAAAGGCGAGCGAAGAGCGCTCCCATTATGATCATTGAAGCTCAGCGCCGCCACCGTACTGATTTAGCGAAACTCCCACTATAATCAATGAATCTATATATGAAAGGATTCACGAACTTGCTTCGACTGAACGCTATGAGCTCGCTCTAAACAAACTCCTGCATTTTCAGCAGCGTTGAGTGGATTCAGAGCAACTTAAAGGGTTAGTTCACTTTCAAATGAAAATTAGCCCAAGCTTTACTCGCCTTCACGCCATCCTAGCTGTATCTGAGTTTCTTCTTTCTGATTAACAAAATCAGAGATTTATTATATATCCTGACTCATCCAAGCTTTATAATGGCAGTGAACAGGGGTCACTAGACTCCACATCCATCTTAAACGTACACCAAATGTCTCCGGAGGCTTAATAAAGGCAAGTTATGAAGTAATACATCTAGCTTCCGCCCGACCGCCTTCCGTATTCAAGTTACGCAGAAAGTGTAAAACTCTTTCAGTTCAAAAAGCTTATACACTTTCCGTATTCAACTTAAGGTCAGAAACCTTTTTCAAGACGCTTAAAAAATCATGAGTGGGGTTATACTGATGTATTTTGTCGTGGAATGAAATGTAAAAGTGTCTTGAGCTTGTTTACCACAGACCTTATTTCAGCCATTCAACCAAAATCCCATGTAAAAAACCCCAAAAACATTGACTTCAGGACAATGGAACCAAAAGTGCTAAATGCTAACTCGTTTCCGTGTTTTGGCCTACAAATTGATGTCCTACATGCACCCCTTTATAATAGTGTAAAGTGAGTTTGATTTGCATCGATTTGGGTAACATTGCCGCATAGCGGTGAATTGTGTAACAGCAGCGTATCAAGTACCAAAATAAGCGAAATCATGATATTGTACTATTTGAAGTATAATATATATATATACTGTTATTTTTTCAGTACCAGTATACTTCGCAACCTTACTTCCATTATATCGCAGATTACGCAGTCTTGAACTTTTCTAGTAATACATTTTCTCTTGGTTTCACAGACAATACTTATGCTAGACTAAAATGCTTTTTTTAGCTGTTTTAACTGAAATCAACTCACCCGGAAATATCTCAGGCTGCGTTCACACTTGTAGTTCGGTTGGTTTGGTTCGTTTGGTCCGGACCAAAAAACAAAAACTAATCATATAGTCCTGGTCCGCTTAGCGTTCACACTGGCATTTTTAACAGCGATCCTTAAGTTACCGAACCAAATGCATAAGGATACGGTCACATTCTGATTGGTCGCTTTTATGACGTATATTTGGCGACGCTTACCGAACATTAAAACAACGCTGTGTTCTGGATTAAACGCCATCATTTTATGCTTTATTTTGACCAGCTGAGAATCACGAAGAGCTCATCAAATGTTCAAAACATTCAAAACAGCAGCAGGATTTCCTCCGAAACTTCACCTCCTCGTCGCTCCACGTTTGCCCTCGACTCATTTTGATACGCCGATCTTCATCAGCTGACCTGTAGCGTCTCATCTCGTGACATCACGTCCTGTTTTTGGTTGGTTCACACGTCTATGGTCCGTGTTGCGTTCATATATCAATCGAACCGCACCAGAGTTTGTTAGGTAGCGGACCGAGACCCATCTTTTTAGCGGTCTCGGTGCGCACCAGGGTTCGGATGGCAGCGTTCACGTGTGTTCAAACGAACCGCACCAACTGAGCAATCGCACCAGGGTTCGTTTTAATCGAACCAAACATGACAAGTGTGAACGCACCCTTAAAATATGTCAGGGCCATTGTTTTTGTCTCAAGATGCACACCAGTAATGTTTTTATTCTAGGACACATTTATAATAGTTACTTAAACGCCTTAATTGAAATAAGGCCGAATCCTGGCTTAGCCTAAACCCTGTCTATGAAACCGAGCCTCTTTTTTTTTTTTATAAATAAAAGATTGTTTCTAAGCCTTGGTGTATCTCAAATCTCAAGTCTTGTTATAGAGTTTTTTTTATGTTAAAAATATTAAGACCAAGAACACTGAAAAGGTGGGTGTACACTGTTGAACTCGGCTGACTTGCAGTTATAATACAGTATTTGTTTATACACTTGAATTATTTATAGCTGACAATTACTTATTAACTGACTTTATTTATAACTGCATAATATGAAGTGATAAGAGTTTTCATCTGCTTGCTGTTCCCTAGTTGTTGTTTTTTTTAAAGGTTCATTATGCAGGATTTTGAGTTGCTGTTTATACACACAACATTCAAACTCTGCACCTCCTGACTATTCGAAACAAGCCCTTTCCCCTGTTATATCAGTTGCACACACAGCTCAACCGACTCAGACACCCTGTGAGAAGATTGCTATTTTGCAAAAAAGAAAAACGCATCCATGCACATTAATAAGATTTGTGTATATATTATGCTAATCGTTGACAGTAGATGTAGTCCAGAAATGTCCTGAGCACAGGAATTCAAAAAAACATAAGAAATTACAGGCACATGACAATGTCTCTGTAGACACCAACACCACCGCACACTTCTTCTAGTGGACCATAAGTAATGAGTTTGATTCTCAATTCCGGCAGGAAATGACTAAGGTCCCTTTGAGCAAGGCACCTCACCCCCAATTGCTTCCCTCATAAATGCAGAGGACAAATTCCTAGAATGGGCCTTCACATGTCACTTTATTTTTTTACTGAAATCCTGCATAGCGCACCTTTAAGGCAAAGCAGATGTTATTGATTATCCGTGAAGGTTTGTGTCACACCAAAATAACAACTAGTCGTCCTTTCTTGCAGTGACACCAATGCAAAACATCAAGGGTAGGCGATGGAGCTCCCCAACTACGCCAGTCAACTGCTTCTCCAGCTCAATCAACAACGCTCCAAGGGCTTCCTGTGCGACGTCATCATCATGGTTGAGAATACGCTCTTCCGAGCCCACAAAAGTGTCCTCGCTGCCACCAGCCACTACTTCAAGTCCCTCGTCCTTCATGATAACCTCATCCACCTCGACCCTGATATGGTGGATCCAGCAGTTTTCCAGCAAATTCTGGATTTCATTTACACCGGCAAATTGTCAGATGAGACTTTTGAGGGTCTGGATTTGAGCTTGATGCTCACCACAGCTAACTTTCTCCAGCTCAATGACCTCGCAAACCTGTGCTCCAGTAAGATGAACCAAAATGGATCCCTCAGTAGTGTAGCTTGTGGGAGCTCCAAATCTTCATTTCGCATGTACGAAGACCACTCATCGGACACTGAAATATACATGTGTATGACTCCTCCCAAAAAAAGGCATAATGCTGAAAGTAAATGTATTGCAAGGAAAAAGCAGGACTTGGGGTTGGATTTGTCTAAGAAAAATGTTCATTCTGAGACGAGGGTCAATGATGAGTTTTTTCTTTCTAGAAACATCTCCAACAACATGCCGCTAGGAATAAATGGGAAGTGTGTTCCAAAGAAAGAGAAGTGGATAATTCCTTTGGATGGAGCTCAGGAAAGAAAAAAGGAGGGATCCCGAAGAAAATCCAAGGTCAATGGTTACATTCCTCTTAGCAGGGTTGCAAGTCAACTAAGCCAGAATCAGACTTTCACTTTACAGTTGTCTGTAAAGAAAGAGAAAGGAATCGGAGGGAAAACGGACGAAACTGACGGCCAGAAACCAAACAATGGCAGCACCAATTTTGTATATCAAAAGGAGACCTTTCTCAAAGAAGCTGAAGGGGACAACCCTTACGTTTGCATACCATGTGAAAAGGGTTTTCCCTCCTCCGAGAGTCTCAAGTCCCATGTGGAAAGTCATATGGATGAAGACCTGGATGTGAAGGTTGAGGATGAGGAGGAAGAGGAACGTGATGGAGACCCTGGAGTCACCAGAGTCTCGCAAGAAGCTGCTGAAAGCCTGGAGCAAAGTCCGCAAAAGTCCCTCAAAGATGTTGACACCTCGCGTCCATTCCCTTGCAACATTTGTGGCAAGATGTTCACACAGCGTGGCACTATGACCCGCCACATGCGCAGCCACCTCGGCCTAAAACCGTTTGCGTGTGAGGAGTGTGGTATGCGCTTCACCAGGCAGTACCGTCTCACTGAGCACATGCGTGTCCATTCAGGGGAGAAACCGTATGAGTGCCAGGTCTGCGGTGGGAAATTTACACAACAAAGAAACCTCATTAGTCACATGCGGATGCATACCTCAGCATCTTAGAACAGGTCAAAGAGCTAAACTTGGATAACGCAGATACCAACAGTTCTCCATAGTGCTTTTGTTTAGGTTCTTTTAACTAGGGTTCAGTTCAGTTCTCCAGAACACTACAAAGTTTCATCTAGATCTTCTTTAGAATTTTAGCTTCATCCAAAAATCTTCTGGAAGTCTAAAAAGAGTCTAATCTAGGGTACAGTTTTGTCCACAAATCTTAGAATTCTATGAAATTTTTGAGGTTTTGATCTAATTTAGGGTTCAGATTAAGCCATAAATTCTTAAACTCTACAAAGATTCTTCTTGCTCAAAAATGATACCTCCTGAAGATCTAGAGTAAGGCTATATTTACACTGTCAGTCCAAATCCTATTATTTGTGTATCCGAGTGGAATCTAAAATTAGTGACTGTCCACACTGTGTATCGCAACTGTTCGGATCTGATTCGTGTGTCCCGTGGCCCTTTTTGTTTTCCAGAATGTCTGCATTGGTTTCTATGACAATGATGTTGCATTAGTAGGCATACATCAACAACAACTTGGAGGAGTCTGCAATACAGATGTTGTCTTATTTACAACATGACAATGTGTAGCCGGCCTGCAGGACTACTGTGTCTTATGAGGCGGCAGCAGATATGTCGGAGGCTGGTATGAGTGGCTTCATTTCACGCTGTCGTCTCCACCGGACTCAAAACATGTCTCCGTTATATTGTCATTTTCTGCTCGCCCGTCACACAATCGTGTTTCTTTTGACAACATATCAATATGATCTGATTTCAATCGAACAAAAATCGAATTTGGACTGACAGTCTGAACAAGCCTTCGTAAGGGCTGCCTTCCTGCAGACTTGGCATTCAACCCTGGTCCAATCAGCCGATTGGATCTGGATTAGGTGTGTTTGATTAGGGATGATTAGCCCTGCAGGAGTAGGGTTCCTGCCCAAATTTGCTGCCCTGGAGAGTTTAGCTCAAACCCTGGTCAAACTCACCTACTTGTAATTGAAGAGCTTGTTCATGTGTATTTGATTAGGGATTGGGCTAAACTGGGCAGTGATCCTCTAGAGCCGTATTTGAGGAACCCCCGGTCTAGAGCAGGGGTGCAAAACTCTGTTCCTGCAGAGTTAAGTTTCAGCTCTAATTAAGTTCACCTGATCAAGCAAGTCATTCAGCATTATTTGGTGTGCGTGTTTGAGCAGGGTTGGTACTAAACCAGGGGTGTCCCAACTCAGCCCTGGAGGGCCAATGTCCTCCAGAGTTTAGCTCCAGTTGGCCTCAAGTCACCTGATTGGAAGTTTCTAGTATGGGTTGTAGCTAAACTCTGGTGGGCAGTGGCCCTCCTGGAGCAGGAATGGACACCCCTGAACTAAACACTGCAGGACTGTGGCTCTCCAGGAGTTGAGTTTTGGCACCCCTGATATACAGGGTTCTTTATAGAATTCTAAGAATTTGTGGCCAAAATGGGCCCCCAGATTATCTCAAAAGGAAACCTCTGTACCCTCTTCAAGGGCTCAGGTTTGGCCACAAATCCGAACTCTATATAAAAGAATCTTTTACCTTTATACATAATCTAGTATTCAGTTTGGATCAAAAGTCCTTTAGGATTGTACAGAAGAATCCTCTTGCTTTTCTCTACTCTGCTTTCCTTTCTGAGAAAATCTGGGGTTCATTTTCACCCACAAATTCTCCTCTAGCTGCAAATGAAACCTCTTTAGAGAAGATCTAGAGGATTATTTTTTACCGTTATTTTTGTACTCTCAAAAAGAAAACCATTGTTGTCTAATCTAGGGTTCAGTAGGGTTTCTCTACAGTTGACTTTAAAATAACGTAGAGTTCAGTTTTGCCCGCTAACCCTCTAGAATGCTACAAAGAATGATCTTGATCTTTGTTAAAGAATGGCGCTGCCATTTGCTGATAAGTATAAAAATGCCAACTTCAGCCAATACCTGCTGTTATACCTCTTTCTATAAACCTTCTTATTCTTCTTGTGCATGAGTTATTGTTATTGTTAGTGTGTAGCTAAAAAAAAAAAAATCAAGTTTATCCACTTAGTGATGTAGTTAGATCTATTAAAACGAAAATTACCTCAAATAGCTAGTAATTCTCTCAGTACAATACAACCGAATGTTCCTGGTGATGCCAGGTATTTCACAGCAGTGACTTGCAATACCTCTCGAATGTAATCTAGGAATCAGGCTTCAGAAACGGACCGCTATAATTAAAAAAAAAAAAGAGCTATCTGGTTGTTTACTTGAATACATAAACTTGCTACCTCAGATTAAACCAAACCCTCTGATAAGCCTGTATGAGATTAAGACTACATGTTGGACAAGATAAACTACATGCTGTCTTCCATAATACAGTTTAGTGAGCTTAAACTGACATCTGATCCAGAACGGAGGAAAACACACTGCCTGTTTTAATGTACACTTTTCAGGGGGTCAGGTAATGCTTCACTGCAGGCTTGCGATCTGAGCTAGTGAAGTCATATTGCTTGAGCAATTAGGGTGTTTTGATGTACAGTTCCAAAGAAATATTGAATGTTGAAATGCTGAAGAAATACTGTAAAACTATATAACCAAATCTATATTCTTGCTAAATATTTAAGTCTAATTTATGTTTCTTTCAATTCAGGTTTATATTATAATCATTGTTCTTTTGTTTTCAGGGGTTTTCCTTTTGGGTTTAATTATTTCTCAATGCTTCAACCAATGGCTTAATTTATGCAGCATGTTGTCCAGATTTACTTGTGGCATGTGCATTGTTCTTATGAATTTAAAAATGTTAGGTTTAGCAGATTGCATTCATGCATTTAGTGTTGAAATGAGACCAAAAGCTTAGTCAAAACCTACTGTAAATATCTTTGGGTATCTTAATGTGAATGACATTTCATTGTTATCAGTTGATATATTGCTAAAACTTTTACTTGTTCTGATACGAACCGATTTTCTCACTGTGTTTTAATATCTCGAAACCATGTTTATTTTAAACTACCTCTGGTTGGGTATTTTGTACAGTTTACCACAGGTTTTCATCATACTGGAGGGCTTTTTGAACAGTAGTTTGTTTTGTAGTTGCTTGCCTGTTCTGGTAACATCAAAAATGGTACTTTAAATAATGGATCAACTAGTCAAATTATTATTTCGCTTGCTGAATTGCTATTACTTTGTTCAGTTTGTGCTTGCTTGTTTTCCTCCTTTCTTTTCGCTTTGTATTGAGATGATTATTTGACATTGTCTGTAAATCAACACAATTCTAGAATATTCAGGAACTTTTTATTACATAATGGGACTTGAAACTGAATTTCAAAACTGTGACAACACTTTCATTTGCATCCTCTGCAAACCTCAGGGAACATTTTAGGGACACATCCCAATGAACTTTTTGAATCATAAAGCGCCATTAATCAACGTTTTTTGCTGCATTATTGATTTTTTTTTTTTTTAATAAGACTGTTTCAATATTCTCTACAACTGACACAATGCGCCTTCGAAAGGTTTGGCAGCTGTTTCCATTAGCAGTGCAGGTTTGTGTGTGTGTGTACATGTATGGTTTTGATGTGGTTTTCAAATGCGTTTGAAATGTCAAGTACTTTTGCTCCGAAATAACTATTTGCAACCTGATTATGAAAACCAAAGCACATTTTCACTCTTTGAAGAATTAAAGGTCCTGTTGTGAGTAACATTGTTCTCAGTTATGACATGAAATAAACTTAAATGCTGATCAAATAACTCCACCTTCCCATTTGCTTTTTTTTTATTGATGTGGGTATGTCCAAAATGTATTACTATCATCATCATACATATATATATATATGCAAATACATATGTCTGCAAATATTATGGCATCTTTAAAAACTATTTGTTGCCAATAACTACTTTTCTACGGCTATTTTGTGGAATAATTGATGGCTATTTGGAATAATATATTAGGCTAATAAACATTTTCTATGCCAAATCTCAAAATTTAATTTTTGGAAAAAAAATTTCACAAACTAACTATGCTAACATGACAATGGCGTTCTAAAAACGGAAAAGTTTTCCTTTGCTTCTTTTCACGTACAGACAACAGCGTACTTAAAATGGTGAGTTTTTATCTCACAATTCTGACTTTTTCCCTCAGAATTGTGTGATTTAAAGTTGCAATTGTGAGTTATAAAGTCAGAATTATGAGATATAAACTCACAACATTGAGAAAATCAGAATTATGAGATATAAACTCACAACATTGAGAAAAGTCAGAATTATGAGATATAAACTGACAATATTGAGAAAAGTCAGAATTATGAGATATAAACTCACAATATTGAGAAAAGTCAGAATTATGAGATATAAACTCGCAATATTGAGAAAAGTCAGAATTATGAGATTTAAACTCGCAATATTGAGAAAAGTCAGAATTATGAGATATAAATTCGGAATATTGAGAAAAGTCAGAATTATGAGATTTAAACTCGCAATATTGAGAAAAGTCAGAATTATGAGATATAAACTCGCAATATTGAGAAAAGTGAGAATTATGAGATATAAACTCGCAATATTGAGAAAAGTGAGAATTATGAGATATAAACTGACAATATTGAGAAAAGTCAGAATTATGAGATATAAACTCACAATATTGAGAAAAGTGAGAATTATGAGATATAAACTCGCAATATTGAGAAAAGTGAGAATTATGAGATATAAACTGACAATATTGAGAAAAGTCAGAATTATGAGATATAAACTCGCAATATTGAGAAAAGTGAGAATTATGAGATATAAACTCGCAATATTGAGAAAAGTCAGAATTATGAGATTTAAACTCGCAATATTGAGAAAAGTCAGAATTATGAGATATAAACTCGCAATATTGAGAAAAGTGAGAATTATGAGATATAAACTCGCAATATTGAGAAAAGTGAGAATTATGAGATATAAACTCGCAATATTGAGAAAAGTCAGAATTATGAGATATAAACTCGCAATATTGAGAAAAGTCAGAATTATGAGATATAAACTGACAATATTGAGAAAAGTCAGAATTATGAGATATAAACTGACAATATTGAGAAAAGTCAGAATTATGAGATATAAACTCGCAATATTGAGAAAAGTCAGAATTATGAGATATAAACTGACAATATTGAGAAAAGTCAGAATTATGAGATATAAACTCGCAATATTGAGAAAAGTCAGAATTATGAGATATAAACTCACAATATTGAGAAAAGTCAGAATTATGAGATATAAACTGACAATATTGAGAAAAGTCAGAATTATGAGATATAAACTGACAATATTGAGAAAAGTCAGAATTATGAGATATAAACTGACAATATTGAGAAAAGTCAGAATTATGAGATATAAACTCGCAATATTGAGAAAAGTCAGAATTATGAGATTTAAACTCGCAATATTGAGAAAAGTCAGAATTATGAGATATAAACTCGCAATATTGAGAAAAGTCAGAATTATGAGATATAAACTCGCAATATTGAGAAAAGTCAGAATTATGAGATTTAAACTCGCAATATTGAGAAAAGTCAGAATTATGAGATATAAATTCGGAATATTGAGAAAAGTCAGAATTATGAGATATAAACTCACAATATTGAGAAAAGTCAGAATTATGAGATATAAACTCACAATATTGAGAAAAGTGAGAATTATGAGATATAAACTCACAATATTGAAAAAAGTGAGAATTATGAGATATAAACTCGCAATATTGAGAAAAGTCAGAATTATGAGATATAAACTGACAATATTGAGAAAAGTCAGAATTATGAGAAAAGTCAGAATTATGAGATATAAACTGACAATATTGAGAAAAGTCAGAATTATGAGATATAAACTCACAATATTGAGAAAAGTCAGAATTATGAGATATAAACTCGCAATATTGAGAAAAGTGAGAATTATGAGATATAAACTCGCAATATTGAGAAAAGTCAGAATTATGAGATATAAACTCACAATATTGAGAAAAGTGAGAATTATGAGATATAAACTCGCAATATTGAGAAAAGTCAGAATTATGAGATATAAACTCACAATATTGAGAAAAGTCAGAATTATGAGATATAAACTGACAATATTGAGAAAAGTCAGAATTATGAGATATAAACTGACAATATTGAGAAAAGTCAGAATTATGAGATATAAACTCGCAATATTGAGAAAAGTCAGAATTATGAGATATAAACTCGCAATATTGAGAAAAGTCAGAATTATGAGATTTAAACTCGCAATATTGAGAAAAGTCAGAATTATGAGATATAAATTCGGAATATTGAGAAAAGTCAGAATTATGAGATATAAACTCACAATATTGAGAAAAGTCAGAATTATGAGATATAAACTCGCAATATTGAGAAAAGTCAGAATTATGAGATTTAAACTCGCAATATTGAGAAAAGTCAGAATTATGAGATATAAATTCGGAATATTGAGAAAAGTCAGAATTATGAGATATAAACTCACAATATTGAGAAAAGTCAGAATCATGAGAAAAGTCAGAATTATGAGATATAAACTGACAATATTGAGAAAAGTCAGAATTATGAGATATAAACTCGCAATATTGAGAAAAGTCAGAATTATGAGATATAAACTCACAATATTGAGAAAAGTCAGAATTATGAGATATAAACTCGCAATATTGAGAAAAGTCAGAATTATGAGATATAAACTGACAATATTGAGAAAAGTCAGAATTATGAGATATAAACTCACAATATTGAGAAAAGTCAGAATTATGAGATATAAACTCACAATATTGAGAAAAGTCAGAATTATGAGATATAAACTCGCAATATTGAGAAAAGTCAGAATTATGAGATATAAACTCACAATATTGAGAAAAGTCAGAATTATGAGATATAAACTCACAATATTGAGAAAAGTGAGAATTAAGAGATATAAACTCGCAATATTGAGAAAAGTCAGAATTATGAGATATAAACTGACAATATTGAGAAAAGTCAGAATTATGAGAAAAGTCAGAATTATGAGATATAAACTCACAATATTGAGAAAAGTCAGAATTATGAGATATAAACTCACAATATTGAGAAAAGTCAGAATTATGAGATATAAACTCGCAATATTGAGAAAAGTCAGAATTATGAGATATAAACTCACAATATTGAGAAAAGTCAGAATTATGAGATATAAACTCACAATATTGAGAAAAGTCAGAATTATGAGATATAAACTCACAATATTGAGAAAAGTCAGAATTATGAGATATAAACTGACAATATTGAGAAAAGTCAGAATTATGAGATATAAACTCACAATATTGAGAAAAGTCAGAATTATGAGATATAAACTCGCAATATTGAGAAAAGTCAGAATTATGAGATATAAACTCACAATATTGAGAAAAGTGAGAATTATGAGATATAAACTCGCAATATTGAGAAAAGTCAGAATTATGAGATATAAACTCACAATATTGAGAAAAGTCAGAATTATGAGATATAAACTGACAATATTGAGAAAAGTCAGAATTATGAGATATAAACTCGCAATATTGAGAAAAGTCAGAATTATGAGATATAAACTCGCAATATTGAGAAAAGTCAGAATTATGAGATATAAACTGACAATATTGAGAAAAGTCAGAATTATGAGATATAAACTCGCAATATTGAGAAAAGTCAGAATTATGAGATATAAACTCGCAATATTGAGAAAAGTCAGAATTATGAGATATAAACTCGCAATATTGAGAAAAGTCAGAATTATGAGATATAAACTGACAATATTGAGAAAAGTCAGAATTATGAGATATAAACTCACAATATTGAGAAAAGTCAGAATTATGAGATATAAACTGACAATATTGAGAAAAGTCAGAATTATGAGATATAAACTCACAATATTGAGAAAAGTCAGAATTATGAGATATAAACTCACAATATTGAGAAAAGTCAGAATTATGAGATTTAAACTCACAATATTGAGAAAAGTCAGAATTATGAGATATAAACTGACAATATTGAGAAAAGTCAGAATTATGAGATATAAACTCGCAATATTGAGAAAAGTCAGAATTATGAGATATAAACTCGCAATATTGAGAAAAGTCAGAATTATGAGATTTAAACTCACAATATTGAGAAAAGTCAGAATTATGAGATATAAACTCGGAATATTGAGAAAAGTCAGAATTATGAGATATAAACTCGCAATATTGAGAAAAGTCAGAATTATGAGATATAAACTCACAATATTGAGAAAAGTGAGAATTATGAGATATAAACTCGCAATATTGAGAAAAGTCAGAATTATGAGATATAAACTCACAATATTGAGAAAAGTCAGAATTATGAGATATAAACTGACAATATTGAGAAAAGTCAGAATTATGAGATATAAACTCACAATATTGAGAAAAGTCAGAATTATGAGATATAAACTCACAATATTGAGAAAAGTCAGAATTATGAGATTTAAACTCACAATATTGAGAAAAGTCAGAATTATGAGATATAAACTGACAATATTGAGAAAAGTCAGAATTATGAGATATAAACTCGCAATATTGAGAAAAGTCAGAATTATGAGATATAAACTCGCAATATTGAGAAAAGTCAGAATTATGAGATTTAAACTCACAATATTGAGAAAAGTCAGAATTATGAGATATAAACTCGGAATATTGAGAAAAGTCAGAATTATGAGATATAAACTCACAATATTGAGAAAAGTCAGAATTATGAGATATAAACTCACAATATTGAGAAAAGTCAGAATTATGAGATATAAACTCGCAATATTGAGAAAAGTCAGAATTATGAGATATAAACTCGCAATATTGAGAAAAGTCAGAATTATGAGATTTAAACTCACAATATTGAGAAAAGTCAGAATTATGAGATTTAACTCACATACTAAATTCACAAGAGATTTAGCCCTAAATTTTGCAAGAAAAAAAGTCTGTCAATTCTGACTTCATAACTTGAAATTCTGAGAAAAAAAAAGTCAGAATTGTGAGAGGAAAAAACAAATTGTGAGAAAGTTGCTGTGACCTTTTTTACAATTATAAAATGACTCACAAACAACTATTACAAAACATGAAAACAGTGGAAAACATGAAACTGAACTCCTCTTTTTCAGACGGTCAGAGTCAGAGAATCACCAATCGCTGTTTAAATGACATTAAAACTCAAAGTAATCACTTTGGTAATCTAAAACACTTTTCAGATGTAACTGTAATCTGATTACCACCCATTTAAAATGTAACTGTAATGAAATACAGTGACTCAAATTTTGTATTTTAAATACGTAACTGAGTTAATTGTATTTCGTTCCTCCTCAACCCTGGCTATGTCCTTGTTGAGCATGGGCTCCAGACTAATATTTCCACTGGTTGCACTGGTGCTACCAACTTTCTCAGTTGGTCACACCAGCATATGATTTGGTCCCACTTTCTTTTCTTTTTTTGCTACAACATCAGATTAATCAATGCATGCTTGAATAGTCCTCTTACACTGTAATGAATTACTGTAAAAATTACAGCATTATTTTACAGCCGCTGGCTGTTTTTTAATAATACAGCATATTGCTGTAAACTGCAATGCATTCTGGGGTCACGTGTTGGTTTGACTCAAATTTACAGAATATTGCTGTAAATTGACCCTTCGTAATTTTAAAAATACAGTTATTTACTGTAATCAGAGAATACAGGGAAATGCTGTAAATTAAATTACAGTAACACTACTGTAAATTTTACAGTAACTGGCTGGCAACCCTGCTGCCAGTATTATACTGTAAAATTTACAGTAATTTTTTTACAGTGTAGTCTTAAATATATTAAATCACAGTGGCTGATGACCGATATAAATCTTATATACATGTATAATTTATATTTATTTTAATTCATATTTAATAAATTAGAAATATGAAAGTATGAAAATTAAATTAATGAATATATATAAAGCCTTAATAATTATATATAAAACCTAATACATATTTTTCGATCGCCTTTCCAGTGAAGCTGAACTGAAGCCCGCATTCATTTCACACGGATCGACGGTCACGCGCAGAATACACGCGTTCACGCGGCCACAAACACTTAAAAAAAATAGCACTGTTGTATTCGAATAAATCTGCAAGGTCTGAGAAATTAAATGTTAATTAGATATTCAGAGATTTGTTTTAATATAGGTGTGTATTTGCTGAATGTTGAAGGTAAATGAAAAAATATTCCACTTTAGTTTGCCTTTATGTAACTAATAATATAAAAGCAAACACTACACTTTCTCCCATACAGTTTGCTTGCTTTCTTTGTTGTGGTTGGTCAGACAAAATAAACCAAAAATTTCCAATTCATTCACATTTGAGTCTATTTTCCCCAAGTCAGTTTTTGAGTCGCTGATAGACGAACTGCGCGTGACCGCCGGCGCGATCAATGAACAAGTGATTACGCAATTTAAGCAATGTTGCTGCGTTTGAATTTTCGCGACAGAGACGTGCTGATATACATTATCTTGACAACACTTTTTGACATTAGCGCAGGCCAAACATTTTCCTCTCGCGGCCTATTGAGGAACTCTGGTCTGAGCCATTGCGGTTGAAGTAACTTAATGCATTTCTACCTGTGCGCTCATCATCTTGTGTCTGTATGCTGGCTCGTCCTTTCCACCAGCATCCTTGACCTCCATTCTTTGTTTTAAAGTTTTCAGCTATTGACCTTTCCATTTTTATAAGCCTTAATTCCTAAATTTCCTGAATTCCTAATTGGCGCGTTCCATCATCATTGAGCAATGCGCGTGTCTCTAGGGTTAATCAATAGAACCGCATAGCTGTGTCCGAAACTGCCCACTCGTCCACTCGTTCACTAACCCCTATATAGTGCACTATATCAGCAAAGAGTGAACGAAAATGAGTGAGCGAATTCGGACGCTGACGTTAATAGCACGCGCCAGACAGCGCAGACAATTCCGTCCTGTTTAGCTTAATATATTGTATATTATTGTTTACTTGTCATGTTTATTGAGAATAAAAACCCCTGTGTCATGCTATTTAGTAAATTTATATTTTAAAATAACAGAACAAAAACACTACACTGTCACATTTGTTTATAAAAAAATATAATAGTAAATAAATACAATATAAACAACAGTATACACTGTACAATAGTTCACTAACATATTATCATATGATAATTTGGTCGATTTTTCTCATAAGTATATATATTATAATATAAACCTGTATCATTTCGCTTCAAAATATCTTTACAAAGATGTTCTAATTAATAAAAAATGACACTTACATTTGTAGAAGTTGCCGCTTCCCGTATTGCCGTCCGCCGTATTTATTTTTCTTTCGCGCTCGATCGTCTTTATCGCGTTGGATTTTGGGTAACGGCGCTTTAACGAGCGTACGTCGAGAGGATTGTGGGTAAAAGTAGTGAACGAATGTAGGGAATGAAGTCGTTCACTCAAGCTGTGTCTGAAACCGCTCCCTATCCACTATATAGTGCACTATATCGAGTGTCGGTCATTTTGTAGCGCTGTCCGAATTCTGAGTGAACGACTTCATTCCCTACATTCGTTCACTACTTTTACCCACAATCCTCTCTGATTTTGAGCGTACGCTCGTTAAAGCGGCGTTACCCAAAATCCAACGCGATAAGACGATAAAGCACGAAAGAAAAATAAATATGGCGGACGGCAATACGGGAAGCGGCAACTTCTACAAATGTAAGTGTCATTTTTTATTAATTAGAACGTCTTTGTAAAGATATTTTGAAGCGAAATGATACAGGTTTATATCATAATATATATACTTATTATCATATGATAATTTGGTGGAACGATACAGTGTATTTAAACTACGTCTTAGAATATGATGTATTGACGAATTTTTATTTGCTTTAGGGACGGATGAGGATGTAAGGCAGCTAATTTTAAATGGGTACAGGAAATGTTCATGACGAAATTGTCTGGCGCGTGCTATTAATAGATAGAGTGCGCTCAACTGCCATGCACTATATAGGGGTTAGTGAACGAGTGGGCGTTTTCGGACACAGCTTCAGAATTCG
>CM074290.1:5241114-5273614 GCA_037194245.1 Opsariichthys bidens | reverse complement strand
TTAAATATATAGAGCTATACAGAGCTTTTATACACTGTAATGAATTGCTGTAAAAATTACAGCATTATTTTACAGCCGCTGGCTGTTTTTTAATAATACAGCATATTGCTGTAAACCGCAATGCATTCTGGGGTCACATGTTGGTTTGACTCAAATTTACAGAATATTGCTGTAAATTGACCCTTCGTAATTTAAAAAAAATACAGTTATTTACTGTAATCAGAGAATACAGGGAAATTCTGTCAATTAAATTACAGTAACACTACTGTAAATTTTACAGTAACTGGCTGGCACCCCTGCTGCCAGTATTATACTGTAAAATTTACAGTAATTTTTTAACAGTGTAATAAAACTATGAGCATTTAAATATCATCTATCTAAGACATTATGGGAGAAAAATCGAGTGACAACTGATATTTACACTGTTCAGGCATAACATTATGAGCACTGAGTATCTCTTCATCACGGCACCTGTTAGAGGGATATATTAGGCAGCAAGTGAACATTTTGTCCTCAAAGTTGATGTGTTGGAAGCAGGAAAAATAGTCAAGCATAAGGATTTGAGAGAGTTTGACAAGAGCCAAATTGTGATGGCAAGACGACTGGGTCAGAGGATCTCCAAAACTGCAGCTCTTGTGGGGTGATCCCGGTCTGCAGTGGTCAGTCTCTATCAAAAGTGGTCCAAGGAAGGAACAGCGGTGAACCGGCGACAGGGTCCAACAGACGAGCTAGCTCAAATTTCAAGTTAATGCTGGTTCTGATAGAAAGGTGTTGGAATACACAGTGCATCACAGTTTGTTGCGTATGGGGCTGTATAGACGCAGACCAGTCAGGTGCCCATGATGACCCCCTGTCCACCGCTGAAAACACCAACAGTGAGCATCAGAACTGGACCACGGAGCAATGGAAGAAGGTGGTCTGGTCGGATGAATCACATTTTCTTTTACATCACATGGATGGACGGGTGCGTGTGCGTCTCTTACCTGGGGAACACATGGCATCAGGATGAACTATGGGAAGAAGGCAAACCGGCAGAGGCAGTGTGATGCTTTGGGCAATGTTCTGCTGGGAAACCTCGGGTCCTGCCATCCATGTGGATGTTACTTTGACACGGACCACTGAATTGTTGCAGACCATGTACGACCTTTCATGGACATGGTATTCCCTGGTGGCTCTGGCCTCTTTCAGCAGGATAATGCTCCCTGCCACAAAGCAGAGATGGTTCAGGAAGGGTTTGAGAAGCACACCGAGTTTGAGATGTTGATTTGGCTTCCAAATTCCCCAGATCTCAATCCAGTTGAGCATCTGTGGGATGTCCTGAACAATCAAATCTGATCCATGAGGCTCCATCTCACAACTTAAACAGGACTGAAAGGATCTGCTGTGAACATCTTGGAGCCAGATACCACAGCATTTCTTCTAGTGGAGTCCATGCTTTGACAGGTCAGGGCTGTTTTGGCAGCAAAAGGAGGACCAACACAATATTAGGAAGGTGGTCAAAATATTATCAGTGTATATGCATTTTAGTTTGTTATACTGTTAAAAACTCTCTACATTGTTGAGATAATTGTATAATTTGTATAATTGTAATGTAAACTGATTTACACTACAAGCTATCAGAATTCCATTGTACTTTTTGGCCATATCAATTGCACCAAATTGCAATTGAGTTTGGGCCTCGGAATAAAATTGACAATCTGCATATTATTATACTTTAGGAGCATAAAAGCCTGATGCATCATCAAATATGATGCAATATGATACTCAACAATAAACATATATATATATATATATATATATATTTGTGTGTGCGTGTGTACATATATATACAGAACAAATATAAATATTGCCACTGTCGCCTTGCTTAGTTGGGACACTGATCTGACTGTACTGATACTGACATCACTGTTTTCTGCAGAACAGCTTATAGATTAAGTGAACTAATTTAATGATCTTTACAATGGAACTGAATCAACACTGAACTGACTTCATCTGAAAGGCATAATTTCAATCTCTATTGTATAAAGCACTATAAATAAAGGTAACTTGACTTGACCTTACAGATTTCTAATAGTTTTCTCTGTGCAAACAGCTTCTTTCTTGTATCTTTCCATATATCGTGTCAAAGTTGCTATGTGTATAGTACCAACATATAAAGTGTGGTTGGGCAGAATCTGGCTAACCTCTTATTCTATGGTTTTTAATGACCTTCTCCATCATCACTAGAACCCTAAGCCATCTGGGGGTCTCTTCCCTCTATGGTCTGTTTATGTGTGTGTAGTCATCATTGAGAGGACCAGTTTCAGTTTTATATATGTTTTTTTTTAATATAATTTCTGACTGCTTCGTTTTTAAAATCTATTGCTGAATCATGCCACTTTTTAGACTTTGTTCTCTCCTTAAACTTTGTTTGCTTTCCCCCAATAAGTAGATATATATACTCGTCCTCGTTCAATAAATCAACTATTCTGCCATCTTTTTCCCACAGGTATGGGGATGAATAGAAGATGAAAAAAGAAGAGATAAAGGGGAACCAAGGTGGATATTTTTAGCCTAGACCTTGTTTCTGATTTGTGACCACCAAAAGCAGACTCGTTTAGCATAGCAGACATGAATAGCAGACCGTTCATGAAAAAATAATATAATGTGGAATTTTACTGGATCTATGGAATAGTGGGTAGTGTTGTGGTATTATGCTGAAGAGCAGGTTAAAATCCTGCAGTTTGTTGAAAAGAAATGTGTCTACCCTGTTACATGACATTTTCACAATGCAGTGTGTAACAGGGTGGACCTTAACAGGGTGGATGTTTTAAGCTAATGAAGACCATTACTAGCTAGGGAAGAACCACATGCTTGCAGAAAATTTAGGAAGAATTTTAATAGATAAATGTGGCCAGCAGGACGAGTGCCGTGAATGCCAATGTGCATCACCTGCGCACTACAATGAAGTCTATTTTAAAAAAAATAATCAAATATTTTCATGTCCAATATAAATTGGCACAATAGGATCAACATGTCATGTTTTACGTTAACATTTAGGTCTTTTAAAAATGAGGAAAAGATTATAACTGATTCTTTATAACTGATGTTACTCAATGAGCCTGAGAGCGACAATGTAACAGGGTGGACTGGAGTTTGAGAGAAAACACAATAAAAAATAACTGTGCATTATTAAATTGCATTTTATTTCAAATAAAATGCATACTGTTTACTAATATATTAGAAATACATATGTAAATACAGTCAGTCCCAGGCGAATCCAGAAGCGGGGACATGTGGTAATGCAATGCTGTTTGCTAACCACCACAACAGGAAAAATCACAGAAGAAGAAGAACAGATGAAGAAGTCGCCAACATACTCACTAGTACATACAGTTGTGTTCAAAATTATTCAACCCCCACTGAAATTGATTGTTTTGGCCGGTTTGACATTGATTTTGATCATTCAGTCATCCTGCTTATTATTAAATCAAAGAGGCACGTGTAGGTCAGACAAATATAACATAACATTTATAATGAAATAACCACAAATGTCTTTTCTCTGCTCACATCATTATCAGTTTTATTCAACCCCCAAGTGACATTCAATCTTAATACTTAGTACAACATCCTTTTACAGTTATAACAGCTTTTAAACGTGAAGCATAGCTTGACACAAGTGTCTTGCAGCGAGCTACGGGTATCTTCGCCCATTCATCATGGGCAAAAGCCTCCAGTTCAGTCACATTCTTAGGCTTGCGCACTGCAACTGCTTTCTTTAAGTCCCACCAGAGGTTCTCAATCGGATTTAAGTCTGGTGACTGCGATGGCCATTTCAAAATGTTCCAGCCTTTAATCTGCAACCATGCTCTAGTGGACTTGGAGGTATGCTTGGGATCATTGTCCTGTTGAAAGGTCCAACGTCTCCCAAGCCTCAGGTTTGTGACGGACTGCATCACATTGTCCTCCAATATCTCCTGGTACTGAAGAGAATTCATGGTACCTTGCACACGCTGAAGCTTCCCAGTACCTGCAGAAGCAAAACAGCCCCAAAGCATGATTGACCCCCCGCCATGCTTCACAGTAGGCAAGGTGTTCTTTTCTTCATAGGCCTTGTTCTTCCTCCTCCAAACATAGCGTTGATCCATGGGCCCAAACAGTTCTAATTTTGTTTCATCAGTCCACAGAACACTATCCCAAAACTTCTGTGGTTTGTCCACATGACTTTTGGCATACTGCAGTCGACTCTTCTTATTCTTTGGAGACAGCAAGGGGGTGCGCCTGGGAGTTCTGGCATGGAGGCCTTCATTACGCAGGGTGCGCCGTATTGTCTGAGCAGAAACTTCAGTACCTACATCTGACAAATCTTTTCTCAGTTCCTCAGCAGTCACACGGGGACTTTTCTCCACTCTACGCTTCAGGTAGCGCACAGCAGTCGAAGTCAGCATCTTCTTTCTGCCACGACCAGGTAGCGTTTCAACAGTGCCCTTTGCCTTGAATTTGCGAATGATGCTTCCTATGGTGTCTCTTGGTATGTTTAACATCTTTGCAATCTTCTTATAGCCATTGCCCTTCCTGTGAAGAGTAATCACCTCTTCTCTTGTCTTCCTGGACCATTCTCTTGACTTCACCATGTTTGTAACCACACCAGTAAATGTCTAGAAGGAGCTGAGTATCACAGTCATTTTAAAGCTGCCTAATTGGTGCTTATTAGGCTTTATTGCTGCTCCCTGACATCCACAGGTGCTTTCAATACCTGATTGAAAACACTTCAATGGACCTCTGTTCTTCAGAGTGGTAGTCTTTAAGGGGTTGAATAATTGTGTCAATGAAGAATTCACAAAAAAAACATTTACTACTGTATTACAAAACCAATTGATGTCATTTTAGTTGCATATGCTTCTTTAAGAAGTCCTTGTAGGGTTTCATTCTGAATTCAATTACAAATGTACTCTAAATTCTCTAAAACCATTTACAGCATTGGGGGGTTGAATAATTTTGAACACAACTGTACATAACATTGCAGATAACGAAACAGATAAACGTGAATGTGACACATTTTATACGAATCACTGCAGTTCTGATTTAATCATTTGTCTGGTGAGTGGCGCTAAAAGTGTAATGCCCTATTACGTTTTAAAATAGCATGCCACCGACAACCTAAACACCTACCCGATGGTGTTAACAAAAGCAAATGTGAAGTAAATAGCATACGTAATCGCTTTAGCTTGTTTTTATCTCTTGTCTTTTACTGTGATTTATTTTTCCAGGGATTCGTAACCAAGGCTTCCTCATCCTAACTACAATTCCATATCAGCTGAGCTGCCGAGCAAGCTTGTTATGGCAGGAAAGCAAAACACATGGGGCTGGTTAAACGATGCACAGTCCAAAATGTATTCATTTACAAATCCTGCACTTTGGTAAAAAGCATTTTGAGGTCATAACACAACCTCATGCAAGGAGCCATGTGAATATGAGTCTTAATCCGACCCTGTAATCAGAACTGCGTTATGAAAGCGCTTACTGTTTTACTGCCTCTTGTGTTCATTTCTGTTGGAAACCGCAGTGATATGTAGCCTACGACTATCAAAAACCAAAGGTACGTCTTTCCATGAGACCAGGTTGCAATCAATGCATAGATATGTTTACGTGTAATCTCTCAACCAGTGTTGCAACCGTGGAAAAACGTCAATGAAACAGCTTGAGGATAATCTCACGTAGCATTACTTTCACCTCAGGTAAGTCATTTAGTGTCCACAGCATGTGAGTTCCCAAGAGAAATGAACTCTAGACGGAGCTTTTCACTAAATATATGCACTATATTAGCTTATATATTCATTATATTTTCTTCACCTGTTAGTAATGTCTTATTTAATTTGTTTAAATCAATTTTTCATGATTAAAACACCTTTTCACGGGTAAATGATTATATTTCAAAAGTGAATTGGAGTAAAAATTTTATTTATTTAAAGAGAGAGATACAATAAACCACAGTTTAACAATTTTAGGTTTAGTAAACATTTACATTAATTTTGACATTTTATGTCATTGTATATTCAGTGTTGTTTCATGGGGACAAACTGAAGGAATCTACTAAACTGTAGGAATGATCCAGAAGGCAATCGGGCATCATTAAAAATACTGTTAAGTATCTCCATTTTCATGTGTTCCAGTTTCCATGTTTTAAAAGGTGTAAGAGTCATATCCAGACATGCTTTCTATTTACAAGTTACTTGATCCTCCAACATCTTTTGTGAGATCTAAAGTTCAAAAAACCTTTGTTTCTTTGCCCAAATACTTTGTCACTCTGAATTTGGTTGTCTTCCTGCAACTGTACTTCAAGTAAAGGTTACTATAGTGATCTCCGCAGCTATTTCCTACAGACAAAAGCAGAACAATGCACCACTTAAGAGAGATGTCTTGGTTAAGCTTTGACCTGCTTTCTACCCCAAAGAGGAAGAGACAGTGCTTGCAGACACTAGGCTGAACACAATGGTGTCGTAAAATATCACAGGGTAATACACATGCACCCACACGCACCGACACAAAGTGGCAGACAAATATGCATCAGTAAATATTGTTGCTCAGGGTGGCAGCATGCTGAACTTCTGACCCCTTGGATAACTCCAGATGTCAGTATTTTACGACAATTTGGTCATTATTTGCATGTCGTTGATGCATCCCTGCTAGATCACAGTACATGAGTCAAAGTTTCTGGATGATGGTGGATTTTCAAACTCTGTGAGCTAACGTTGCCTTATGGAAAAGGAGAAGATTGAAATGGATCTCATTCAACATTTTTAGTTCAAGAAACTTGGAATGCGCAGCCCAAAGTGGCAACAACAGTTATTCTATGTATGAAAATAGAATCATCAAGCTAAATGCTAACACTAAACAGAACACAAACACGTGTTCTAATAACGCAAGGTCACGTTTTTTATTTGTCACCCATCTGAGGTCTTGGAGTCTCTAATCATAAGTTGAATCAAGTGTGTTCGATTAGGCAGACATCTAAACTGTGCAGTGCTTGGGGTTGGGAACTTCCGGTGTAGAGCGAACACGAGCACAGCATATAATAAACCCATTTGACGTATTTTGACGCGCCACAAGTATTTGAGGCTGAGCCGACATTAAGAAACGGTACATTTGTTTTTCTGAATGATGATGTGCATGATGATTTTGAATGATATATATATATATATATATATATACAAAGCTGAATTTATTTTCCCATGTAAGATGTAATGTCAGCCATGATCCCACACCGGCCATGATCTCATGATCCCGGTTAAACACTTACTTCCCAAACTCACACTATTGGTTGAGCTGGAAAGAGACTGATGGATCACTCACAATGTTTTGATGCTGCGTGGGTAGCTCAGTGTTTACACTTTTGGGTCATATAAACCCATGAAATGCATACTAATAGTAGTCAATGAACAAAAAATTGAGTTATTTTATTCAGTTTTCTCTTTCATATCAACTACGAATAAGATAATCTTGATGAGAAGGTCTTATTTTATAGTTAGTTAGTTTATTAAAAAAAAAAAAAAGGTAAATGCAGCTTTTTAACTCACAATTCAGACACAACTATTTCCCAAATACAAACTATAATAATATCTGAATATCAGAATTCTGGCTTTTTCCCCCACAGAATTCAGGTCAGGTGTCAAAAAATTCAGATATAGACTCATGATTCTGAGGAAAAAGTACTAAATGTGAGAGATAAACTTGTGAGAAAAAAGTAAGAATTGTGAGAATAATTTTTATTATTTTATATGCCATTGTGAAAATAACCTTCCATTGTTACACAATCTTAAAATTGTTGGGTTGCTTTAACCCAAATTTGGGTCAAATATGGACAAACCCACCTGTAAAAATTATATTTGACCCAAATTTGGGCTGAAACAACCCAGCATTTAGAGTGTAGGAACCTGAATAATGAATCTCAAGTTTATTGTTACAGGCCTTTGAAGGTCATTGGAATTTATCGCCACCTTGAGTACAAGCATTTGTTACTGTCATAGTAACTTACAAAACATCCATTAAAGGAATACTTCTGCCAAAACTTTAATTTATTTCCTTCTGAAATACATTGACGAGTCATTCATCTAAACTTGCTCTACTGCACTGGCCTATGTATGCAAATGAGGATGTAGCCACAGACTGATACTGGGAGAAAAGAGAAACTAAAATCGCAGCATCTGCTAGGACATCTGATAGAGTGCTTCAACACATCAAACGCTCTCAGACAAGACTACGAGAATAAGATTTACTGAGAGGATATTTATTCCCAGACAAAACAAATGCTACTTGTGACTCTCTAAACCAGGGACCCAGGAGGTGGAGGGGGTTTACATAGCAGAGCTCGGCTCATCCTCTTAATTTGCAGGACCAAGAAAGTTTGTGAAAGGGGGGAAATCTACATGCTGGGGGCTTAGGACAGCAGCCACTCAATGGATCAGTTTAGTCATCGCAGCAGGACTGGGGGATTTGCGATAGATCCGAGTCTTTCACCGATCGATACCAAACCGCTTCCATTTACTTTCTAGTTGGAATTCAAGAAGGAATTTTTCTCCAACAACTATTTGAAAACATCTTAGATCAACAGAACCACCTTCGAGGCCTTTTTATTTGCGCATCGGTGCATTAATCTGTGCCTCCAAAGTCTCTCCCCTCAAACGCTGGTAGACCACCACTCCTCTCCCTCTCCGCCCAAGGCAGCAGTGCCAAGCTGAGCTGCTTTCTCATGTTAATCACACACTTTGTCCCAGGGTGGATTATCCTACTGTGGCTTTTGTTCCAGCCCCTAGCAGAGCCCCGCGAGGTCGACCTCGGCCTCCGCCTCAGATACAAAGATCCCTTGCGCATGCAGCCCAGTGCTGAGCACGTCCCTCCACACACAAATTAGTCAGGTACAATTCAGCACTCACTGCGAAGAGGCCCCTCTCTCGTTAAAAATGACTGCACATACTCCCCAACCGCCAGCGTGAGACGCAATGAAATGGGGGCCCATTTTGAAGAGCTTGTTATGGCAACGCACGTAACAGATCTCTATGCTGATGTGTCACTGCGTCACAGGATGCATTGTAAAAGCTCCCTAATTACTACACTTCTTTAAAAAAAGAAATGTCTCAAAAATCTTGTTTGTTTGCTTCTCCAATTTGTCTCCTGAGAAAAAGACTTTCACTGAATTTCAAAATCCACCTGACTTTAAAGCTTTTAAAGTGGCAGACAGCATAACTGCTGCGTGTGTATAATAAACACATATTAAACAGAAAGTTATTGTCCAATGGTTTGGATGCTAATAAAGCTATCATTGCAGTTATCTTTATAATTAATGTTCTTGGTGTGAATGGACCTTTAGTGTCTATTTTTATTTTTATACGAAGGTGTTTTAGGAGAAACATTTAAAAGTTAATACATATCGGAGACATCCCGAGCAACAACATTTCTCGCGAGAACGTTTTAGCATCCCGTCACATGCATGAATCACCGATCAAAATTCTTTTGAGGTTGTGGACGGGTGCAGCTAGGTTAGGTGACCTCCAGGATGGAGTCCAGGGTGTAGCCGGGAGCTCAAGCAACCAGGGTAGAGTCCAGGGCTCTGGCTTTGGAAGGTCTGGAGCGGGCTCTGATTTTGGAAGGTCTGGAGCGGGCTCTGGCTTTGGAGGGTCTGGAGCGGGCTCTGGCTTTGGAAGGTCTGGAGCGGGCTCTGATTTTGGAAGGTCTGGACCGGGCTCTGGCTTTGGAAGGTCTGGAGCGGGCTCTGGTTTTGTAAGGTCTGGAGCGGGCTCTGGCTTTGGAAGGTCTGGAGCGGGCTCTGGCTTTGAAAGATCTGGAGCGGGCTCTGGTTTTGGAAGGTCTGGAGCGGGCTCTGGCTTTGGAAGGTCTGGAGCGGGCTCTGGCTTTGGAAGGTCTGGAGCGAGCTCTGGCTTTGGAGGGTCTGCAGCGAGCTCTGGTTTTGGACGGTCTGGAGCGGGCTCTGGCTTTGGAAGGTCTGGAGCGGGCTCTGGCTTTGGAAGGTCTGGAGCGAGCTCTGGTTTTGTAAGGTCTGGAGCGGGCTCTGGCTTTGGAAGGTCTGGAGCGGGCTCTGGCTTTGGAAGGTCTGGAGCGAGCTCTGGCTTTGGAGGGTCTGCAGCGAGCTCTGGTTTTGGACGGTCTGGAGCGGGCTCTGGCTTTGGAAGGTCTGGAGCGGGCTCTGGCTTTGGAAGGTCTGGAGCGAGCTCTGGCTTTGGAAGGTCTGGAGTGAGCTCTGGTTTTGTAAGGTCTGGAGTGGGCTCTGGCTTTGGAAGGTCTGGAGCGGGCTCTGGCTTTGGAAGGTCTGGAGCGGGCTCTTGCTTTGGAAGGTCTGGAGCGGGCTCTGGCTTTGAACGATCCGGAGCGGGCTCTGGCTTTGGAAGGTCTGGAGCGAGTTCTGGTTTTGGAGGGTCTGGAGCGTGCTATGGCTTTGGAGGGTCTGGAGCGGGCTCTGGCTTTGGATGGTCTGGAGCGGGCTCTGGCTTTGGAGGGTCTGGAGCGGGCTCTTGCTTTGGAAGGTCTGGAGCGGGCTCTGGTTTTTGAGGGTCTGGAGCGGGCTCTGGCTTTGGAAGGTCTGGAGTGGGCTCTGGCTTTGGAGGGTCTGGAGCGGGCTCTGGTTTTTAAAGGGTCTGGAGCGGGCTCTGGCTTTGGAGGGTCTGGAGCGGGCTCTGGTTTTGGAGGGTCTGGAGCGGGCTCTGGCTTTGGAAGGTCTGGAGCGGGCTCTGGTTTTTGAGGGTCTGGAGCGGGCTCTGGCTTTGGAAGGTCTGGAGTGGGCTCTGGCTTTGGAAGGTCTGGAGCGAGCTCTGGCTTTGGAAAGTCTGGAGCAGGCTCTGGCTTTGGAAGGTCTGGAGCGAGCTCTGGCTTTGGAGGGTCTGCAGCGAGCTCTGGTTTTGGAAGGTCTGGAGCGGGCTCTGGCTTTGGAAGGTCTGGAGCGGGCTCTGGTTTTGTAAGGTCTGGAGTGGGCTCTGGCTTTGGAAGGTCTGGAGCGGGCTCTGGCTTTGGAAGGTCTGGAGCGGGCTCTGGCTTTGGAGGGTCTGGAGCGGGCTCTGGCTTTGGAGGGTCTGGAGCGGGCTCTGGTTTTGGAGGGTCTGGAGCGGGCTCTGGCTTTGGAAGGTCTGGAGCGGGCTCAGGTTTTTGAGGGTCTGGAGCGGGCTCTGGCTTTGGAAGGTCTGGAGTGGGCTCTGGCTTTGGAGGGTCTGGAGTGGGCTCTGGCTTTGGAGGGTCTGGAGCGGGCTCTGGTTTTGGAGGGTCTGGAGCGGGCTCTGGCTTTGGAAGGTCTGGAGCGGGCTCTGGTTTTTGAGGGTCTGGAGCGGGCTCTGGCTTTGGAAGGTCTGGAGTGGGTTCTGGCTTTGGAGGGTCTGGAGCGGGCTCTGGTTTTTAAAGGGTCTGGAGCGGGCTCTGGCTTTGGAGGGTCTGGAGCGGGCTCTGGTTTTGGAGGGTCTGGAGCGGGCTCTGGCTTTGGAAGGTCTGGAGCGGGCTCTGGTTTTTGAGGGTCTGGAGCGGGCTCTGGCTTTGGAAGGTCTGGAGTGGGCTCTGGCTTTGGAAGGTCTGGAGCGAGCTCTGGCTTTGGAAGGTCTGGAGCAGGCTCTGGCTTTGGAAGGTCTGGAGCGAGCTCTGGCTTTGGAGGGTCTGCAGCGAGCTCTGGTTTTGGACGGTCTGGAGCGGGCTCTGGCTTTGGAAGGTCTGGAGCGGGCTCTGGTTTTGTAAGGTCTGGAGTGGGCTCTGGCTTTGGAAGGTCTGGAGCGGGCTCTGGCTTTGGAAGGTCTGGAGCGGGCTCTGGCTTTGGAGGGTCTGGAGCGGGCTCTGGCTTTGGAGGGTCTGGAGCGGGCTCTGGTTTTGGAGGGTCTGGAGCGGGCTCTGGCTTTGGAAGGTCTGGAGCGGGCTCTGGTTTTTGAGGGTCTGGAGCGGGCTCTGGCTTTGGAAGGTCTGGAGTGGGCTCTGGCTTTGGAGGGTCTGGAGTGGGCTCTGGCTTTGGAGGGTCTGGAGCGGGCTCTGGTTTTGGAGGGTCTGGAGCGGGCTCTGGCTTTGGAAGGTCTGGAACGGGCTCTGGTTTTTGAGGGTCTGGAGCGGGCTCTGGCTTTGGAAGGTCTGGAGTGGGCTCTGGCTTTGGAAGGTCTGGAGTGGGCTTTGGCTTTGGAGGGTCTGGAGCGGGCTCAGACTTTGGAAGGTCTGGAGTGGGCTCTGGCTTTGGAAGGTCAGGAGCGGGCTCTCGTTTTGGAGGGTCTGGAGCGGGCTCTGGCTTTGGAGGATCTGGCATGGGCTCTGGATTATCTGGAGTGGACTCAGGGAGCTCTAGAGCAGAATCCAGGCGAGACTGGAGTGGATCCTGGCGAGACTAGAGCAGATCCTGGTGAGACTGAAGCGGCTTCAGGAGAGTCTGGAGCGGATCCAGGCGAAACTGAAGCAGCCTCAGGCGAAACTGGAGCAGGCTCAGGGAATGATGATTAACGAGTGGCAGGAAGAAAAAAAAAAACAAAGAGCATGTGAGAAAAATGAAAACAAATGAGAGTCCAGAACCGACAAACGTGTAACAGTGCTCAGATTCAAGATATAATGTTTCTGGAACAATTGATCCCTCCCATTGGTCTCTGTTGTTGTTTCCCATAGAAATTTAAGAGAAACAACTGATACAAAGTAGATGCTTCAATGACACAAGAATAAGACCTCCATAAAGTAATTCAAAGAGCTCATTTTCAAACCTCTGAGCAAGATTCCTTATAGACGTCACATTGTGCTCTCAAAGAACGAGATACACTTTTTACATTCATCTTAACTCTTTTGTTTTTAATGACTCTTTTCCCTGTGTGTTTGGCGTCAGGGCAGATCCAGTCTTCTCCTCTCAACCCTATGGTGCACGAGAACTGCACAAGCTCTCACAGGTTTGTTAATTAGAGACATGTTGAGCCCTCAGGTGGTACACAGAGAACCAGGTTCTGCACAGTAGCCTTAACCTTATTTGAACCAATGCAGGCTGAGAATGAAGGGACAACAGGTCATTTGAAGTCTGTGCTGTAATAATGTGCAATCAGAGCAATTTGAAGCATTGACTGGTGCCTGTAAGACTTTCATTTATCTTCAGAGCACAATCAAATCTGAGATTTCTGTCCCTCCATAGACAGCTACTCAACTACCACTTTGAGGCTCCAAAAAGTTCATGAAGAGATCGTAAAAAATAATCAATATGAATTGAACAGCTTAGTCCAAATTTTCTGAAGAGACTTGGTTGTTTTATATGATAAGCAGATTGAATTTAGGCTTTTATTCTCATATAAACATTCATCATCACACAAATCATTTTGTGGTAAACGAAACTCAACCATGTTTGACGAGCGAGAACCAATGAGGTTCATTCTCGAGTGTTACACATCACGTTTGAGCTTCCGCAAGAGGTTTGTTCCTGCACATCACGCAGGTTTGGTTGAGCTTTTGTTTATGTTTGCTGATCAATGTTTTTATGTGACTAAAAACTTAAATTAAACGTGTGCATCATATAATACGATCGAGTCTCTGCAGAAAATCTGGAATAAACCGCTCAATTCATAGGGATTAATTTTATGGTCTCTATATGAACTATTTGAAGCATCAAATTTGTAGTTAAGTAGCTGTCTATACCAGATTTCATCAAAATGATTTTCATTTGTGTTCCGAAGACAAACAAAAGTCTTATGGGTTTGGAAGTTGTCTAAATTTGCATCTTCTGTGTCTCAGGACAAAAAAATGTTTGTTCAATCATTGCATTCGGTCCTGTCAACCTATGTATTTGCATATCTCCCCGCACCCTGCTCGCACAGACATCACTCTTCATCAGTTTCATGCCACCTTTAACTGTTCCTCCTGAACCAAAACAACGAGCTTATGCTGCGTTCACGCTATGTCGTAACTACCGTGATTGCGTTCTGCTTGGAGGGATCTTTTGCTCTCAAAGCTAGCTTGCTATTCCTAGCCTCTATGAAACTGCACACCATAGCTGCTTGTTGACAGACAGTGCTTGAGCAAAATTATAGAGAAATAAAGATTAGACAATAATCTCCCGGATTCTCCATAATGGCGTATTTCATTCTCTTAAAGTAATTGGCCACCCAGGCTTTCACTTCATTTGAGGTGTTTTTTTTTTTTTTCCACACATGTGGATATCCTTTTTTTTTTTTGCAAAGAATTACCCTCCAGCATAGCCAACCAACAGATACCAGAGTTACCATGGAGAACAGCCAAAGACCCAAGGCATGAAAACAAAGGTGCTGGAGTTCTTTTGACTGGCTTTTAAATACCATATTTTTAAATGCTATAAATAAGTAAAACCATCCAAACAACTTTTAAATAAAAAAAAAAAAAAAAAAAAAAAATTTCAATTACTATTTCACTAACGTATTTATTTAAATGACTTTTTGCTTCTAAAAAGAGTACTTATTTACAAAAGTATATATATACAGCTCTGGAAAAAATTAAGAGAGCACTGCAAAATTATCAGTTTCTCTGGGTTTACTATTTATAGGGTAAAATTTACATTTTTGTTTTATTCTATAAACTACTGACATTTTTCCCAAATTCCAAATAAAAATATTGTAATTTAGAGCATTTATTTGCCAAATGCAACAACTTGTCAAAATAACAAAAAATATGCAGTGGTCTCTTAATTTTTTCCACAGCTGTATATATATATATATATATATATATATATAAACATTAAAATATACAAACCGAATGTAATGTTGCCAGATATTTAATTGCATGTTAATTGGAAAAAAAAAAAATAGTTCAAATTTATATTAAATGCAAGTAGCTGAACTTTTTTTTTTTTAACCACTTAAGTAGGACTTAAGTACATCTTGATCTGTAATTTCAAAATCACTTCTAAATTATTTAAAATTCATGTACTGCTGACTGTACTGACATGCATTTCTGGTAAACTAAAATATACTGTAACGTCATTTCAATAAAAACCTGTGTCATGTATTCTCTAATGATGAAGTTGCAATTTAGCACATTTAATAACTAACATTGCAGTAAAGAGTGAATATATCATGAGACCGAATACTTTACATGTGAATTAGTATGTTAGTCAACACATCAAAGTTAGTGTACTTCTTTACAGCACAAAAAACTCACTTTTTTTAGGAATTACATAGCAACATGCTAAGAACCACTCAAAACAAATTTAGCATTGTGGTCATGAGTTTTGCTTTTTTTTTTTTCCAGAAAATGTAAACATTTAGATATAGTACTTACCATCTCAATATCTACAACACAAAATACTATGATGCAATGACAACCTTTTAAGAGAATGCTTAACTGATTTTGCGCGGTTGGAGGTCTTAGAGCTTCTTAGATATCCTTTTTGTTCATTAAATTAAATTAAACCAGGAACAAAAGCTTCAGGTTTGCTGGAATGGTCCTTTTCGGTCTCAGGCACCCCCAGAGCAGCGGGGTGATAGATGAGCCAAGAGCCCAACTCATAATTTCATTAGTAAATTAGAGCAATGACATAACCCAGTCACCCCAAGACCTCTTTAAGGCAGACTTTACAGGTCGCCATTATTCCTTCAAGCTAACCGAAAACATGTTTGGAGTAAATGAAGCAACAACAAGGAGAGTAATTTAATTGTGTGGAGGCTCCATATGGCACCCTGGATGTTTATTCTTTTAATGGTCAGCGTCGTATGGATGGTGTGGCACCGCTGGCCCATCGGAACACAACAAACGCTGTGCATATGCCAAACATCCTCCCCCAAACCTGTAAAAACATACATGACGAATCTGGTTAGGGAATAAAAGATGGTGAGGACAATAGTGAGTAGAAAACTGGAGGATTGGCGTGGGGTGAAAGAGGGGGTGTCAAGCGATCCACAAAACAGCCTCAATGGAATAACATTGAGGCACTATGGGACACACAAAAACACAGCCACCTCTTTTCTGCTCCGCACGACTGAAAGGGCAAGATAAGGGAATTCTGCATTACAGAGACAGGCGGCAATTCAACGCTGTTGGGTTTTCAGCTCGCTGCCATTATGCATATGTGTTTGAAAGTTTAGGCTGATAATGCAGCACTTTGTTTGACAAGTCTTACTCTTTTTTGGGGTACACTCTCTTTTTTGTGCCATGTATTGTGATGCAAGGCATTAGCTGAGCTTGTCTGTGCAAAGACATAGAGGTCAAGGTCTAACTTTCACAGCCTCCAAGATCTTACACATAAACAAGCCCAAAAACTATCAGTCATTTATAAAAGACACAATACAGAGGTCCTTAAAATGTTGACATAAAGATATTATACATTAAGATTTGTCAATATTTTTTGATATGAAAGAGATGTGTGTGTATATATATATGTATATATATATATATATATACCCAATAAAATTTAATAATACAAATTTTAATAATTAAATTTATAATTAATATATGTTTTTATATATGTTATTTACAACACACATTTTTGTGCCATATGCATATTTTAAGAGGCGCTAAGAGGCTATTTCTATTTTAAAGTAAGAATTTTTATTAATCTCTTTTTGTATTGCCACACTGTTAAAAAATTACAAAATTAATTTACAGAATTTCCCTGTATTCTGATTACAGTAAATAACTGTATTTTTTTTAAATTACGAAGGGTCAATTTACAGCAATATTCTGTAAATTTGAGTCAAACCAACACATGACCCCAGAATGCATTGCAGTTTACAGCAATATGCTGTATTATTAAAAAAACAGCCAGCGGCTGTAAAATAATGCTGTCATTTTTACAGTAATTCATTACAGTGCAGTGTGATGAAACCTACAAAACGAGACCTTCCCTGACTTCCTACGTTGTCTATTGAAGCCTGTGTAAACTGTTTTTTAAGTGAAGGACTCGGGTCGGTTTTGCCGGGAAAATCCAAAGGATGAGACGGTTACACGCGCTCCCGGGAACCTGTCTTAGGTTCAATGACACATAAAACGAATGCTCAGACTGTTCAGGATAATGCCGAAAGAGCCATTCTGCAGAGTATGTCAATGTGTCATGCAAAGAAAAGGGATTAATTCAAACTAGTCTCAAATAGAGAGATTTATATAGTCTATATTCTTAATTACCCTTACAAAAGATTACTGCAGTTTTTTAGAAGTAATACTACAGTTTTTGTTACATGTAGAAAAATGCATTTTTTTTGGACACGAAAAAACTGCAGTATTGCAGTATAACCTAAAATGTCTGTAGTTTTACTGGAGTACAACTATACTGCAATACTGCCTGAGTATCGGACAAGTGTTCACTGTTGGCCAGAGGAGAACTGGCCCCCCGACTAAGCCTGGTTTCTCCCGAGGTTTTTTCTCCATTTGTTGGAGTTTTGGTTCCTTGCCGCTGTTGCCTTTGGCTTGCTTAAGTTGGGGACACTTGCTTGATATTCAGCAGTGTTTTTGATATGCCTGTATTGGCGCCATTGTATACAAACTGAGCTGAGCCGGACGATTACGTCACTGTTTTCTCCAGTGCTGCTATACCTAAATTAACTAGACTAATAACTACTGATATTTGCAACGGAAAGAATCAATAATATATAGAATAAGCTGCACAATGACACCATTTTCTTATTAATGTAGAGCTGCTTTGCCACAATTTGCATTGTAAAAAGCGCTATATAAATAAAGATGACTTGACTTGCAATACATCTGAAGTACTAGTAAAATGCAACTGCAGTTATACTGTTTTTATACTTCATGCAACTTTCAGTTGTTCTTCATTTTACTGCAGCTGTACTTATACTACAGTTTTACTGTGACTATACTTCATTATACTGCAAATCTATGCTTGTGCTTCATTAAACTGCAGTTAAACTACTTGGTAATGCAGTTTTACTTCAATATACTGCAGTTCTTTTTTGTAAGGGTATACTTTATTAAACTCTCATAATTAACTCATCTGTCGAGCTGGTGTAAACGCTGGTGCAACGCTGTCACTGTGTTTATTTTGTTACTGAGAGAAAGGCACATTTTCATCTGAACATCGCTCTCAGCTGCCAACTTTCCAACTTTTTACATTGCAGTGAGAGCCCGAGCAATAAGTTGCTCGCTGCTGTTGCAGTTCACTCGACGGCCACCGCTAATAACAAGGGTTTGAATACTAATATAGCCCCTTTATGTAATCGCTTGGTGAGTGAAAACTGGACTTGCATAGAGAGTAGCATAATGAGAGTGAGCGCTATTGACTTGGGCCAGTGAGTAACTACCTAGCAACCACCTAGCAATGCCCTGGTAACCACCCACAACACTTCATGGCTGTGAGTTTTGAACTAGAACCACTGTTTATATATATATATATATATATATATATATATATATAAAGAAAATGCAGTATTTTACTTATGACTACAAAGTTCTTAAAGGTACAACAAGATTTTACAAACCAAAAAATTGTTTTGTTTCAAATTAAAACATGCATGTGACATGCTGCTAACACGTGGCCTTAGGGATCTGGAGCCTCATTTTAGCGCAAATGAGTTTTCAGTTGCCATTTATGTGTCATAAACAGAAGAGTTTCCTCCTTCACATCAATGATATTGTACTTGAACATAATTACTTCAACCTTAGGCAAAAATATTCAAAGACTCTGAAGCGTAAACTGATCTGATCTAAAGATATACCATTAGCTCCATACATCCCACCTGAACCCCTTCAGCTAAGTTTCTTTTTCTTATCCTGGATATTCGCCAACTACAGTTTCATTGGTTTCTTTTTAAAGAGTAATAACATAAATCATAAAAGACTCATTGCTTGGATATTTAAGGGCAAAAAGATTAATCAGACTCTGTTTTGCAAGGCTGCGTGCATTTGTGTGTGTGTGTGTGTGTGTGTGTGTGTGGAAAATTCCAGTGTAAGGTGAGCTCAAGGTAACATGGAGGGGTGATAGTTGAGAAAATATGAGTTTTAACTCTTTGTTTATAGGCAATGCTTCTGTTTATTATCCCACTTTCCTCATGCCTAATTCCTATTAGCATCCTTTACAGTAGGAATGTTTAAGTAGTGGACAAGTTTGTGTTTGTGGAATAAACTACATCTCTCTCACAAACTGTGTGTGTTGGGGGTCGACCAACAAGCCTCACTTAATATGTTCTGGCTCTACATCCTTATTTAGCATTAGTTAAATGCTAAAAAAGCTAATTTAGCATAAAGGGCTAATTTACCTTTAGATTTTAAGCATTTAATTCATTAAAGAGCAGATATGTTCACAAAATAAGTTCTTTTTAAGCCGTTTTCAAGCTGTATATTGATTCTGAAAGTGTTTCGGTCGCTGTCTGTTAGTTGTTTAAGTCACCCATCAAACATATTGCACAATTCTGACTGGATGTAATGGAGAAATCTATGCAACAGGCAATGTGTGATTTATTAACCAGAACAACATTTATTTATTGAATCAAAAAACCCAGAAACTTTCCTGGAGCAAACTGTTGGCATAGAAGAAAGCATGGGCTGAAACGGCGCTTTGGACTGTTTTAAAGACACTATTCGCATTTTTTCACTTTGCATATGTTAAATTAAAGATATATTTTTGATAGACAACTGCTTTGGTTTAATGGTATGTTTTTCAGTGTGCGGACAATTTTAGCTATAAAGTAATTTTTTGTGGTGGTGAGATCAAGTTTGTAAATTACTACTATTTAGAAGTCTAATTTTGCATACAAATCTTATGTTTGTTTCTTGGAATTGATAAAACCGGGAATCCCATGTTTGCATTGACACTTTAATGAGACATGCAATATAAATATTAATTATAACTGTATAGGGCTGTTCTTAATGCTTCAACCTAAGGCATTTTGCACAATTCTATGCTTACAACTTTGTGGGAACAGTTTGGGAAAGACTTTTTTTCTATTCCAGCATGACTGTGCCCCAGTGCATAAAGCAAGGTCCATCAAGACATGGTTTGGTGTGGAAGAACCTGACTGGCCTCAACCCCATCGAACACCTTTGAGATATACCGGAACAGGGATTTCAAGCCAGTCCAACATCAGTGCCTGATCTAACAAATGCTCTACTGGATAAAGGGCAAAAATTCCCACAGACACACTCCAAAATCTTGTGGAAAGCCTTGTGGAAACTGTTATAACTGCAAAGGGGGACAAACTCCATATTCATGTTCATGTCCTAATACTTTTGTCCATATAGTGCATTCAAATACATATTTCAATAGAAATTACATTAAATTTAGGTTTATCATAAACGCTTGTCAGTATATACAGCAGAACACTTTAACCATAAAAGCACTCTTAATTTCGACTGATTGCATTTGGTATCAATTTAGACTATAATACACTTTAATTGATTAGCACATGCTATTAGGTCTCTGAAAACATTACATTCAAAGATGTAAAAAATTAAAATTATCCCATGATTTTCTTACCCTCAAACCATTGGAGTATATGACTTTCTTCTTTCAGTTAAACACAATCGGAGGTATATTAAGAAATATTCTGGTTCTTCCAAGCTTTATAATGGAAGTGAATAGTAACCGAGATTTTGAAGCCCAAAAAAGCACATCCATCCATCTTAAAAGGAGCTAATCCATACGGCTCCAGGGGGTTAATAAAGGCCTTCTGAAGTGAAGCAATGCATTTTTGTGAGAAAAATATCTGTATTTATAACTCTATAGACTATAATCACTAGCTTCCGGTAACGTCCGTCTGCGCGTTCACGAGAGAGTCGAGTTCTGGCGTAGGATGGATGTAGATGAGAATAAAAGCCTCAGTTCAAACAAATAGAACTGGACAACAAACTCAAGCTTCTCCGACATTTCTCTTTAAAAATTCTCATGTTAGACTGATAATTCGTGATAACTCTGCGCTTCTGCATTTGTCAATATGTCACACAATAGGTCAAAGTTCACTCTTTCGCCGAAATCGACTCGTATACGGAAGCCAGTGATTCTAGTTTATAAAGTCATAAATTTAGATATTTTTCTTACAAAAATGCATTGCTTCACTTCAGAAGGCCTTTATTAACCCCCTGGAGCTGTATGGATTACTTTTATGATGGATGGATGAGCTGTTTTGGGCTTCAAAATATTGGTTGCCATTCACTCCCATTATAAAGCTTGGAAGTGCCAGAATATTTTTTAAGAAAGTCATATACGCCCAGGATGGCTTGAGGGATAGTCTTTGTGTGAACTATCCCTTTAATACACTCTATTATTATATGCTTTTAAAAAATTACTGTAAATTTTACAGTATGATACTGGCAGCAGGGTTGCCAGCCAGTTACTGTAAAATTTACAGTAGTGTTACTGTAATTTAATTTACGAAATTTCCCTGTATTCTCTGATTACAGTAAATAACTGTATTTTTTTAAATTACGAAGGGTCAATTTACAGCAATATTCTGTAAATTTGAGTCAAACCAACACGTGACGCCAGAATGCATTGCAGTTTACAGCAATATGCTGTATTATTAAAAAACAGCCAGCGGCTGTAAAATAATGCTGTAATTTTTACAGTAATTCATTACAGTACACTGTCAAAAAATTACTGTAAATTTTAGATTATAATACTGGCAGCAGGGTTGCCAGCCAGTTACTGTAAAATTTACAGTAGTGTTACTGTAATTTAATTTACAGAATTTCCCTGTATTCTCTGATTACAGTAAATAACTGTATTTTTTTTAATTACGAAGGGTCAATTTACAGCAATATTCTGTAAATTTGAGTCAAACCAACATGTGACCCCAGAATGCATTGCAGTTTACTGCAATATGCTGTATTATTAAAAAACAGCCAGCGGCTGTAAAATAATGTTGTAATTTTTACAGTAATTCATTACAGTGTAAAGTATATTATTTCCATGATAATTACTCTTTTTGAAAGTATGTTAAAGTGCACCTCTTTTTCACAAACCAAACCCTAAATCACTGAAACATGAGGCCTTTATCGCCCCAATAGCAAAATTATAAAATACATATGCTTAATAAATAAATATGCATATAATAATTTGATTGAACATTTCATCCTCCATGTTAAGTCTTACTACAGCTGGTCACTTTATAACAGCTTTGAATATGGCTCATCCTGATATGAATGTCATAACGATCCATTTAATTAAATTATATTTTTAGAAGTGAAGGTCACACACATATAAAGTGTCTTTTACTACTGTCTACTTACATTAAAAATGTTAGGTACAGTATATTTGTGTTGATTTATTGCAAAACACTTGCTACAGGTAAGGTTAGGGTCAGGTTTGGTGTTATGGGTAAGTTTTAAAGTGGGTTAAGATTTAAGTGTAATTCTGAAAACTAATTACACCTGTAATTAAATGCTGGTATTACAGTGTAAAACATGCACAGTGCATTTGATCAAATGATTAATACAAATGTTAATACATACAGCCAAAGACATTGTTTAGTCTTTATGAGGACATCCAGAAAAAGAAAGAAAAAAAAAAACTTCTGGAGACTTTTTTCAGCGATTGTGTCCTCAAAAGTATAGCTAGCCCAGAAACACACACACATCATCCTCCGCCCGACCTCTGACATCCCCAAGCTCGGATTTTTTTTTGCTTTCCAGTGAACTTCTTCATTTGGAGTGTGAGACAATGCGGCCCGTTTCTTTTGTGTGCGTGATATCCCACAGAGCCACAATATGGCCAGTCAGGGATCAATGGGGCCAAACAATTGATTTAACCCAAAGGGCTCCGCAGGGAGGGCCCTCGGGGGCCGTGCCTGGCTGGGTACCATCTAGACTGCACGCTCTCTCAATCTCTTGGCAGAGGAGCATGAGACGGGCAGCCCTGTGAAGGTCTCTTCCAGGCGATGGGGCCATCAGGCATGGGTGGATGGGATGAATACTTGTCTACAGACTGAACTTGATTTCTGGAGTTCAGATAATGCACCTTCACACACACATTTCTAGGCCATATGTAGTGAACAGATGGGTGAGTGGGAAATACTTTAAAACTTACAACTGCTTATGACGATGGCCCAGGGCTCTTTAATCTATGGAGACGTTGTATCTTCTTTAGTATTGTCTTAAATGTTTCTAATACCGTTCATTAGGATAAATAAAAATAGACACAAAACAGTTGTTGACATACGGTAATACAGAATAGAAACAGAGTATAGAAATATAAAAATGAATGAGAAAAAATGTGGGATCATATTGAAATGTCATATAGACTATTGGTGGCAGATTTTTGGGCGCAGCTTTTAGACATTGATCTCAGATCTTGCCATTCTAGAGAAGATCAGGAAATTGTTAATGTCAGGTAATTATTACATGACTCCTTGGCATTTTCTTGGAAACTTGGTTAGGAAGGGTTAGTTCTCCCAAAAATGAAAATTCTGTCATTAATTACTCATGTCGTTCTACACCCGTAAGACCTTCGTTCATCTTCAGAACACAAATGAAGATATTTTTGATGAAATCCGATGGCTCGGTGATGTCTCTAGAGTTTCAGATGCCCAGAAGGTACTAAAACATATTTAAAACAGTTGATGTGAGTACAGTGCTTCAACCTTAATATTATAAAGCGACGAGAATACTTTTTGTGCGCCAAATAAAACCCCAAAATGATGGCCGATTTCAAAACACTGCGTCAAAACTTGACGGGTCTTTTGTTTCGAATCAGAGGTTCGGAGCACCAAAGTCACATGAACGAGGCTTCGTTACGTCATAAGTGATTCCTAATTTCATTACTTCACTTGACTTTGGCAGTTTCATGCGTGAACCAAACCCACATGTATTATGCATTTGTAAATACACATTTGTAATGATTGAATTTTAGCACATTTAAAATATATAAACACTGAATAACACACTGCAGTTAAAATTATAGTCAAGAAATTGACATTGTTATTAGTCCAAATAAGTGTGAATAAGTTCAAGCAAAAGATTATTAAACCATAATGACTTAAAATGTACCTCAAACTTTTAATTTGACATTATTGCAAAGTTTGCTTGTTAAAAAGTGTACTCATGAAAGTGTAGTCTCTTTAAGTACACTTAAGTGGCCTTTTATTCTACTAATATTATATAAACTGCAATATTACATTTCACATAAGATATGAAAAAAAAAAGTTCAGTACAACAAAGATTTCTTTTTCATAAGGGCATACTTGAAGAAAAACATATATATATATATATATATATATATATATATATATATATATATATATATATATATATTAATATTATATCTGCCACTGGGCAACCAGCGTTCTTTCCTGTTGCATTTCCCTAGATGAGTGTGGAAACTGGCTAACGGAATGTTAATATTCCATAAGCGTCAATAAGGACACACCAGGAGGTGATTCCTTTATGTGTTCGGACCATCTGTTGAGTCCAGAACCAACACAGCAATTCCTCACACAATGAAACAAGCCTGTTATATATGCACACACATGCTCAACTATCTCCGTACATGCATATGAAAAAAAAAAAGTATGTTTACTTACAACTGCTGTACATACGTCTTTGGTCACTGATGGCACTTAGTAATTATAGAGGTTGCTCTTTCATATCTTAAAAGACTTAATTGGGGTCTCAGTTATATTTCATATAGTATTAACTTGTTTCAGATGTTTCTTCTAAAATAAAATAAAAATAGATATAAATGAGACAATTGACAAGTTTAAAGCTATAAAGCTTTGGGATGAGAATGTCACTTTATGTAACTAAATGTAACTAAAATGTAATAATGACATGTAACTACATTGTAGTTACATTACATTATTGTAGAATGTAACTAAAAACTATTCCGATAAGTTCATGTTGAGATTCAAACTGAATTGTAATGATATATTACTCAAACTCTCAAATTGTAAGGTCTTTTTCATCAAAAAAACAAACAAACTTGAGAATCCAATCATCAAGTTGGCTTTTTTTCAATTCAGTTCAATAACTGTCAGTGAGTTTCAGCACTGAGTTCAGTTCATTTCCTTGTTCAGTTTAGTAAAAATGTTGCAAAGTTAGTGTCAATATCCAGCTCAATTCAGTTCAAATTTTGTTCTCATCTGATAGTGTCAGTGCCGTTAAATCAATAATACTGGCAGACATTTAAAAGACAGATAATATTCAGTAATATCAATTGACTTTTGAATGTCAAATGTGAGATTTATTTTCTGTTCACTCATGGAATAATAGTGAAATTAATCATTTCTAAAATGAGTCCATTTAAACATGTCTGCAATGTATATGTTGCCATAGAGTTTATAGTTGTCATTATGTAAAAATTTTCTAATAAACCTGGCTTTTGTATATTACAATATCGTTGGCTCTTTGAGAAATTGCTTTCTCTTTTGTAAGTGGCTTTGATAATGTTTAAAGTTTTGTGTGTACTTAAATCTTGTGGAGTATTTTCAATGGCTTTGTTGATTTTTTTTTCCCTCTCTTGAGCTTGACCTTCAAAGGTCAAGGGAGCATTTGTTACAAGCTGCCATCCGTGCAGTCTGTCTCCCATAATCGACATTTAATGGAGGCAAACTTTAGATCCGTTCTTCCCAGGCACAGCTCAGGGCCAGAGGGGGAGTGGAGAGAGGTCAGTTGTCTTTTCTGCCAAGCCCATCTGTCCAACATTCCACATCAGGACCATCATGCATCCACCCACAGTGAAGGGGAGGAGCAACAATCAGCCCCGCCCCCTGCCGACTGCGTGACCTTCCCTGGCTTTGACTGCACTCAAACGCCCATTGCTGACAAAACGCTTGCTGACATGCACAGTGTGTTCCTCTTGTGACATGATGCAAAACAAATTGTTCTGTGCATACTGAAGAAGTTCGGGGATGCACTTGACGGATACCCCGTTATCCTGCATTAAACAGAGGAGACTACGGGCCCGTTCACATCAAGAACGATAATTATAATGATAACTATAACTATATTAGTGTCCAAATTGACAGAAATAATGTTTTGTTTGCAATGCGGTTTTAAAAAGTTCCGATTGTCAATGCTTATGGCATTATCTTCATGGTTGTGGTGTGGACTTCACTATTCTCATAAAATTACAAGGAATATTAAATCTTAATAGCTATTTATCGTTATAGTTCTTATCATTGGTGTAAATGATTTGCTTTAAAATGAAAATCATAAGAAACTGGTTCGATTCTATTTAAGAATTCCAGTTTGACTCTCGCTCTCATATGTTGCTGGAAGGTTTCATACATTTTAGGGAATCAGTTCATCCTAACAGTCTTCTCTCTCACACATGTGGTTCTAGTTCATAAAGTTTTAAATATGAATATTTTCCTATAAAAACACATGGCTTTGCTTCAGAAGGCCTTTCTTTACCCCTTATGGATTGCTTTTATGATGGATGGATGTGCTTTTTTGGGCTTCAAAATGTTGATCACTATTCTTTGCCATTATAAAGCTTGAAAGAGCCAGAACTGATCGTGTTCATCTGATAGAAGAAAGTCAAATGCCCTCGGATAGCTTGAGAGTGAGTAAATTATAGGGAAATTTTCATTTAGGGGTGAACTATCCCTTTAATAGGGGTCTCTCTCTCTCTCTCTCTCTCTCTCTCTCTCTCTCTCTCTCTCTCTCTCTCAAATGTGATGTTTAACCATTTAACTACTTTTTGTTATAGAAAAATATTTATTTAAAGGATTAGGTCACTTTCAAATGAAAATTACCACAAGCTTTACTCATCCTCAAGCCATCCTAGTCGGTGTGAACACGGTCAGAGAAATTTTGAAGCCAAAAAAGTCCATCCATCCATCATATAAATAATCCATGCAGCTCCAGGGGGTTAATAAAGGCCTTCTGAAGTGAAACGATGGGTTTTGGTGAGAAAAATATCCATATTTTAATTAGAAGTGTCAAACAAGAATTTTTAAAGAGAAATGTCAGAGGATTTCGATATAACTTTAGGTATACTTAAATATCTTGCATTTAAAGACTGATATTATACAGAGATCATACTATCCTTATTAATAGTGTTATTATTTTTTTTTAGATAAAATATTAATAAATGTGCATTGTGCAATAAAGACATTCTCCAAATAAAGTTTAAATATAATTTTATATTAGTAAGTCTCAAGTGATATGTCAGTAAATATGTTAATGAATTTGAAGTATACTTAGTATGAAATAAATGTATTTTAAATAGATTTTTGTTCTTTTGTGTTGTTTTTAACGGTGATGTAAACACGGTCATTAAAAACAGCACAGTCAGCCTGAGAAATCAGTCAAAGGGTGAAATAAAATACACCTCATGACAGAAACATGCCTGCAGCTGATTTTTACAAAAGGTCATCCAGTGTATTCCTGAAAAAAATGCAAATTTTTTTTGGAGGTATTTGCCTGCAGTAATTCATTCATTATAAAAGACACCTATTAAAAAGCATTATTTTTAATGGACAGTGCAATTTTAAACATTCTCACACATTTACAGCTCTGTCTCCACCCAACTGGCTGTCTGCCAGAGGATGGCCAGAGGGTTGAATGTTATGAGCATTGGTGCACAAAAATAGCCCTGACAACTCTTTCACCACACCGTTCTCATGAATGTTCTCCACCTCTCTCCCTGTGCATATTCCTATTAAGTGTGTCCAGGATGAAATTTGTGAAGAGCAATGAAGAGAATGACTGTTTCCAAACAAGTTTCTTGAACACTCCCCTCATCTGATATTGTTCGGCAAAGAAATGACCACTCCAAAAACTCACTCATTGGTTGAGTAGATGTTGCCAGGCTTGCAAGGAAGTTGAAAGGAATTTGTTTATTTTAGTTGCATCTGCATATGAGCTTTGATATTAGAAAGAATTGGATTGTAAAGGTCATGAAAATAAATGATATCGTAAAAAAGATAAACAATATGAATATCATTCTTTAAGTTATGCTGTGCTCTAAAATATTTAACAGCTATAGAAATCTCTGTTAAATTACTTTTAAAATCAATTCTCTAGAAAAATCTAGAAATACATTGGACAAAGGTTTTGGAAGCAGTTGGAAGCAAAGTTTGTGTTTTTATAAGAATATAATCATTTTAGGGTGCGTTATTTGTTTTCCTCACACTGAAAACTCTTTGAGAAATTTGCCAGTCAACGTGGTTCCTCAGTGTTCAGGTGTGAAAACCTCTGTCAAGACGAAACAAAGCCTTTGAGCTTGACGGGGTCATGGGTTCAGCATGTAGAAACCGCTTTGAAAGGTGTAACAAAAGCACGTTTTTTTATTATGATCATAACGATAATTGGAATCAGATCATACAGTACCTGTCTGAATTAAAACACAATATTCCTCAGCTACAATGTATATTTATGCATGAGCAACCTGCACCTCCTGACCACAACATAAATCAGTGAATCAGATTTCCTGGCAAAGTATTAATGCATGTGCAAAGGAGAAAGTTATCTTTCAACAGTAATTTCTCTCTGACATGCTCTCACTGATTGATAACTGTAGTTGAGTAGACGCCTCAGGGATCATAACTTAAGGTAGCGCATTTGATCTTTACTCTATCAAGGAATTTTGCTTATCTCTAAGGTATCGAAGATCACAGTTGAACCCGCAGGTCTGTGCGTGCACCATTACGATTATTTAGATTCACAGATAAGTTATCAGTATATCTAATTGAGATGATGGATTTCAGCAAGATTCTTTTCAAACCTCTAAAACTTGACTATTTTACATCTCAACTTTGTCTCTTTAATGGAAAAAAGCAAAGTCTTAAAGCAATAGCTCACAAAAAATATATATATATTTTACTTACCCTTATGTCATTATGCCAAACTGCTATGACCCTTTTTCCTCTGTGACAACCATATTAAAAATATTATATTGCAGAATGTCCTGACTGTCAAGAAACAAAAATGACCATAAAAATAGTCCTTATGCAACACAGGCATGTTGGGAAAAAAATTCATTTATGCATATTTTCTTTGCACTTTGCACTCAAAACACTTTTACTGTAACTTTTAACACATCACATAACCAGCTCCTTATATATGGCTTTTCTGATGTGGTAAACTCACCTGGTACACCATAGCACTTGCAATGTAAACGAAACTTTCAAACGTTCAAATTTTGGCATTTTTAAAGAAATTAAACATAAATACTGTCTTGTGGTTCTTTAATTTGTCGCTGTAGTGTCTCAGTTGAAGTTACAACACGAAATAATGAACATCAGAAGGTGTGTTGAATGAACATTAGAAGGTATGTGGTTTCAATCCACGGAAAAACGTCAATGCACACCAAGTATAAGTCCACTGATGTTAATCTACTAACTTTGTTTGGTTTGTTTGTGGGACAAAATGGCAGATTCGGTGTTATGATTGGTCAGACCACCTGTCAATCAAACGCCAGGCGAAGGGTGAATTGATGTACCAGGTGAGGTGCTGAGCAAGTTTACCACATAATAAAATTTGGATCGTGATCCAAATGTTAAAATGTATTCGCTTACACTAGTGTTCATTTCAGCTGGAAACAGAAATGAATTGTCGATACGCTTAAAGTGTTTTGCAAAAAATATGTTTTTCCATTGAGCTCATGTTGTTTATTTGCCTTGACATTGTATTCATTAACACTGTGTCTCTGTCCTGCCCTCCAGGTCGCTTGTCATTCACCGTCCTGTCATTTTGGACAGCAGTAAGCTACTGTCAAGTTATTATCTGTTCTCTTATCAAACAGACATCAGCACAGTTGCTGCCTTTAGACAGACGTGTCAATAGTCATTAAGAAACACATTTTTGCTGTTTTGAACAAAAACGTCTTAAACTTTGGCGTATACCACAAATTGCAGCTTATTGAAAAAATGGTGTAAAACTGGTGAAAAATTCAATTTCTAGAAACCATAACATCTTTGAGACTCAAGCATAATGACAACCCTTCAAAACATCCTAGATTTTTGAATGTAGTGATCATAGAAACATGTTTTTAATTTATGTTGTACTTATGTAATCTAGTGAATAAAAGCTGTCAACCCGTGGAAAGAAATATTATGTGGTCTGGAAACGACTAATGAGTCTATATATAACTGTAGCTGAACTACAACACCACACACGCACACACACACAATGCAGCGCTGCAGAGTTTGGAGTGTGTAGTAATAAATACAGGATGGCAGAGTTTCTGTCAGTGTTAAACAGTCCGCAGCCCTCAGCTATGTTTGAGAAACAAGCGTTGACTTCATGATGGAATCGGGAGGAGATACAGGTACGAATGGAGATTCAGACGTTCAGTTTATTAATATGTGTTTGCTAGGGTGTTCTGGGTGGCTGCTAGTTGGTTGTTTACTGGCCCAAGTCAAAAGAGTCCAACCCCTGGTCTCTAGATAAGCCTAAAATACCTTTTTTTTCTTGAAAACAATACACTTAGAAATATACTTTGGCATACCCTTTCAAAAAAATCCATTTTATGAAGTACACTTAAATAAAGTATAAGTATACTTATGTAGTAAGCATACTACTAATCAATGCATATCAATACAAATTGGGCCTAAATTGGCCCACTATTGAATATATTTTAGTATACTTTTCAGTATATTTTTGTAATATTTTAAGTATAAGCAGAAAAACTGACAACTAGAGAAGACAAACTTGTTCGCTGTACTGCAACTATATAACAAGTGAACTCATAGTTATACTGAGAGCTTACTAAGTACTTTACTAAATACATTTTTTATGTATATATTTAGGAAAGTACACTTTGAAGTATACGCTCAGTAAACTACTAGTTTAGCAGTGATGTGAAAAAGTGTTTGCCCCCTGTGGAGGCATTTTGGCCCACTCATCTTTGCAGAATTGTAGTAATTCAGCCACATTGGAGGATTTTCGAGCATGAACCTTTTTAAGTTCATGCCACAGAATCTCAGGCTGTGTTCACACTTGTAGTTCGGTTGGTTTGGTACGTTTGGTCCGGACCAAAAAACAAAAACTAATCATATAGTCCTGGTCCGCTTAGCGTTCACACTGGCATTTTTAACAGCGAACCTTAAGTTACCGAACCAAAGGCATAAGGATACGGTCACGACCTGATTGGTCGGCCTTTATGACATATATTTGGCAACGGATCTCGCTTACCGAACATTAAAACAACGCTGTGTTCTGGATTAAACACCATCATTTTATGCTTTATTTTGACCAGCTGAGAATCACGAAGAGCTCATCAAATGTTCAAAACATTCAAAACAGCAGCAGGATTTCCTCCGAAACTTCACCTCCTCGTCGCTCCACGTTTGCCCTCGACTCATTTTGATACGCCGATCTTCATCAGCTGACCTGTAGCGTCGCATCTTGAGGCATCACGTTCTGTTTTTGGTTGGTTTACACGTCTTTGGTCCGTGTTGCGTTCATATATCCATCGAACCGCACCAGAGTTCGTTTGGAAGCGGACCGAGACCCATCTTTTTAGCGGTCTCGGTCCGCACCAGGGTTCTGATGGCAGCGTTCACGTGTGTTCAAACGAACCGCACTAACTGAGCGATCGAACCAAACATGACAAGTGTGAACGCACCCTCAATAGGATTCAGGTCAGGACTTTGACTAGGCCACTCCAAAGTCTTCATTTTGTTTTTCTTCAGACATTCAGAGGTGGACTTGCTGGTGTGTTTTGGATCATTGTCCTGCTGCAGAACCCAAGTTCGCTTCAGCTTGAGGTCACGAACAGATGGCCAGACATTCTCCTTCAAGATTTTTTGAAAGAGGGCAAAATTAATGGTTCCATTTATCCCAGCAAGTTTCCCAGGTCCTGACGCAGCAAAACACACCTCAGACCATCACACTACCACCACCATATTTTACTGTTGGTATGATGTTCTTTTTCTGAAATGCGGTGTTACTTTTATGCCGGATGTAATGGGACAAACACCTTCTAAAAAGTTCAACTTTTGTATCATCAGTCCACAGAGTACTTGCCCCAAAGTCTTGGGGATCATCAAGATGTTTTCTGGCAAAACTGAGACAAGCCTTAATGTTCTTTTTGCTCAGCAGTGGTTGTCATCTTGGAACTCTACCATGCAGGCCATTTTTGCCCAGCCTCTTTCTTATGGTGGAGTCATGAACTCTGATGTATATATATGTATATAAACAAGTAGATCTGAAGTAAGTTATTCATTACACTTGAGTGTAATTTTAAGTATATTACTGAGAAGTACATAAAAAGTAGACTGAAAGTATACTTTTTTTTTTTTTTGTTTAAAAGAAGTATACTAATAGCACACTTAAATAAACTTTGTTTTTGTAAGGGTACTTTTGAAAAGATTCCTTACAAAAATAACATACTTTAAAAGAATATACATTACTTAATTGCATGTTGATTGTATCAAATAACACTCTACAGTACAAAATTACTTTACGTGTGCTTTAGTATGTTAGTGTACTTGTTTTAAAGTGCACATTAAATAGAATTCAGCACATTTCTTTTTTTATAAGGAGACCCTTTCTTATCAAAATGACTTTGATGCAAGTGTGTATTTTATCATTTATTATATAGTATTATATATTATCAAGCAGATAATATTTTAAATTATCTTCATTAATGTCCCACAATAGCTTTTTGACTTGATCCAAATGTTTCACGATATTGATGTTTCATTGTGTGCAACTTACAGCAGTG